>CAJQUW010012484.1:0-78146 GCA_907163375.1 Prostheceraeus crozeri | reverse complement strand
CAATGTTGAGAGAAATGTTCTTTTATTTTCGATGCTTCGATCTCTCTATTGTTGACTCGAGCACGCTTGACAGAGCTGGGAGATATAACCAGGTTGTCAATTGTAGTATTAGATGATATAGGAAGGCGGCAACTGTAGCAAATAACTGCCGTTTCGATCAATCCATGTCGGTCAGCTGATTCCGTGACTTGAACGGAATGCAAATATTTCCTTTTCAAAGTAACTGTGATAGCCTTCCTGATTTTGCCTGACTTTTGCCTTTGCACATACGAGAGTATGGATAAAGGTATCGTCATCACAATGATCACTGTCATTTTCAACTTGATTGTCCACTGTCAGTATCACTTAATTGTACTCCTGAGCATACCGCCTTCTCTTCTGACAGTCGTTTCATTTCTCTATCCCGTCGTTCTAACTCTCTAGCATGTCGAACAGATTTACGGTTTTCAATTGAAGTCAGTTTTCTGTCAACACCTGCTATGATCATCTTCCTCTCGGTTCTCTGATCATGAAGAAACTTCAAGTCTTCTGTACTAACTCTGAAATCACCCGTCATGGTTTCAGAATCTCTATGTGCAATATCAAACAATTTGTCTATTTCATTGGAAAATAGCAATTCTTTTGTTCTTTGAGTCTCCGATGTACGCGCCTTGTTTTTCGACAAAAGCTGATATCTTTTGAACCATTCTTTGATCAACTTGATGATATCACACTGAAATATTATCGGTATCGTAGTTCGCCTCCAAATGTCGATAGCTGCTTGTGCTGCTAGCTTAGAACTTTCTGCCACTGTTCGAGTTTCGTGATGGTAGAAGAAAGCCTTGAGGACATCTCTAACTGTAGGCAAAGACGAGTAAGACATATCAATTTGTGGTGCTCCAATTAATCAAAGATTCCGCTGAGACCTTGTTCTTGCCGCCATAACCTGCAAAAAGAGGCATGTTAAGTATAGGTGTGTCAAGCAAGTATATGAATTTAACTTCACAACTGATTCACGTTTAGACATGTCATCATAGTATTTCAGTAGTCTATCTGTAGATATCTGACATGTATGAAAGCTCTTCATTAGCGTGTGGTAGAGTAGCCGATTTGGTTACATTGCCGCAATCTGACCTGATAAGGTCAGAGGTATGAAGTTCAAATCCGTGACATTTTTTTCAGGAAAATTATATTGATTTTTAAAAAATGTTTAGTAATTCAAATTATTTTACGCTGACATGACAATTCAATGTCTTTGAGTTAGTTCTATAGCACAACCACATGTTAGGTTGTTTTGATGACGATAAAATCTTTTTATCAGTATCAAACTTAAACTACTAAAAATATCAAGCTTTTCAGAAAACTCTCCGAAACTCATTCGGTTCAACAGTTTGATTTCTCAAATTTGGACGTTAGATCGATCAACAAATGTATGAAGCCAAAAGATTAAATATAACACTCACCTCATAAGCAGGAGTTCCACGACACAAAACTCATGGATAACAATTTTCTAAAATCAGGTGTTAAGAGTTGATTGAATTATGGTTTCAAATTGTGTCATTTTCAAACAAAACTTGCAAAAAAACAAACGCATAACATGATCTTTGAAAAATGAGTTGTTTTCATACTACTCGTATATGAATCAAGATAACCAGTAACCATAACATAAAGTGATTTACGTTTGTTATAGTGACTTACCATGAAGTAAATATTAGTTTTTGCTCAAGTATTAGTTTTATTTATCAAAATGGGATACATTTAAAGAATCATGCTAAATACTACTATTAAGCTATCAAATAAGAAGATTTGTAAGGTGTTTAGATGTAAGCTATTTTTCTCAAAAATGCTATCTGATATCAGACATTATACCAAATGAATATCATCATAAAATCGAGTAAAATTACATATTATACATATATATAATTGACTTGATTTGGAAACTATGACCGCAAAAAAATGGTTGCAACCACAAAAAATACAAAAAATAACCAAAAATTGAAAATTTCATCTCTGTTGAGCGACCACTAAACTTAAATATTTTTCAAAAATATTTTACATGGTTTGTTTTGAGATACATTGGAACGGTTTAAGAGGGTCTCCCATAGCAAATTCAAATTTTCGATTTTTTTGACACAACCTACTGAACTTATTCACTTGGTCAGCCGAGACACACTTGCTTGTATTAGGAAGCAGTGTGCTGTGCCTAATTAAATGAAGTAATTAGTGATTAGAAAAATTATTCATGATCATATTATCATTGCTAATCATGGAACTGCCCCCGTTTCCTGTCATCATTGATGAATGAGTTGCTAAAAGTCGATTGAATTTGTCGATTCACTTATCGGACGCAGCAAGTACGACGTGAAGAGATTGCTATTGTTTGTGAACAGGTGGCGAGTCTCAGTCTGACGCCAAGCATTTGTGTGCGCGCAGATCAAGGAATGATGACTCACGTGATGGCTGCGTGTGGGAACAATGCGAATTTGAAGTTTGCCAGTGAACGGATGGACAGATCGTGATAAAACTTACATATTCTTTGAGCTGATAACACCAGCATTCTTTTAAACCCAAACTGGAAAGGGACAGCGTTAATACAGCAAAAGTTATTAAGTTGTGTGCAGTCGACCGTTAAAAACATTTTTAACACGAGAGTTAGCGAAAAATCAAACAACCGTTTGAATTGAATAAGACTGCACCAAATGTTGTCGAAATTCGAAAAAATATATATCTTCTGAAAGCGTAACACGAGCCTGATTGAATAGTGATCATCTCAATTTTCTGTTATGCGCAGTTTAGTCCGTAGGCATCGGTGAATGAATTGACCAAAAATTCATGCTTTTGTGTCTGCTGACCACAACTGACCAGGCACAACCTAATCGCTCTGCCAAATCAAAGTACTAAACACATCCTTTCAAATGGCATAAACTTTATCTAAACTGAGCATTTTCATCAATGAAAAAATCATGTCAGACTTTTTAAGCAGCATTTTTTCGGTAAAACTCATTTGTACTGCATCTTTTTGTACATTCAACGAATGTTAAAATCTTTACATCATGATAAAGCTGAGTGATAGCGCACAGTCTGTGAATTTTCATTAAAACATTCTGTAGTCTTCATGCTAAAATCCTGCAACGCTTAACTTTCTTTCAGAAGGCCTACTGACCACAACTGACCACTTAAGGAAGTAAAATGCATGCCAAAAAATCTATGGTACACAAGGTTTCAAATGGTATATAATCTATTAAAATTGAACCAGGACTGCAACACGATAATTGCATTTGAAAATAGGTTAACTTTTTTGTGCAATTATTTATGAAACGGTCTGTATGACGTAGGCCTATCAGTCACAATTTTCTGTTGCCGCATGAAGGATCACCGAATTTCTCGGCTCGATTGCACAATTTGAACAAATTACGCGGCCTCATGGTGCGATAAAACGTAGAATACTTTTTACTACACAACTCGTCAATCGAAATAAGAGTCTTCATGTTTGCTCCTCTGAAATGCAATATTCGTAAGCATGCTTTCAGGGATTGTAGAGTAAATTCAGATTTGCCAATCCTCATAGATTTCAGTTTTTTCTTCGAGAACTCCACGATTTGATTCAAAATATCTTTGGTGAAGAATAATTACCAAATGTTTATGATAGTTCCATCCTTACTCCCAAATTTGGAACTTGTTGATATTTGTAGTCGCGCAGCTGATCTATTTTTAGGAACAAAAACTCTAAGGGCGCGCGCTTCTTCATCGTCTCTTAAACTGTTACCATTATTTTCATTGTCCAATGCTTGACGAATATCAGCAATGTGTACTCCTTGTGCTTCTTCATTAGTGTCGCTATCACCGTCATCTTCATTGTCACTTTCATCATCGTTTAATGCAAAAATCCGTTTGAGCAAGAGCACGTAGTGCAGTCAGTCGTTATCGTCTAGCTGCCGCAAAAAATCCTGTTGAATGAAAATAGAGGGATTGTTTAGTGTCCTATACGACTGTGATGGATCCTACACATTCCAATTACAAGCGCACGCATAAATTGACCGAATCTTGAGACCACAGAATTAGATTCATCTGCGTGCGCTTCGGTTTCCTAGAAAGGACGGGTTATATGTAACCTTAATATCGAAATGGCACATCACAGAGTTGGACAATTTGCTCCTTCTCGAATTGAATAATTCGTGCTGTGAAATCACTTCGGACACACCAAAACAAAGCGATGCTTTGGTGTGTTCGGAGTGATATCACAGCACGCACTCATCTCTCACTGGCTCTGTTGTCCTTTGATGACAACTTATTGTTTGTCATCGCTGTCTGTGTATGCGATGACAAACAGTCTATCGATTCAGTGTATGCACTATACAGTGAGAAATGCCGAGGAGAGGATGTGAAAATATCAAATGAACTAATTTTGTCTGACAACAAATGAACAAAGAATCTGACAGCCTTTGGGGTCGATGAAAATCCAAGTGAGGGCACCTGATCATGGCTTGTCATTAGTGTTTCGTCATTCACTAAAAGTAGTCAAGTATCCCTGCGTTCCCTGAAAACAGTATAATACCATAATTTAAGAGGTCCTCGTACAAAGTCACAGCATTGATACAAAGGAAACTGAGTCATGATTCGATAGAGTATTTCAATAACATAAAAGTCATTAAATGAGATGTGTCAAACACTTATACTTATAATTAAATTTGAATTTGCTTTCAAAGACGCTGGCCGTTCTAGTGCGAATTGAGTACCAATGTAATGAGACACACTAAAAATAGATTATCCAGTCAATCTTGGTATGAAATATATTGTGACAATACATTATTGTATTACGCACAAAATCGAAATATTGATTTCAAAAGCACATTGAAAATAAAACAGAAAAAAGTATTTTATATTTTGTCTTAGTCATGACATTTCACGGGCAATTTAAAACAATTTAATTTTATTTCAATGAATAAGCTGTAGTCTGGCGTGCCAAAACATGTACTTACGTGCATCGTCTGAACATTCTCCGCGCTGAAATGTTATGACAACCTAAAGCATGTGCATTGTAATTTTTGTAATTTTCAGGCAGTAACACATTTAATTCACAATCATACTTGACTTGAAAAGTCACTTTTCCATAATTCGATGGAACATGTAAATGACTGATTGTTCAGAAGAATAGGCGGCTTCTTTGTCACAGATCATAACTGTTATTTAATACATATTGCTTTTTTCTTCCTTTTTTATCAAGGTAAATGTAATTTTATTGATCCAATGCATTTTTCGCTTCATTATGACCCATAAGATTTTGCGAGTTAGAAATGCTAAATGAAATTAATTGGCTAGTCGGGATTCTTGGTCTATGAGATTCCCTCAATGACATTCCTAAACTAGATAAAACTCAGAATTAAATTAGTTTAGGAAATAAATTGCTAAAATGTTTAATAGCTCAGTTACAAAAAAGCCATTGACTCTCTTAACTATGTCACTTAGAAGGAACTCAGGGCCAATCTTTCAAATATCTCGAAATACCTCGAGATCTCGAAGACGTAATCCCGGGATTTTTAATCTCGGAAATAGGGTCGAGATTCCGGGATCCGAGATCCCGGGATTGTAAACCCTACTCGAGATTGTAAACCCTAAGCTGAATGTATAATAGCAGTTTGCAAATTTCCGCTAGAGCGGTAGGGAAAGCCTGATATCAATCGAAGCTGTAAGTAACTGAGACTGAAGGACAGTAAGGTATGAATGGCAATGCATGCACTACAGCGTAAACACACTACCACTCGAGAGTCTCACACATAGTTCACGCCTGCACACACGCTGCCAGTTAACTCGGGAGCGGACGGTGACCGTCAGCAGACAATAGCAGGGAAGATAATCAGACGGCAAATCACAGCTAGACTGAGAAAAAATTAGGCTGAGCAATTTTAATAAATCAGGCCACATATAGTGGAAATACGGTTTTCAATCTCGAGCCGTTTTCTCAATCCCTGGATTTTCGAGACTGGCTAATCGCAATCCCGGGATACCGGGATCTCGATCGAGATTTATATATACTGTATATGTTTTTAATCATTAAGTTTCAAGAAATATTTCAAGTACTTACAATCTTGCTGGACTATCTTGTGTTAAATCTCTGCGTTGGGCTGATAAAATAAACAAAACCCTTGTTCTGTGTCTGAAACAAGATGGGCTTGTCCAACTATTGAATTAAGGCCTTGGAAACTACGGTAAAAGATAACTTGACCGAAGCTGTGATTTCATTGAATGACTCATTCATCCTGTTAATAAAAGTGCTGTACTCACATTGAGTTGGGGAGAAAACTACCGCTTAAAATCAAAATCAAATTAGGAATTCGTGTTCTCCACCAAATTGCCTTCACATGAACACCAAACATGATGCATTTCAATAAACTTATATCAACAAAAGAATGTACATGTATTAGTTGCGTATGAGTAATTGTTCTCTCTATAAATACTCAATGCTGTCAGTTTTTGGAATCAACGCTTCGCTTGTATACGAGTATAAGTGGGCATGTATGAATCAGACTGGAAAATACATAATATAACGTACGTTATGTTAAGAATTGAAGCTGGGACATATAACTACTAATGACTGTTACATACATGAATTTAATAAACTTATATTCAATAAGATTTAAGGTTTGCCCTTTAATGAAAAGGACATGTGTAGCGTTCCCACCGGCAGACACAAAGGTTCAAGGCGCGTAGAAGACTAGAAGTGTATAATACTGATAATAATAAAGGAAAACCTTTCAGAAGAGGAATAACAAAAGTAGTTCAGGAAGAAATTTAAAAACATGACAATTTTAAAATACTATCAGTAAGTATACTAATATAATACAAAATTCGTAATACTGAATGTGGAAAAGTGAGATCATGTTATAACAATGAAGTAAACTAAACTATCAAGTATACGAAAATGATAAAAAGATAAATAAATTAATTAATTATTCTTATGAATTATGAATATTTACTCCCGTATTGTGGTGAAATACGATTTTCTTCCGAAAATAGCTGAAATATGCATTTATATGCTTAAAGCATAGTTGCTTTTCCCTAATGATTAATCGATTTTACTAATGATTAGGTCATTATAACATGTGCATTTGGCGACTTTTTACCTCGAGGCGCGGACGTATCTTGGGAATCTTCATCCATGCCATCTATAAATCTTAAAGGGGCGATCCTCTCCCTAGGTCTCTCACTATCCGTTGTCTCCAAATCAGATGTCTCCAAAGCTCTTCGGGCCTTTTTCTTTGCAGTCTCCAAATTATCTGCAGAATATTACAAATAATATCTGTCAAAGGGGGTGGCATACTCATAGTTTAGGGGAGGCAGACCCATAGTTTAGGGGAGGCATACTCATAGTTTAGGGGCGGCAGATATATTGTTTAAGGGGCGGCATTTGGCCGTGTTGGGGCGATATTTGACTAAAGGGTGGCACAAATGTAGCGGGATATGATGGTGTTCGACAATGTGTGTCCATAACAGGGTGGTCTCTCTGTAAAGGGACAACCTGCTCTCTGTAAAACGGGGCGGCACATATTACCCCTAACCCTCACCCTAAAGTTTTTACTACAAAAAACGAAATTTCAAAAACTACGTCAAAAAACTTTCTAGACCCTCCCAAAAACGGAATTACGGTTTAACCCTAGAACGTACAATGAGGTCATTTTGACTCATTTCAAATTTTGATTGGTTCTAAAACAAAGATGAACAATTTTCAGGGGCTAAAACTTCTTGACTTTTTTTATTATATTCTTCCAAACATATGATGAAAAGGACTGAGGTCAAAATTATTTCTGATAACGTCTGGAGATCGTTTTACTGAGTTTGGACATTGAGGTCAATTTGACTCATTTTACCATTCGATTCTTCTTTGATCTATTTATCTTCAGTTATCTATGTATCATAGCTGTAGAATTACCATAGATACCAACATAACCCTTGGCGGGTGAACAACACGTACTTTACAGGCTAACTATGACGTCTTCTATAAAAAGCTGCTGCGCGTCAGTAAGCAATAGCCATTGGAGTGACAACACTAACTTGTCTGTGACAATAAGAAGGGGAGCAGCTAATCATTGAATCAGTGCGACAATTTCGATACGCAGGGAAAATAATCAATAGCACCTAACGTGAGAAAAATACGCACAGCGTTAACAGGTTTTAACTTGAAGCAGTTGCATTGTTTGATTAGTCATGCCTCGTCGACGATACACGGCGGAAGATGCAGCACTGTTTCTACAAGAGAATGACGACTTGCCAGCCGAATCGTACATTTTAGAAAACGAATCATCCGATGAGGAGATGGTCATCGAGGAAAATGTATCGAGTGAAAGTGAAAATGAGACATTGAGTGATCAAGAAGATAGTAACACTGCAGAAGACAACTTTGTATCCAGATCTGGTGATGTATGGTACCTCAAACCTCACGCGAATCAAGGTCGCAATCGTAGTGCGGATATTCGTCGTAATAGTGGTGGTCCAACTCGGTTTGCGCAACAAAGAATTAACAATCTGGAGAACGCATGGGATATCATAATGGATGATAAAATTTTACAACTGATTACAAATTCCACTAATCGAGAAGGAATACGTGTATTGTCCAGTTCCTTTGTAAAAGTGTCTGTTACTGAGATGCGTGCCTTCATTGGTTTGATGTATTTACGCGGTATTTACCAAGGAGTCAAAGAACCTGCTCAAAGCCTTTGGAATCAAGAGCATGGAAGACCCATTTTTCCTGCCACCATGGGATTTCAACGCTTCAAGACAATTTTACGATTCCTGCGCTTTGATGATAAAGCAACTCGTAGCGCACGATATCGCAACGACAAATTTGCTGCCGTGAGGGAAATGTTTACGCTCTTTCAGAATAACATTGCTCAGCTTTATTGGCCTCATGAATGCATAACTGTTGATGAGCAACTTTTCCCATCGAGAAACAGGTGTCCCTTCTTGCAATACATGCCACAAAAGCCTTCTAAGTTCGGAATAAAGTTCTGGATTGCAGCTGATTCCTCCAATCATTTTGTACTGTCTGTAAAACCGTATCTTGGAAAGGAAAATGAGGTGAGAGATGGCTCTCTGGGTGAGTCAGTAGTTCAGAAACTGACAGAAGATTACACAAATAGTGGATGCACAGTGGTAACGGATAACTTTTTTACCTCTTTGAAACTTGCTCGCACGTTGCGTGCAAGAGGCATGACACTTTTGGGCACTATCAGAACGCACAGAACTGAAATTCCGAAAGAACTTGTTCAGAAAAATCGCCCTCTTCATTCTTCAATTTTTGCATTCCATCAAAATAAAGATACCGTTTTGGTGAGTTATGTCGCAAAAAGAAACAAGGTTGTTGTTCTCTTGACATCGTGTAAGTTTCGTGACACTGTTGATCAATCGCTCAAAAGGAAGCCCCACATCGTGTTGGAATACAACAAGTTCAAAGGTGGTGTGGACACTGTGGACCAGATGTTGCGTCATTTTACGACAAAAATGGCATCGAGACGGTGGCCACTTGCAGTTTTCTGCAATATAATCGACATTTCTGCTCTGAACGCTTTTGTTTTATGGCGTGATATCGGTCGCAGCTCGCAAACACGTTTCCAATTCATATACGAATTGAGTCTGACATTGATTTCACCACATCAACAAGAACGTGCCCAAGCAAGATCCTTGCACCCCGCAGTTCGTCGCGCTCTGACCGCAGTGGATGATAACAATTGTCGGATACGAGATTCTTCCAAACGGGCCAATTGTCAATTGTGTGATGTCAGAAATCGAAACAGAACATCAAATCAATGTGACATCTGCAGAAAATGGATTTGCGGAAAACATGTGTCTCGTATGGTGCATTTGTGTCCAAAGTGTATTTTTGATTGACAACGCGTTTTCACATATAATCGTATTGCTTTTTTAGCCTAGTGTTGAGAGTTATGTATCTTTTATTGTTCGAATACGAACCTTTCCCAACAGTTAAGAGTGTTGTTTTAGAATTGATATATATCTTTTTGATTTTTTCGAGACAAGGGCGGAGTCTTAGGAGTCTTCACAGCACCCTGATTTGGAAATGGTCGCCAATATGATATAGTCTATGTAAAAAATCATGAACTACTTGTTGGCCTATATCCCTTCTAAACCAAAGACTTGTTCTAAATAACATAACTAAACAAATAAATATATTTACATTAGTATTATAAACCGAAAAATAAAGTGAGTCAAAATGACCTCATTGTCCAAAGTCGTAGAAATTTATTTTGTACGTTCTAGGGTTAAACCGGAAAAATCACACCCCTGAATTTAGGACGTATAAAATTTCATGTGAAAATTACCTGCATATCCCAAAAGACGAATCTTGTAGATACTCCACGATTCAGTCGGATCGTCCGCTTCATTTATGACTCTCCTCAAAGAGGAGTAGGCGAGTTTGGGCCAGTAAGCTTCATCGAAACCAATTAGCCAAGTTCTAGGCAAATATTCCACGGCATTTGAATCAAGGAATTCAACAATAGCATACATCTGCAAAGCATAACAAAGTTAAGTAAATATTAGGAGTTGACGACATTTCAAGTCACCAAAAAGCAGAAAAACTTTGCTTGTACAGTATATACATTTGTTTACTCGAGTTATCGTACACTAATCTTCCAGATCTTTGCAAATTAATGCGTGCCAAATCAGTTGCACAGTCAACCTCAACTTCGACTGACTACTTCTCATCTTCCATCGTATGTGTCTCTGTGCTTTTGTGTGACAAGATTATCTTTAGACTTCTAAAGGTTATACGAGCATATTCTCTGATGAAACTATGGTATCTCTGACGAAGAAGGATATCAATAAAACATGATTTCTTTAAAAATACGCTTATATTTTGCACAGGACTGTAGACATAGATAGCTGAGTTCCTAATATTTTATCTCGAATTGAGAGGAATTCTTTAGTAGGGGCAAACTTACGATCTTCTCCGGATGTTATTGTTGGTGGTGGTGTTCTGGTCCTCCCGTCGGTACGTAAAATCGAGCAAGGCGTCCAATTTACAGGCGTTCAAACAGTCGTTCAGGGAAAATCCATGACTAATATAAATGACAATATGTGACTACAAATAATATGACAAGCGTTTTGTTGACGGAGCGTTTTGTTACAGGCGTTGACCCATAAGTATCTTTATAATATAGGAATCACGACGAAATAGTCACCATCAGGAATGCAAATGGCTTTTCGTTTGGGGACAATAGTCTGTAGTTGTCTTCCACTTCGCTTAAAAACACCGATGTTCAAATGTTTTGATTCATATGGATGGTTATACAAATTTGAGTGGAATTGAAGAAAAATACCGAGATAGCAATCCTCGTATTGTTCTTCAATCAGGGCAACATGACCGTCAACAGTGAGGCAGCAATTATTTGGAGATTTGTCAGTATATGAATAAACTATAGGAGACTGCTTAGAGTAAAAATTTCTTATTTCGAAAAGTTGATTAATTGTTTGAGTAAACACACAGTTTGATGCTTTTATTCGTTTCTTTAATGTGCTAAAGTAGCTTTCAAAAGGAAAACAAGAAAAATTTTCCAGAGACCCATATAATCTAACATAATGGTGTAAATGAAGTAAGCCATGAACGTTGTAAACGAGTGACTGTCTGCCAAACAATTGCGCCATGTCATAAACAAAAATTTTAAGACATTCAGCAGCGTTGTCACGCAAATGAGAGTGATCTCTTGATAAAAATACAGCTATGGCGAAATGAAGAGTGAGGAAATGTTGAAAGTAAGGCGTTGGTAGACACTTTCTGAATAAATATGGTCCAAAATAGAGAAGAAAACTTCGGAATTCAGATGCTTTAAAAAATGCTAAATCTTTCATGGTACGTGGTTTCCTCTGAAATTCCGTTGGTGTGAATCGTCTTATAGACAAGATACTGTCATTTAGAAAATTTAGTTGAGAACTGGACAAACGACATGGAAGTCTTATACTTTTAGTCGCTGTAAAGTAATAAAAGAATAATTTTTTGGTAACGCCTAAGCACACTAAGTGCATGTAGTCAGGAGGAAAACTGCTAAGTAAAGGAACACTGGTTGCTAACGGTGATAATGATAGCTGATTATTTTCGTTGAAATTTTTATAATGTTCGTCATCTCTTTGTTCGAACTCTATTGACGGGTAAACTATTCTATCATTCACATAATCTCCTCTTTCTCTACAATAGCCACATCCATAGTAGCCAGAGTGTCCTTTAATACGCTGCAAATAACTTCGAGCCGGAGCATCGCATATAAAAATGATATGGTGTGGAAAAATTCTACGACCATCTTGCAGGAGAAATCCAGATGCTTTAAAAGAATCAAGCTCTGGTAAAAATCGTTCCATCAAATTTAACAAATCAGGTTTACCTATACCACAATAGACAGCAAGTGGAAAAGGCTTTGAATTCTGTGAAAATTTGACTAATATTGGCCAAAGACCTACCTGAGAACTTTTAAACAAAGGAAGGCCATCTACATTGATAAGAAGATCGATGAAGTATTTACTGTGTAAAGCATCAAAAGTAGCAGTTATAAGGTTATTATGGAAAGCAAACGTCAAATTTTCAAAGAGGGAAATGTAGGCTATGTTGTTCGATATGATGTAATCTTTGGGTGTGAGGACTTTGCATGATTTTCGCAGACGATATACAGAATTCGGAACAGAAATATTGTGCTTTAGCAAAATCTGCAACAAAGTTTCAATTGCACGTTTTGGAGGACAAAACATCATTGCAAACATTAGTAAATCATCAGAAAGACTATTGTCATTCATGAAATACTTTTTGAATTTATCACCCTCTTCCTCATCTCGCTCATCACTAAATGCATTGCTAAATTCATTCAACGGTGTTTCAAAATCTTCTGAAAATATGCCTGATGCCTCTGCGAAAAAAGAACTATCATTTTCAGAATTGCCACGACTATGTTCTTCTAATTTTTCGTCAGATCGACTTTGTAAGGGTAAAATCGAACTATCAATATTTATGTCCCTCTCTTCAGAATCTGCCATGAATAGTTTGGAGGCCTCCATACTAGCCTTTCTGTTTATCCATTGCTTCGACATAATTGGTATTACAACTGATTGATGGTATTACAGTACGGTAAATATACAGTAGAGTATGCTTATATACTCTCAATGGAAAACTGTCTATAAATAGATTTGTTATCAGGAAATGTTACTGTATGGACTAAGCTTTATTAATTATATTTATTCAGATATCACGCAATTCAGATAATAATCACACAATCAGTCTAAGGTCAACAAGTTACGCTCGGCTGATCACCATATGATTTTCTATACGTTCATACAATTTCAAATTGTCAATATTTTAATATTTTTAGCACAGACAAACAAGCCTATTCTCAGGCTTCCTTGCAATCATAAAAGTGCTGTTTTAACTAAGTAAATTTACTACCTCGCGTTCTGTGAAAGGTTTTTAGTGACTTTAAGTATAAGTTTTAATATTCGCTCCCTTTTGGTAACATTTTTAGCAAAATTTAAAGGATTTTCCCAAACTTTTTCGTCAGCAGTTTTCGTTTGCTGTGCAACACAATAAATTGTGATAAACCTCCATCTAAAATGCCAAATGTGTGGCATCCATCCTTTGACTTAAATTTTCTAAGGGTCTTTGATGATGAATAATCATAAAGTAATCTCAAGTGTCTCATACTTTCACTGGTGCATTTGCGACATCTCTTCGAACTAGTTTCCTCATCTAATATTCTATGTTGCAAAAACTCCTTTGAATCCCCATTAACTAAATTTGCGAATTAATCGAAATTTTAATGATCTATCTGTATATTTCAATAGTAAAACGTTAATACACAACGACATCGACAGTTTTTCCAAATTCGCCTATCCCCTTTAATTCGACGGTTATTCGAGCTAGAATAACAATAACTTTTTCCAGCGGGAAGGTATTCTGGCTCGTGGATCAGGAAAATTCCTTTCCCCTGAAATGTTTGGTGTACATTGGTGCCGATACTTTGTCTGACGAGGAGAGAAATGCAAGCCATTCTATTGGAGAAGCTGTTGTCATGAAATTGGCGGAGAACTGGTTGAACAAAGGCCGCAACATCACTGCCGACAGTTGGTTCACAACGACTCAGTTGGCTGACCGACTCCTGAAGGAAAGGACCACAATAGTAGGAACCATGCGCCGAAACAATCGCTCGATACCTCCTGCCGCCAAATCAATTGCCGGGCGAAGGAAATGGGACTATGTACACTATTTGCCTGGGGCAAGGGTCCTTTGCTCATTTTGGGACAAGAAAAGGGTCCCGGTTCTCGTGCTTTCCACCATGCACTCATCCGCCATTCATTGTGAAAACCAAAAACCCGAAATAATAGATTTTTATAACAGAAATAAAGGAGGAGTGGACACTCTTGATAAACTCTGCCGCTCGTATCGATGCCAACGCAAGTCTCGCCGTTGGTCATTTTCCGTTTTCATGGCGCTTGTTGATGTTGGTGTCGTGGCGGCTATGAGGACCATGCAGCAAAATGAACAAGAGATCGTTTCACATTTCAATTTCAAATGTGAACTGGGCTTCCAGTTGGCGATGCCTCTTGTTCGTCATAGAGCAACTCTTTCTAATCTAAAACGAAGCATCAAAGATTCCATGCGGCTCGTGGGTGTGACTTTACCAAGAAATGGATCGATCGTCGCTCCTCTCCCGGCTACGAGATGCCGATACTGTACCCGTCAGCAAGACAGAAAAACTCGCATGCGTTGCAGCATGTGTACTGTTTCCGTTTGCAAAGACCACGCCTCCGTTTTGTGTCCTGACTGCTCGTGACGTTGGATTGATTATTTTTTCACTATAGACCTATCTGTGACGTCAAATTATAATCGGTTTGTTTATTTCGTATACACTTTGTTGATTGTTTTATATGAACTTGAAGCTAAGATAAGGTTTCAACACTGGGACAAAAATACATGTATTGATGACAATTATAGACGGAGCGTACTAACGGAATAGACGCTTTTTTATATACATTAGGGTCATATATCCGTTAGTAACATGTTTTCATATAGTAGCCTATGACATAAGAAGGTCGTTCGATTACTATTTGATAGCATCAGACAATTTTACCTATCCCATAAAACATGAAAAATGAAAATATAATAATGGGGTGAATAACACCCCACAACGCCGTTATCCTAGTAAAAAAGGCAACGCCGTTTAACGGTTAAACACGTGAGGGATTCACTGAACTTTGTGCGGCTGCATGAGGATTGAAAATGACTTTTTCTATTTTCGAAAAGACGTCTGTACGTATGCCCACGAAATATTTAATGGCATTCCAACCACAACACATAGGCAAGTTCATCATATAGACTTTCAAGTGCAATCGCGAGATAAAGAAGGGCGCCAATGAAAGTGATACTAAATTAGTCCCTGCCTTCTGAAGCTTTCACCTGTGCCTCAATATTCTCACAGATGCATCGTGAAAAATGAGGAAAACACATAAAAAGCAGTGAAAAATGAAACACTTGAAAGAATTCGCAACAAATGGATGAGGAATCACATTCCTAGGGCCTCAGCCACTCTGAATGCATGGAAGAGCAAACACGAGCGTCTCGATCAAACGTATGTTCGTTCGCCTTACTCGCTTTGCTCGCAGTGTGTCAATCTACAACAGATGTATTTGGTGACATTTTATTGGAAAAGCTCGCAGTGTAGCTAAGCCCCTACATTCGGATTTCACACGATGAATACGGCGCATTTTGACCATCAAAGGGGAACGCCCATGCCAAATCGATTTATATAAGTTGAACTAAAATTGATACGAAAAATGTGACTTCTCAAACTCCTGTAAGAACATACATGGTGGATACCATACCTTGTCCGATTTCTATGATACGAATAATGAAATGTCTTAATTAAATTCAATGCTTATAGTTGCATGAGATATCTATGTTTACACTTAAATTTAAAATTCCTTGCAGTTCGCAATTATCCAATGATGTTTACGGTTTCAAATTCTACTAAGTTCATTCAAAATTTCAAATACAGGTGCTTCACTTCAGGACGAAATGGAAAACGTCGAACGACATGCCAGACTGGTTGCTTACTGTATAACTTACGGAAACAGCGAACAAGCAAGAAGACGCTTCTTTGAGGAAAATGGAGAAGAAGCACCTGATGGAAGAACAATCCGACGATGGTCCGACAGGTGCCTCAATAACGGTTCCATCTTACCTCCTTTTGCTATAAAAACATTCCAAAAAATGTTATATGTTCAAATGACAATACATGAGAATATTATGAAAATGTTATCTTAAAACATTTTTAGAATGTTTTCTAGACATGCTCCAATATTTTGCCACAACATATATCGTAGATGAACTGTAGTTTTATCAATAAAATGTGAGCATCCTGCGAATCCACTTAATGAGTCAAGATGAAACTAAGTTTAACGTTGTGTAAATATATTGCATTATAATTATAACATGTATAATTTACTTATCATAAAACTTGTGGGTTTGATCTTGACGCATAAAGTGGGTTCGCAGACCGCTCACATTCTATTGATAAAATTACAGTTAACCTACGCCGTAGCAAAACATTGATGAAATTTACCGTTCATATTAATTGAATATATTGTTGATCGAAGTCATCCTGCTGCGAAATGCTCCAAGGATTAACAGCAGAAAAACTGAATGCTGCTAAAGCCAAAACATTCGGAGGCAGTGACAAGAATAGCCCTACATATTTATACATTATAACTGTTGATCGAAGTCATCCTGCTACGAATCGCTCCAAGGATTAACAGCAGAAAAACTCACTGCTGCTAAAACCAAAACATTCGAAGGCAGTGGCAAAGAATCACATAATTTAAAGACTCACCTCATCAGCAGATGTCAGCCTACAGAACTGTCGTAATTGTTCCTCTACCATCAATTGTGCTGGTTTGGTCAGTTTCAATCAGTTCCCATTTATATCTCTTTAATAGACAATGATATTGCGGTCTGAAATGCACAATAGAGTTTTTGATGCAAAAAGTATTGAATGTATTTGACGCACATAAGAGAAGGAATAGGCCATACAGAATGTAGCATAATTGAAAAATAGTAAGATGACACAGGTTTTGATCGAGTTTCTATTATAAGAATCAATCAGGTGATATTTTTAACTATCTTAGTATCTTTTATCATCCCAATAATTTACAACAGCACGAATTAATCCATAACACATTTTCCCACGGTGGACAACATATGCCGGTTAAGCAGAAAATCCGATTTGATATTTGATGTCAAATAATTTCCCCATTAACTGAAATCAGTAACAATAACGTACCCTCAAATGTCTTGCACAAATCCAAATTATACAGTGAAGCTTTTGACCTATTTAAAAAACCACAAAAATTCGTATTTAAAAAAAATATGCCAACCCTGCATGTAGGCCTGACAAACGACGGTTTAGATGTGCACGCAAGCTACATTATCGACAGTATCAATCAGCAAATTAAAAGAAGATTCAATCTTTTTCCATACGACCAGCTGGTGCAGTGATAATAGTGTGGTCCCAAAGAAGCCCTGTGATCCTGATGTTTAGCACGACCACTTCACTTCAGTCATGTATCTTGGACAGTTTCAATGCCACATTGGTGGACTACTTTTTAGTATCCCTTTCTCTCTCAAGAATAGATTTTCAGTAGATTCAATGACGCATGGGACGACTGCTGTGCACATTGCTAAGCGGTGCGCGCTGTCATGGTGAGGATTGTCCATAGAATATGGATTCTCTCTCTATACTCGATGCTGATGAATTTCAGAGGAAGTTAACTTTCTTATGATTTGATACGATTTGATGAGGGACCACACTATCATCATCGTACCGACCAGCTCCCGAATGAAACACCCACTGGAAGGCAGCCGCATACGCTGCGGATTCTATTCGAGAATCCGGAGAACGCTTGCAATTTTTTTAAATGGAGGAAATTTACCACCCCTATTTTTGGGAAATATGCCTCATCATCAAGGATGGAAGTCTCCATCTCCCATCAACGATCATGATGAATCACACGATTAATTCTTTAACTGAATGTACATTTTATTTGGCAATTGAAGGACATTATAATTTGAATGGTTGGCTTAGAATGTTTCTTCAAGTCATCTGTTTTTACACCTGATTTACAAATACAATTTATTTGCTACTCACATGTCTGAATAATAGTGACGCACCATATACACTCCATCTGGACACTCGACGCTAATGATCTTAAACAAAGGATGACAACATGCATATTACAGTATCTTCAATGAATAGAGAAAACTGCGCCGTCAGTCTTCACTTCGACGAGCGGAATCACACCCACACACTACATGAGGAATCCGTGAACTGACTGATAGACGTAGAGCGCGGCGAAGAAATGCTTTGCAATGTTCGAAGTCGGGAGGCTCGCCATCTTGAAGACATGATAATCCCTTCTCAGAATAGGTCAGAAATATAAATTAGATAATTGCAGAGGTTGAGATGCATTAGAATAAAGTAATGCTTTAGAAACAATCATGAAAACTGATTACTCGTGCAACATGCTCGTGACACACTCGTGAAACATCGGGAAATGATAGCAACTCTCTGAGCGCCTTACACAGACTTCTAAATATAGCACCCAATATAGGATTCTCGTCACGGGAATTCCTATCGTTTCCTGAGAACGATTAGAGCAAGTTCGAAGCGAACTACAGTTCGATAGGATCTCAGAGTCGGTGAAATTTCACACGACTTAAACTGTTTCTTCGATTTAAGGCTCATATCATGACGTATCGAGTAGTTTTCACGAAGATAATACACAAGATTCATACAAGCAATATGGAAGTAAAACATACAATTTCGAACACAAGATCTGATTGCTACATTCGTGCTGAAACTTATTTTCAAGCTCATTTGACCAAGCATCGAATCGCAGGTCTTCAATGAGAGATATTAGTGAATCAATGCCTTTTGAGACAATTTCTCATCGATTCTTGTCAATCAAAAGTTTAATGCTCCTGACAACACACTGCGTTTTGGATGGCATATCAGATATTATCTGAAAACATGTATTTAATTAATGTTTTGTTCTGACATTTAGGATAATTTGACTAATATTTCATAAATATTTAAAAAAATTAAAAAGTTTTTTATAATTTTATTATTTTGCTTAGAAACTGGTAGGCCTCTAACAAAATTAGCAAACATAGTAGGAATTTATCAAAATTTCTATTTTTCACAAAATTACCAAACAGTTAGCAAGTTTCTAACAAAATTATTCGGTTTGCTCGTCCCGGGATGTAGCCTATTGCCGACCGCTTTTTCAACAATTCATGCGATGAAAATATTCAGGAGCGCTTGAATTTTTATTATAAAATTGATACATGTAAATTCATTTTGATATCCAAACAGTTTGTTTAAAAACACAATCTACAAACACATACACACATAATATCCTCTTGTCTCTACTATTTATATGACATCTCTTCAAGTAATTCATGGTGACATATGGGCATACAGCAAACATGTGACCACAATACCTAGGCCTACAATAATATTGAAAAGTGCGAAGCATAATGTGTAGTAAGTCAACACAAATTCAAATGAAAGAGTAGCAATGAGTTTGCATTTTGATTGTTTTATACTTGTCGTAAAGCATGAAGAATTATTGATTAAATTGCACAACTAAACCCATTGTAGGGCTTTAGCACAAAACTAGTCTTGTGCGCATAATTATACGGTGTGCATGTCCCGAGAAAAAAAATTATTCTAATATTAGGAAGACTTGCACGTTCTTACTAAAATTATTCAAATTACTTAAATGCATTTTCTCAAGTTTATGATAATATTAGGATGCACTTCCTACGTTAGCCATAAAAGCCGCCTGAAATATTCAAGTTAACAATATTTTTTCTGTTAGCTTTCAAAGTAACCAATAATCAGCATCTAAATCGCTTTATACGTTAGATCGAGTCTTACCCGTACATTTTTATGCAGTACAAACAGGACTGATATACATTTGCATTGATATTGAGTTGCATTTATCTCCATGATGCGAAAGTTATTTGATTACATTCTCATTACTCTATCTCGTTGGTCCAAATTAAAAGAAAACAGGTCACATGGTAAATATAAATGATATTATTCTAACATCAAGTATAATAGGCGTACAGAGTAACATAGAAACGTAGGTACATAATATTTCCAAAGAAAATGTTTCTATATTCACAAGACAACGATCAAATAAAACAAAGGACATGACATACATGTATAGGGGCCTATACCACAATATGACCATCTCATAATCTATGCAAAACTGAAGATTTGTCGACTTTAATAGAAAGCCCACAATACGACAATTCACATCCTGTGTTACAGATTAACCCCACATGAAGCATTCTTAAATCATTGCTGTTCAATGAAACTAGCTAACCTGCTAATTTTAATTAACCATTTTTTGTTCTCTTGTCCACGCAATATAGAAAGATATAACAAGGGCAAGACGGCAGCATGACCGTCACAGGTTTGCGCTCACACTTTAAATTCGATCGGTGCACCTCCCCAGCCGCCTTATCATAAACCTACAACCTGTGGAGTCGATGACCAGAACACTTGGTCACCTGAGGCAGTCTAGCATGATTTTTCAGCAGCATTGGCTTTATAATCATGGATTGCAACATTAACCACATGGACTATGAAAATATCATAGTCTGACTATGTGTGGTGTTTATATAAACACCATTTAATAACATCATAAACCTCACCGACTAGGCGAATGCTGTAAAACGGGATGAAATAACATTTTAGGATTGAGGATTGTAAACAATGACGATCACCGACAGGGCTTATCCTGATGAGAAAAGTACATACATGTACTGTTTCAAAATATTGAGAAAAATTATAAGGAGTTCGAAATGCATCGCTGAAGCAGGTTTATCATACATATTTTTCAATATACTCCAAATTCATTTAGATACTGGGAGACCATCCATAGACACACATAGGTATGTAAAGTTACATACCAAGTTATCTATTCCTTATTACTTTTATCATGTAGTGATCGTCAAAGTCAATAACAAGATTCAATTTCAAAATCATGCTTTCACGAATCCAAAAATTGACAACTCCCAAGAGTTGACATTGAAGCATGTATATACAAAATATAATGACAGAACAAATGCCAAGTTAAATACATATATTCTCGAAATACCTGATCAATCGATACACAAATGCTTACTTTAAGAAGTACATTAGATGCCAAGACAATGCATCCATTTAAAAGAATATTAATGATTTATTATTTCAAACACGAATCAAGGCTTCCCATCCTCTTGAGAATAGCGACGAGCCAATGAAACATAACAAAAATGGAAGCTAGAACAAGGTTCGACCATTTGCAACCACATGAACAATTGTTGTAACGCACTGTTAGTGATATCATTCAGGTTCACAGCAATTCATCACTGAGGTAGCTACCATTTGGCTGAAGTAGGGCATCAATATTACATGATTTTTGAAGTCTTTGAAATCCACCAGTATCTTGCGTCCATATTCTACTAGGTAAGTTTCACAGTAAGTAGAAAGAATTCCAGAACATGGTGAATGAATAGGAATGAGATCAATAACAGTGTGCAGTTTTATCAGTTCTGTACAAAGACAAACATTGTCAGATGACTCCCTCCTTAGGATGTAATCTATCCTTACGAAACGACATATAATCCGGGAAATTTCGTAATCTTATCACATAGTTGAATTTCAGTCAATGGCTGTATGGAACCAAAATCAACACCTTTCGGAAAGAGTGTAGAAGATGAAGTTATCACTGTGTAAAGGTTTTCATCCGTTAGATAAAATGGCACATATATAGCTGGAGAGAACGATGTCCTTGGAGGCTCAATTTTTCGCTTCAGCATGTCACCCTGAAAAGAAAAGTAGCGGTCACTTCCCGTGTATGTCTACTATTTAAGACAAAATTACAAATAGTGGGCATGGGTGCCGAAATCCTATCTACTGTAGTTTCTGCCTGCTATATAATGGTCATCGTTATTCGATTATTCATAAATCATCTGTAGTCGATATAAGTTAATTTTTACTGAAGGAAAAAATCATGCATCAATAGGCAAGGCCTGTATATTGAAATGATAGATTTATGGGACAAACATAGACGTTTTCACAATCAAATAGTCGCTTCTTGTTATATAGGCTACTTCAACATTATTCTGCATAACGTCTTGCTAAGACGTCTGCAAAAAGTGCTACCGGTGCTCCTTTTCACCGAAAAAGGATTACGCACTATCTCATTGGGCCCCGTCCCATGTACAAGAGTTATGTTGAAAGTCGAATAGAACCTCCTTAAATAAGTCATGGACACATTTTGTAGAAGAAATCGCCGTTTAGTGGAAGTGCTAAGCTTCAGATTCCTTTCACAATGAATCAATCTTCCCCAATCATTTGTCAATGACCTGGTAGTTATGTCAAGACAAGACAATCTTTATTCAATAAATATTCAATATTATTTTTTTATTTTCTTTATTCAATATCAATGAAAATCATGACGGGTCAGATACAGTAAAGAAACATGGAAAATATCATGCATAGAGTAGCATTAGTATGCACGAAACGTCATATTAATGAGCTATATATTAACGTCATATTAATGGCAATATTCTGTGGGAAACAGACTTGACGACGAAGTCATAAAAAATTCGATGTACAAATGTCTACAACGAGGGGATGCATGGCATTATTCTAAGCTGAATCGAAAAGTTTGACACCAGCATCAACTAAAATACTTAAATAAATTCTTTTTAAAGGGTTTTTTATATCGCACTGTCGTATATTTTAGGATCTAGTCTTTTCCGTCGGCAACCAAATTTGAGAAAAACATTCATTTCGTCGACAATTGGAATAATGCAACATTGGCAACATTGATGGTGGGATAGGTCAGTTGGTAAAGGGTCGCTATCAAGGTGAGGAACGTCCAGTGTTCGAGTCAATACGCTTCTGGAGGCACCATCGTTCTCATTGGTTGATAGCCATAACTTGATCAGTTGCGAAGGGTTTCATTTGTCCTAGTTTAATAAAATAGCTGGATGAATAATTTTAGGATTAGTAAAAATATATTTTGATTGCTTTTTTCTTACAGCAAGGCATGCAACAAATCCATGTGTTACTAAACGTTCAATTAACTTAGCAAGTCCCAATTGAACGTAACGTTGCTTAAGACAGATCTATCAAGGGAGTACGTCAAAATAAACAAATCTGGATGTGTTTCTATCCAAATAGGCTATATTCTTTCTTGCGATAGTAGCGCATCCAGTACCTGACAATCTCACAATAGCAACCGCAATTCTACAAATGCCACAACTCAATTGCATATATTTAGTGAGTTTATAATAGTCGATTAGAATCGGATTTATTTCCAGTCGAAATAGTTTTGACTATTAGATACTTGTAGCAGAGCATCAGGAGTTAAAGGTTCAATTCGAACTTTATGGTTATTGAATTTCCCTACTAAATCGCTAAAGTGTCGTACGTAACAATATACATGTATATAATAGAATTAAGAAGCATCGCAGAGAATTAACATATATATATATATATTCATCATCTTTTAACAAAAATAACATGATCTGTCTCTAAAATACGTAAATATCAGGGGTTTCTTTCCTGAAGAACTGAAATGAGTGATTATCTCACAAATAAATGAACAAAACAAACATACGGTTCAGACAATAAGCAAGATATCTGGTAGTTATAACTTCCTATGACAAAAACGCAGAAAGAACTTAGATTTGAAATAATGATCTCGTTTCATCCTATGAAAGAAATTATGATATTATATAACGATTTTGACACACGCACGATTACGTTGATGTTGGCAATTAATGTTAATGTTGGTTCAAAGTGAAAATTACCGTAACAATTACCGCTAAAAATTATCTGAAGTAAAGTAATATTGTTGGTCATACAATGATAATTATCATCGATGATAACGCACCAAAATCATATACAAACAAGTCGTGAGCATTTTCACATCAGCTGTCGAGAATAAAATTACATGCTGAATCATTGATTAGAAGCTTTCAAAATAGTCAGATTATTTTCTGACTTTCATCTCTTCATCGTTCATATGCGATAGTTGCTGCTTTATATCTTGTAATGCAGCAATAACCTGTGTCAGCGAACTCACGATGCCGCCAGTAACCTCGTCATGTCCATTTTCCCTTTTTTCGCCTGATTCCTCAGAAACGTCAATTCCTGACAAGTCAATGGAGTCCCGGTTTTCAGTGACCTGGTTTGAATCTTCAGCCGATATAATGTCTGTACCGTCAGAATCGTCCTCACTGAAGAATATATTTTTCCAAAAGCTACTAACATCGTTATGGACAAACTAGTTTTTTTGTTCAAGGCGTCGCTGTTTTCCTTTAATACCGCTCTTGGATTGGGAATGAGCAACGTAAAAAGCTGCGAATTTATTTGCATCATTTTGTAATTTGATCTCGGTGAAAGGCTGCAAACTATTGAGGTTAACATCCGTCGGTAAAAGTGAGGAAGATGAAGTGATCACCGCGTACAGGTTTTCCTCAGGGATATAAAATAGCACATAAATGGTTGGAGGGGATGTGTTTGGTGACTCCATCTTTTGCTTAAGCATCACTCTGGAAAAATAAAAAAATGCTTCGCTTAGATTCCCACAGCATAAGATAACAAAATGGTCATCGATCATCAGATGTCAATAAATGAATGGACAGATACTTAGGCAGCTAAATCATGGTTACTTGATTAGAAAACAGCGAACTATGATGTTGGGGGTCTGAAACTAGACAACAGATATTTTCTGCGGTGTCTACACTTAGATATCATTTCACTTTTTTTTATTTAATAGAATGTCTGACTTTGATGTTATGATGTAGAATTTTTCTGTTAAGCACAGATTGCAGAAATGACTGCCACAAAAATACGGTTTGGTCTGTTGTACGATACGCCATTTAATGCTGTATGGCGATCTTTGATTTTTGAGGGACCAGATGTACGTTGACAATGAGGTTTCGTTCTTATACCGGACGTTGTTGAATGACTTTTTGTGGTTGTTATACCTTGCTTTGAATTCACCTTCACACATACCATAATATACCTTTGAGTCACTTGAACCAGATGAAACTGTCGCTTTATAAACCAAACATTTTGACAAGCAACTACCTGAAAGTGGACATTCGTTTTTATTTCTGCAGTTGCATGCTGATTTTTCAGTATCTTGATTTTCGCTTGTTTTTGTTGTTTTGTTAAGAATTTTCGTGTTATGATTTTTGATGATATTTTCCATGTTGGTTACACAACTGTAGCTCAGCTTCATGTTATTTCTATTGAATAGGCTGTGATATTTGTGGTGAGGAGGGAAATGCTTTTTTGTAAGTAATAGAAACTGTTTACCAACATTGGTTTTCACATTAGCACTGAAAGGGGGGTTAAACCATATTATATTTCTGTGACGTTTTGGTTTTTGTGCATTTGTTGGCTTGTAAGATAAATCATGTCGATGTTTACTTTCTTTCAATGCTGTTTCGTATATTGGTTTTGCTCTATTGAATACATCTTCGTTGCAAGATAACCTTGACACTCGATCTTCTATCATTATTGGGATTTGTTTAAGTATCAGGAGGATGGTTTGATTGATTGTGAACATACAGAGGAATGCTGTTTGGCTTGATATATGGTCGGTAGGTATTATTTTCCAAATTAATGTATACATCTAGGAAATCAGTTGCTTTTATGTTGCATTCAACTGTGACTTTCAATTTAAAGCTTTGAAAAATTCTGATTAAATCTTTTCTGCAGCGATCACTTTGAGGGCCAGTGCTGTTTGGGATAATACACAATCCATCGTCTCTGTACAATCCAATGTTTTCTCGTCCAAATCGGTTTGTGAGTTCATGCAGAATAAAGAGGCCGACCAGTTCACATACCTCAGCACCATCGTAACTTCCCATGGTAACATCAAAAAGATTATCATTGGCTTTTTTTAACCATGTAGTGTTTTGGTCAAACAACAAGGACTTTCTTGCATGCATTATTACATTCACATCTTTTTCAGGGATATTCGTCAATGTTTTTGCAAAATTTATGCTTTTCGTCAAGAGTTCGTGTGTAATTGATGGATAGAAGTCCACTATATCGAATTTCAGAAATGTTGAAGAAGTCTTTTATCTGGAATATTTTTGAACCAATGTATCACATCCATAGAATTTTTCCACTGTAGAAAATTTGTTGTATCACGTATTATGCTGTTGTGTTCATCTAATAGTTGCTTGCTAATTATTCCAATTTCGCTTTTTGCAGGGTTTATTAATCGACAGTTCACATTGTTTGAAAAATTTTCTTTGTGATCTTTCAAGGTTATGAAGGCTTGTCGAGGTGCGTAACATTCGATTTTATTTGAAAGATTGTAAGAATTTCCAATACATTTCGCTTCATTGTTGATATCTGATTCAGTTGACTGATTTGCTTTTTTGTAAGATTTAGTTATGTTTTCTGTTAGAACTTTGCGATATTTTTCTTTCGAAATTTCATATAAATTTGTGGTTTTGTCCGCAAAGACAAACATATTCTGAGAATTTTGGATGGCGTTTTTGTCTGCTTTTAATTTGTTTTGGAAGCTATTTGAATATTTTCGGAATTCGATTTTTTGTATCATTGCATACATGTCTTGTTCAAAAGGATTCAAAAGTTCATTTGAAGGTGGCGATGAATCAGTTTTGATATATATATATATAAATATATATATATATAGACTATATAATTGATATTGAAATGTACATTTTTAACTGTGTAAAGTAGGCTACGTATTATTTGAATTTCACCATTGGGGTCGTCAAGGCCCCAAACAGGAACAAACTATGTATTCTAAACAGGTACTAAAACGAGGTAGGCCTATGGTAGTAACAATTCGATATTTTACTATCTAAAGAAAATTTTAAATACTATTTCTACCATTATATATATTTCTTAAATACTATTCTAACCATAAATTTTACTATCATTAAAGGCAAAAACAAATCACCATACCATCATAATTTGAGTAGGCCTATATCAACAAAAATTTAATAAAAGCAATAGCCTATATGCTGAAACGAGAAGCATCATTCGAGAAACGAGTTCTGAAATTTAACTTATAATAACAAAACATACGTGTCGGATCATTTTAATGAATTCTTGGAAAACCACATTCTGATTTTGAACTGTATTCTTCCATATGAATTCATCGAAATAACTTTTTTAAAGGGCTTCACTTGTGCCAAAATTATAATTATATCATATGGTGGAAGTAAAAGTTACAGTCAAACTAAATGATATATACATGTTTAATCTGATTGTTTGGAAAGTTTTTTAGTGTGAATTAATCCACGTAAAGTAGACAGTTTTTCCGAGCTGAATTAATCCACGCAAGAGTAGACTTTACCGATTTATGATGGGAGCAATAGTCTCGAAGGCAGATTAGAAAACTTGATCATGATATTTTTTGGCAAATTACTGGAACGGTACCTATACCGGTCTACGATTAAACTCATCAGTGACATATCAGTATGCCTACCATAGATTTCGTCAAAGAATGAGCTTCGATGTGGGTATGTCCGAATAACAACTATAAATTCACTAGAATGTTCCGTATCGTTAATGCCTGCAAGTAATCTGTCTCTTAATTGGAATTCTAGAACCTTGAATTCTCACCTAGTCGCTTGGCGGTCCAGTTGTAGAATAAAATCCCTTATATTCTGGTCCCTGCGACGAACCATGGATGAAAACTTGGCTCTCTCGCTCAATTCGTGAGTTTGAGGCCTATTCTGATTGACGATTAATGCACGGATTTCTGAAATTGATAAATTCGGGGTTTTTTGGATAAGCAAGGTCCTTAACTAACTTATTCGCCTCTCGTCCAGGGAATGTTAGGTACGCTGTTTGAAGCGCTGGCTTGGACGGCTCTATTGGTGTCGCAACATAAGTCGAATCGGTCAAACTATAGTCTTCGACGTCAGCACTTAATTGTTATGTCCAGATTTCAGAAGTCAATGTTAGCGCCATATTGCACTGTGAAGTGTAATAAATACCTAATGGTTAGTAAGGTATGTAGGAATATCAAAAATTAATTGTTGTATAATAAGACAGTCACAATATGCCGTATGTAATATTCTGCTAGTGACGCCAATCTGCTATCGTTTAATGATGAATCAATTAATTTTTTAATACATGACAGCAGTTGAAAAGATAGAACTCATGGCAAGCATGTGAATATTCGAAACTGATGGTTATTTTAATACAGAGTACTGATATACATAAATATCGGTACTTCGTTATAACAATACATATCACACTGCTGAAAATTCAGTTCATCACAGTGCTGTTCAGTTCAGAATTTATCGTGTTTTAAAACAAACCTGTATTTCGATACAAGTTTTCTTAAATAACAAATACCACTTTTGAATTAATGCAATAATTAGCGGAACACGTAGACATCAGATTTGACAATACTAGTCCTAATATTGTTAAATCTGATGTCTATGGTTGAGCACTTAGAGTACATTGACCTTGCAAGTAGCTCAACCACAATAGTTCCGGTGTCAATGGCAACCATACCTGACCACGGTGAAATCATACAATCGGTTAAATGAAACGGTTAACTAATTAATAGCAGCAAGATAAAATCATACTCTGGCTAAAATGTTCTTCAATTTTTCATTGATGCGCCAATGCAAGCAATGACTTGATGCTCTAAAGACAGAAGCACTTCTACATGATTCGATAGTAGCAATTTCTATTTAATGCTTGACATCGTTAGCTGACATTATTTTCAAGAACAAGATTTTGTTAAATTCAGAGCGTAGAAAGGAAAAATGTAACCCGAGAATACTACGTTCTCGTGGAGAGAAATTTACTTGAAGCACAGGTTGAGCCTAGGAAGATATATATTAAAAATGCTTGCAGATAGTTTATGTAATAACGATTAGATTTTTTACTACATAATCAAAAACATGTTTGTTTTAAAATTGCTTAATTTTGAAAACAAATTTTTCAGCTGATAAATCATGAATTCTATTCTATAAACATAATTTTTTATAGCTGACAAGCTCCTCCCAAAACAATGCAATAAACAATGTTGCGAGCTTTATAGTATGAAAACCATGTTTTGGAAGGGATATTTGGAAAAAAATATGTAACAGTTTATACATCGAATGGTCATTTAACAGGATCATTGGTAGATCAGACTTTCCTTATCTATTTGGTAGGCAACCACACAGACAATCAAGAACTGCACTTTCTCTCATATTCATAGGATGGAAAGAGCAAAGAACCTTTCCGAAGACACCCTTTCCACAATTTAAGTTCATTTTTGATACCTTTTCATTTACTTATTTCAATATAGCGGTGCACATTTCTAGCACATTCTACATACTTGCTCAATAAGAAAGATAACTCACAATCAATGATGAGCGCCTCGCAAAATAAAGAAAATAAAGTACGATGAGCTCGAATCACATGTTACCCCAACTGTACAGTTTACATTCGTTTAGCCCTTTGACTGCGGATGACCAAGTATTCAAGTCATGACTATGTTCCTCCTCTGTGTGCGGCTTGGAAATTTTCAACCATCCCTCCGTATGCGGGAGATTTTCAGATAATCTTGATCCGAGAGCCTGATATGTGCAAATATTGCTTCAACTTGTTAAGTAGAAGTCCAAACTAATTTGTTTGCAAAACGGGAGCCTGCCTCGAGCAGATCTTTCGATAAGAGTCATAGGAGAACAAAGGGCAAATTATCATGTTAGCGTGGTCGGCAAGTTAACTCATCCCTGCTTCATTCAGGTTTATGCGTGTGCAGGTTCATCCAGAAGGTAACAAAAAGCGCAATGACGCATTTATAAACAGGACAGTAAGAAAAAGAATGACTGCATCTTGTCGATTCTGTAGACAAATGGAACGAGTGCCGAACACTACTTCTTAGGCATGCCTACCGCAAATATGCTACTATAGTAATTTCGTGTTGATAAAGGCAAAACGACAACTCTCCTGTGATTGAAGGTCGAATTTCTATTAAATCAGTACAAACAAAGACAGTTCTTCGGCGTCCCACGAACATATGGAAGGACATCGCTGAATTTCCCTGCCGCAGTCAAACGGTTAATACCCTGCTGATATTTTGATACTATTATATACTTTTTAAATTAAACATGCTTGCATGAAAATGCACAGAACTGTCTGTTCAAATGTGCAAATCAAACAATATATGTGTTGAAATTCATCTAAAAGTAACATTAGTGTGCAGAGGAATATAAAGGATTTTCTTTCCAAACGCGATAAACTTTCCAAAATTGTTCTACATCATGTTAAGAATATTTGAGCACTTATTAAGCACTTGAAAGCATACCTGAACTTTATCAAGTAATTGAATGCTTATAACTGACATTTCATTTTTTTGCATAATTGAATAATCGTTGTACAACGCTTGAATGCAGATAAAAGTATTGAACAAGCCGTACAAGTCTTCGTAATATTAGCAAGAATTTTTGTCCCGGGGTAGCCGTATACAACGTGTAGTTCGTGGTGTAGCATTTATACCTTTAGTGTGCTTGATTATTTTTCTTAAAAAACTCGAAATATCAAATTGATGGTATTTATTTAAATGTGGCAATTCTGAAATAAGTAATTACCACAGGCGATAGCTACAGGTTTTCAATTCAATGGAAATTAAAATGGAAATAATGACCTATTTAAAAATGTTTCCTTGATGGATGCATCTTTAAGAAACGATAGAAAAATTATACACTTAAGCAGAAATCGAATAGCAATAATAATTGTCGAAATTTATAAAAACATTATCCACCTAAACTTTTTGCGGTCCTGAAATAGAATTTTTAGATCTTGCCGCATGTTAAACTGTTTCAAAAAATTTTTCAATTATTTGTCATCCAAATATTAATGCTATAGTATAAGTAGGCCTATAGCCTGATACACATCTAAATATTGAAGTGCTAAATTACAAAGGGTTTTATTGTGCTAATCAAATTCTTTCATGCTCATAGTTTCTCAAATTTTTAGCATGCAACTACTCTGTCTCAACATGCCCAGATGTTTGTGCTATTTTAAATACAAGCAATCAGAAATTACGGATTTAAAAATAATATAATATCATTTCAACATAATTCCATTTAATTATAATTCTTTTCACGACACAATCAACTTTTTATCAATTTTTCAACGAGAAACGTTGACTTGAAAACTGATAAACATGCACAACTCAATTTCACATATTGAATTCGAAGTAAATAAGCCTTGAGCATGTGACATCATTTTTTTCATCACACAAATGAATTCAAAGTATTGGTAGGACTCCTTGTGATAAGTCTGCTACACAGCTAAGAGTAATTGAGATATTTTGTTGTTACCAGTAAATTATATGTAGTATGACGCTTATAACTTTTTAGCATTTGTAAAAGTAAGAGCAGATATAACAGTAATCACTAATAGAAAGGTCTATACGTTCATGATCAATGAACCCAAATCCACGCTCAAATCTCTCCTTCGATTTTGTTTTTGGGATTTCCAAATACATGTAGCTAGACTAGCAGTTAAATGCTGAAACAAAATTGACAAGCTAAATCTGAAAACATTTAGAAACTTACCCTTTTTCTGTAGTCTGATCCAATAGATGCTTTTTTAATTCAATAATTCTGATACATGAATCAAAGGAACTTGATGGCTTCATTGAGTAGAAGAACTCACTGACTACATACGAGTGCTTTTCATTTTCGATTTGTTGATAATTGAAGGAGAATTGATGGTAAATCCATATAACTGGACACATTGCAGGTCATTGAGGTAGTCGTAAGTAGATTGTGCTCCATGTATTGTGCATGATATTAACGAAGTAAGATGATGAAAAACGTGGACGATCACAAAACCGATTAAATAACGGTGTGTAAGTAGAAATATCCTCTTGATGCGCTGACTTTTGTAATAGCAAGCAGCACACGTAAACACGGGTCAAAAAAACCACGAGCGCGAAGAGTGCACAAGCTACTGCGCCTGACTTGCGCAGCTTACTGTTTCACGTCTGGGCGGACAATAATTATAAGCAGGGACTATGAGTCACAGGCATCAACAATTGGCAGCGGGGGAATATTATCGACCACTACTTCTCAATCTGCACGCAGATGCGGCCACGGCCATCAAGGGCGGTGGAGCGCTTTTTCTATTGCGGGGGCAGCGGTTGTCAATGAGAATTTCACTTGAACGTGTTTTGTTGTTTATTCAATTATTTATTTGGGCTTATTTGTGTATGTTCATGTGTATACGGTACCTCAAAAGGCTGTTTACAAATAATTCTTTCAACCTTCTGAAGGACATCTTGTTAAACATAATATATCAGCAAATATTTTTCAGTTTAAACTGTCTATGGGTATTTAATATCATGGTTAAGGCACGCTTCTCCCGGTAAATTCAAGCTCTACTATCGCAGTTTCCATGTATTTTACCCGTATATCATACACACAGTTGCTTACAGTTGTTTAGGCTACTATAGGCTAATGCAAACGTACTATTGTTGAAATTTGAATTGAAGGAACATTGTATATGTACATTGATTCAATTAAAAATGATCTTCATAATGGCTTGGTGTTTTTCTTTATTTTAGACAATTGCCAAATACAGATTTCCTCTGTGGGCATCTGCTCACAAACTCTTTGAGTATTTCCTCCTTATTCAGATTCCGCGACTGTGCACGGAACAAATGAATAATTATTAAATGTGTTAGGCGAGCTTGTCCCATAGTCGACCTGAGATAGTTTTTTATATACCGTAGGTGCGAAAATGACCTCTCGGCAGTTGCAACCGACGTTGGAGCAGCCATCACTAGTTTGCATAGTTTGACACACTCCGATAACATATTCCTGACTGTCGGTCCAGCTTCTCTCAGTGCTTCGATGATAGTAGGTACGGTTTTATGACTTCCCAATGTTGGTAATAGTCGAAGTTGTGCCGATAACATAGGGACGTCGAAACCACTGGAGTGAATCCCAAGGAGTTCTTTGAGTGTCTTCTCGTCATATTGATTTTGTGTCAATATGTATTCCAGATTGGACAAACTGAAATCAGATTATATGGTTCTTACATTTACGTTATACATGTACGTGCGTATACATTTATATTAGTTTTTGTATGATTACCCTATCATAACAATTAACCTCTCATATAAAATTGTACTTCATATCGTAATAATGAATATTTAATTCAACTGAAAATCATAAAAATGATTAGTGAGTAGGTCGAATTATTGAAAAGTCAATTGAAAATATTGCAATAATACTATCTTCAATTTGCATAGATGCGTTTAATCTTATTGTTCACTTAGGGCACGCAGTTATGTGACGAGTTAAAAGAAAATCCTTTGTTTTGATAGGGTTATATGTTTCTGTTGTTCTTTCAAAATAGAAAAAACCGCAAAACTACCCAACTTTCACAGGCCGATTAATTGAAAAATAAAGTTTAAGCTAAAATAGCGAAAGACAGGCCTTCAGAGACAGACATCAACATTTTTATCTCTCTATCGCATATTCTCAGCTGGAACATGTCACAAAGAAGTGAAAAAATATATTTTGAATAAAAATAAAACGTATGGTATTTAACCCTTAAAGGGATATGGGACATATGTGTCCCATGACCTAAATCATACGCTACTACCCTGCACGAATTTATTTATGTTATCTAATTGTGACACATTAGAAATTCATAAATAGTGATTCAATTTTGTAACAATTTGAGGTAAGTAGCAACCTTCCTACGTATTATTAATTTTATTTGAATTTTTAAGAAAATGAAATTTAAATTCAAATATTCAATTCAAAATTTTATCGAGAGATATGTTTTTTTGAAAACCAAATATTCAACCAAACTCATGATGCTGTCCTTATATATCGGTACAGTTTCGCCTATCTATAAGAGATACGATTTTACCGGACTTTGAGTGATATTTCAACGTGGGTCACATATGTCCCATTATCCCATTAGGTTAATTCTAGTGAAATTTCATTATTTCATTTTTTACAAATTATATCAAGCGAAGTTTTGTATTGTTTGCAGTGTTATTATTACTAAGTTGTTGACTGGTGTAAAAAACACTTGCTTTACATATATAACTTGTTTTAACCACATTTTTCAATACAACTAGGATACAATTGGACAAAATGTCTTATAACATACAGAAGTAACGCTAGAAAATTTGTTGCCGCCATGGAATTCAGCAAGACAGTTGCGGTCCTTTTGCAAGCACAAAAACGCTTCGCATGTAGAGCACGAAATGCTTGTACGATTTTCTTGTTTATTTTTCCTTTGACACAGCTTGCAACGCTTTCGTCCATCATTTAATTTTGGCATATGTTGAGATACAGCAATCGCACTTGATTTTCTGTTGATAGCAGAGAGAGGGAACGAATTCTTTCGTGAGCAGTATGATACACTTGATTTCATGATTTCAGCTTGCTTCCGTCATAGAGATGAACAAAAGCAAATAATTGGCAGAAGCAAGTCAATCCACACTCTACTCCAGTTCACTTACTGTTTGCAGCTGTTGATAGTTGAGGCCATTGATATCAATGCGGTAGTTACTACGATGATTGATCAATGATTGTACACCTTACGATCCTTACCTATTGCAAGAACATTTTGTCTTAGCTGTGCAACAGATACTGGTTACAATAAACCCGATGTTAATAACTAACTAATGGGATAATGGGACACATATGTCCCATCCCTTAAAACTGCCTAATGGGATAATGGGACATATATGTCCCAAGAATAAAAGTGGTCCTAGATCACAGTGTAAGTTTGAATTTGATAATTTAACGTGATTCTGAGCTAAACTACATTGCAATTAACAAAAAAGTAATAATATCTCAGAAAAAAATGGAAATTGAAAATTTTGTCCCTTTAAGGGTTAATAGTTTTTAGAGGTCAAAATTTTGAAGTGGAAGAAAACATAGTGTATAGGAGAGATCCAACTTACCATTTCAAACCATCTTGATCGAACCGTGCTTTTATTTGTGACACTATTAAGTCTATGGATTCATAATATATTCGCCGCAAGTGATTGATTCCATCCAACTTTGCATCTGAAGCAGCAGTTAGCGAATGCTCATATCGTTTGGGTGGATGCACAGGTCGCGGAGGCTTGATGGGTTTGATGTTTGTTTCTAAAGCATCAGCCATCGATTCGACTCTCTCAAGTAGCTCCTTGAAATTTTCCTCTTTTCGGAGATTTTCTAGATGATTAATCAAAAACTTTGCTCCTCGCAAAGCCTCACCTGCTGACATCTCCACTTTTTGAAGCTCCTTCGCAAAACGTTCGCATGGACCAAATATTTCGTCACACAATCTCATAGCGAAAATTGTTTCAAATTTCTTCAAATATGATTGGTAACCTCGCAGCTTCCCAAGTAAAAAATGACGTTTTTTCAACGGTTGAAATCATCGTTGAAAACTAACCAAAAATCAACTTGGTGTGACAAACTTTGAAAAAACGTTGAATAAACGTTGCTGATGAACGTACGGTTGAAATCATCGTTGAAAAATAACCAAAAATCAACTTGGTGTCAAAAGCTTTGAAAAAACGTCGAATAAACGTTGATTAAACATTTTAATTGTTTCTGCGGATATAAGCCCTAGATGACCGTTTTTGAATAAAACATGGATAAACCCTATCAAGACGTATCGTTAGGCTACATATTAAGTAAAATGGTCTTTCTTTGGAATAAGAATGGCTATACGCTACTAATAATATTTAACACTGTGAAGAGTGGGAAATGTATATATATATTGCTCTAAATAATAATTTGGAATTGTACATGGTTAAAATATCGATCATCCATGTACGTGGATAAAATATAACTAAAAGAGCGTTTCATTGTCCATTTGAATTAGATACCGACTTTAACTAGGTAATAATATTGATGCTGTAAGAAGTGACATAAATGCATTTAAATAACTCAAAGAATCGCTCATGGATACAACATTGACATATGAAACATGCGTATATACTATTATTTCGAGTATTTTATATACATGTGCTCTTTTTATTTGATGAAATTTTGTAGACCTACAGAAAAAAATGATGAAGTCACCCGAATATCTACTTTATGCCTGTATAAAATAGATATTCGGGTGACTTCATCATCTCCTTCTCTCTTTCTCACTCACTCTGTCCCCTTTTCTTCTTCCTCTCATTTTTCATCATCGTTCACACTCACTACATGTATACTGTATAGCTATTATAGCAACAACATCAATCAACACTGACGAACGAATCAGGTCAACAATTACACATGATGACATATATTCTCAAAGGGAGCCTAAACAATTCTACTGGCACACATTTTACCTTCTCAAACTGAAATATCTGTCAATTGAAATCTATAAGCTCCACGTATACCGTACCCATCAGCATGTCGATTTTGATCGATTTGCTCGTGTGTTCGCCAAATTGCTTGGCTAATAATTTGCAAAAATTTTGATATTAAATCAGTGTGTAACTGGACTAAACAACTGCATAAGCATCCAGCTCCATCTGCGTAATCGTATTTCGCTTCTATAACTTTCCGTCACTTAAGGAAATTCGATCGCCACGCGCACGCAGCTGAGAGAGTTCAGTCACATTGTTGGCAGCCTGTGATGGCCGTGGCCGCATCTGCGTGCAGACTGAGAAGTAGTGGTCGATAATATTCTCCCGCTGCCAATTGTTGATGCCTGTGACTCATAGTCCCTGCTTATAATTATTGTCCGCCCAGACGTGAAACAGAAAACTGCGCAAGTCAGGCGCAGTAGCTTGTGCACTCTTCGCGCTCGTGGTTTATCGGACCCGTGTTTACGTGTGCTGCTTGCTATTACAAAAGTCAGCGCATCAAGAGGATATTTCTACTTACACACCGTTATTTAGTCGGTTTTGTGATCGTCCACGTTTTTCATCATCTTACTTCGTTAATATCATGCACAATACATGGAGCACTATCTACTTACGACTACCTCAATGACCTGCAATGTGTCCAGTTATATGGATTTACCATCAATTCTCTTTCAATTATCAACAAATCGAAAATGAAAAGCACTCGTATGTAGTCAGTGAGTTCTTCTACTCAATGAAGCCATCAAGTTCCTTTGATTCATGCATCAGAATTATTGAATTAAAAAAGCATCTATTGGATCAGACTACAGAAAAAGGGTAAGTTTCTAAATGTTTTCAGATTTAGCTTGTCAATTTTGTTTCAGCATTTAACTGCTAGTCTAGCTACATGTATTTGGAAATCCCAAAAACAAAATCGAAGGAGAGATTTGAGCATGGATTTGGGTTCATTGATCATGAACGTATAGACCTTTCTATTAGTGATTACTGTTATATCTGCTCTTACTTTTACAAATGCTAAAAAGTTATAAGCGTCATACTACATATAATTTACTGGTAACAACAAAATATCTCAATTACTCTTAGCTGTGTAGCAGACTTATCACAAGGAGTCCTACCAATACTTTGAATTCATTTGTGTGATGAAAAAAATGATGTCACATGCTCAAGGCTTATTTACTTCGAATTCAATATGTGAAATTGAGTTGTGCATGTTTATCAGTTTTCAAGTCAACGTTTCTCGTTGAAAAATTGATAAAAAGTTGATTGTGTCGTGAAAAGAATTATAATAAAATGGAATTATGTTGAAATGATATTATATTATTTTAAAATCCGTAATTTCTGATTGCTTGTATTTAAAATAGCACAAACATCTGGGCATGTTGAGACAGAGTAGTTGCATGCTAAAAATTTGAGAAACTATGAGCATGAAAGAATTTGATTAGCACAATAAAACCCTTTGTAATTTAGCACTTCAATATTTAGATGTGTATCAGGCTATAGGCCTACTTATACTATAGCATTAATATTTGGATGACAAATAATTGAAAAATTTTTTGAAACAGTTTAACATGCGGCAAGATCTAAAAATTCTATTTCAGGACCGCAAAAAGTTTAGGTGGATAATGTTTTTATCAATTTCGACAATTGTTATTGCTATTCGATTTCTGCTTAAGTGTATAATTTTTCTATCGTTTCTTAAAGATGTATCCATCAAGGAAACATGTTTAAATAGGTCATTATTTCAATTTCCAATTCGCCTGTGGTAATTACTTATTTCAGAATTGCCACATTTAAAAAAATACCATCAATTTGATATTTCGAGTCGTTCAAGAAAAATAATCAAGCACACTAAAGGTATAAATGCTACACCACGAACTACACGTTGTATACGGCTACATGCACACCGTATAATTATGCGCACAAGACTAGTTTTGCGTTAAAGCCCTACAATGGGTTTAGTTGTGCAATTCAATCAATAATTCTTCATGCTTTACGACAAGTACAAAACAATCAAAATGCAAACTCATTGCTACTCTTTCATCTGAATTTGTGTTGACTTACTACACATTATGCTTCGCACTTATTGTAGGCCTAGGTATTGTGGTCACATGTTTGCTGTATGCCCATATGTCACCATGAATTACTTGAAGAGATGTCATATAAATAGTAGAGACAAGAGGATATTATGTGTGTATGTGTTTGTAGATTGTGTTTTTAAACAAACTGTTTGGATATCAAAATGAATTTACATGTATCAATTTTATAATAAAAATTCAAGCGCTCCTGAATATTTTCATCGCATGAATTGTTGAAAAAGCGGTCGGCAATAGGCTACATACTCCGTTTTTATTTGCAGATCACATTTTTCTAAAAAAAGTTACTTGAATATCAGAATGAAATTGATAAATACTACGAGTATTGATTAGAAAATTGTTAATAAATTGATAATCACAATTTGTCCACTCCTGAATTTCTTCATTTGCTATCAAAATTCCAGTGAATATCGCATGCCACATTGTCGAAGATTAAATGATCCAAAAGCAATTTTCTTAATTATCTTTACTATAACGCCTAATATTACTATAAATGATTTCTCTTTTAAACTTTGAGTAGGCCTACCCATGGAATGTAAATTGAGGGTAGTTAAGTTTGATAATTCTGCTCTGCACATCAGCACAAAAGTAGTCTTCATTTTACAGGTGTTGATTGCTGAGGCTGTGCAAACTCGTCTTATCTGTGCATCGATGACTCAAGACCTGACCTACGTTCGGCTGCTTTTCTGTCTTGTTATTTGAGCTAATTAGCCCCGAAAGCTACTGGAATTTTATTTACCCATAAGTCTCTCATACTCGCAACGTCCAAGTGATCATCAGATTCGCACAACCGCCTTGTGATCCAACCAAAGATGCTTTTGAGTTACCTCGCATCATCGCCTCAAATTTCATTTGAGTAGTGAATGTTTCTCTGTTGAATTGTAACATAGAAAGTGGTATCACCTCTGTTCTTTAAAATGCGACTGATAACGGCGCGACGGTGTTCGACTCGAAATGACAGTGTTCCAGATGACGTGAAATACGCATTCGGGCTGTGGGCATGTTTTCTGTTTGGAAGGATTTTCAAATGAAGGATGATCAAATCCGGATAGAGAAATTTCCCATATATGTTGATAAAAGTGATTTTCATCAAGATTATTTGTATCTGATCGTTCGATGTGTGCTACTATATAAACGTCATCTTGTATGGTGGCAGTGGCGACGCCAGCCGTCTGTTTTCGGCAGGGCCAAGGCAGAGCCAAATAGATTCGTGGCAGGGCCGCATAAATGTATGCCAAGGTCATTCCAAACAATGTTGAAAAGTACATTTTTGGGGTCCCTACAGATATAATGAGAACAGTAAGTCACCAAGAGGCCTGTATTATGTGGCCCTATCACTATGCGAAACGGTAGTAGCAAAATTTACTGATGCTTAGCCAATTATGCCAATTCGTGCTTATATTCTGATGACATGAGGCAGATTTCTACTTCTATAAGCGGCGTCCTATAATTCATATCCCGCAATCCTCACCATCATTTACATACAATAAATACGGAGATAAGCCAACCTCGTATTATGTATAGGTTCCATATTTAGAGGATTATTTTTTTCATTGAGGCAATTTCATTAAACCATTTGAAGAAAAACATTTTTTGATTATTTAGCTGGTCACTATCTTCTTTCAGTCGAGAATGAAAAACACTGGAACAGTTGAAAGCTACGGACCATTGATAACCCCATTAGGAAATGGTTTGCAGGTCTGTCTATCCTTGAGAAAAGAAACAACCAGCCTGCAACGTTGCCTGGTTGTATTTTCGTCAAAATATCTTTGTGTCAGACTTATTTGAAAAACTTAGAAATTAAATATCCTGATCAACTGAGCGAGTCTCACCTCGCATATCTAGCACACGGATGATGTGCTCTGTCACATAAAAATAAGATCGCCAGTATAATGAGAATGCCGAATGCTGCCGTACTGCAGGTGTGAGAGAAGTGTTTTTGAAGCTGAGTGTTTAATGCATTAGGCCTAATTAAAATCAATCAATATAAGCATATATATAGCATTTTCAAGTTACACAACGTAAGTAACGCTTCAAATTTGGTTACCATACTTCAAATGTAGAATTAAAAGTAGGCCTATTATCTTACAACATAAAAATCTAAAGGATAGACCCTATGCGTCAATGATACGACCTTTTAAAAAGGTTGCTCTAACATAATGCGTATTTCGCAATACTATTAACTACTACTGTAAAATTGGAAATACTTCCTTGATTCTGAAATCTGGTCAATCTGGACGTCCGCATGAAATCCGGACTGTCGGCAGCCCTGTGCCAAAAAATGAAATAAATAAGATTTTGGCCGTATTGGCCCTCCGATAAATATAGCGTATTAATTGTCCTAATTTTCTTTAAAATTGTAATTACGAATTCAGTTTATAGTTATAGAGTTTATTTTATTTGCATAAATTAGGTATTGGTGAATGATTAGCTAGTGCAAGATGATAAGAGTGTAAAACAATTTGAAAAAAAATATCACAGCTGATCGTCAAGGTCATGGACATCCAATTTAGATTGTCCGTTTTTAAACAAACCGATAAAAATAATTGGTTTGTCAATGGAGTGAGAACAGCCGTCGTTACAACAAATACGTGTCAAATATTTCATCTGTATTCTCTGCAAAACAACCATACCAAATAAGAATAATACAAAAAAATGAATAAAATATTGCTACACTGTTAATTTACGAAATGCTCAAAATTCTCTCAAAAAGTTGGCAGGGCCACAGGCAGGGCCAGATGAAATTTGGCAGGGCCGCGGCCCTGCCTGGCCCGCCCCTGCCGTCGCCCCTGTATGGTGGTAAAGCTTTCTTCATTTGCTAAATTCTTAAGCGGATGAAAAATTGTGTTTTTGAAAGATGTCCATCCCTTCTGCTGTTTACTTGGGAGAGAAGGGCTCAGTTTTTGTAATCTCGATGTTATCCTACAAAGTAAAATTTTAGTAGGAATATTTTACCAAATGTGTAGGCCTAACTACTGTTTTGCTGCGAGGTTGCTATTGTACGGAAAGACGATCATGTTTGAAATTTGAATAAAGAACACTTCCTTCAGTTTAAAGCGCTATATTCTGTAGGCCCTATAGCTTAAAAAGAAGCGCATCGTGTCATAATGTATTTGTTTTAATCAGAAGCTGAATGATTGTTCAATCGTTTTTTATTCAAATTTCAAATATCTTTAACTATATTACTCAATAAACTATGATGGCACCCTTGCGGTCGACATAGCTCCATCAAGAAAAATCTAAAGAATATTTCAGAGTAGCATCTTCCGAATAATCGTTTGCGCTGCCATTTTATATAGGTTTGTTATCAGGGATCGCAATTTTCCGTTTTTTACGAAATTAAACTAATGTAGGCTAAAATATTTCAAATTTACGCATTCAAACCCCGGTTTTTCCCAATTTTCCGTTTTATGTAGCTCACCTTGTTTCATTTTCGTTTTAAGTCACATAATCGTCATATAAGCAATGATCAGCAAAATTTAGAGCATGTAAGAGTTTATGAACCTCAAATATGAAACATTTTCTTCTACAGCTATTCTACCAATTCCCGGTCAAAACATTGCAAGATTAATTCAATTCTGCTGCAAATTACTTAATTGCATTTTTATATTCAATCACCATAATAGGTACGGATATAGGATGATTTTATGTGTTTAATGCATGACTCCATATTGCATGAAGCCCGATATTTTCAGCGGATGTTCCAAGTGACCCAGCAGTTTGTGATTCCAGTTTTATGTCATTTTGCTAATGTCAAATTACGTCATTGAAATGTAAATAAATATGCCTATCAACAATTGTGATATTTTCCTTACTTATATCGTTGAACGGGTAATGAGGATGTAAGGTTGAAAATCAGTTTAAAGAAGGTTTTATATTAACAGAAAGTAGTTGATAAAACGTTGATCACCCCACTTTCTTCAACGTTTTTAAGTAACGTTGAATCAACGTTATATCAGCGGCCAAAGCGTCACGATATCAACCATCCATCAACGTTGAATCAACCGTTTATCAACCAAAATCTCGTTGAACATCAACGTTTTTTCACCGTTGATTCAACGTCATCTTTTTAATTGGGTTGGTACGTATATCTGGCTTCGTAGATTTCGAAGAAGCAAGATCAGTTATTGTACTAACCACTGCATCATAATGTTCAATGAAACGAACGAAAGCCTTGTGCCTCACCGTTCAACGTGTAGGGCATATAGATAACAGCCGGGTTTTCTTAATTTGTTCAGTGCTTGAATCCTCAACATATTTATTGAATATGTCAAGTCTAGACGCAGAAGATCTCAGGCACGAAGCAATATCACGGACACAGTTTAAGGCGTCGGATATCATGGAAATCTGCAATAGACGATAATTCTTAATAATTTATATGAAATATGAATTCATACATTCTAAAGGAATGCATGAGTAACTTCTGTCATAAAAAAATTTGAACATTTGAAAAACATTTGAAATAGTAAATCAATTTAAGGATGTTTTTAAGAAAGATATTTTTCAAACAAAAACTTTGCTGAAAACGGATTATTCTAAGCAAAGAAAAGAATGAAACATGACATTAGGGTGAATATGTAACAAAATGTAAATAACATTAGAATACAATTCCTTTTGAAAAAATATGTTTAAGGTCACTATTTTTTTTAGATAAAAGCTTAATAATTTGTCTACGTATATGATAGCATACTTATACTTATATAATATTAATGATAAAATAATGAAATAGTATCAATAAAAGACGAAAAAATTCATACATTTGCTTCAATATTTACCTCTTTTGCTTCTTCGACTAGAGCTAGATCCAAGGAGTGATTGCAACAGTGGATGTAGCTTGCTAGCGGTTGTGACCGACGAATATGAGCTTGGCATCCGTTGAATCGTCCTTTCATGTTTGCTCCACCATCAAAGCACTGCCATCTAAGCTTTTCCCAATCGATTCCAAGGCGAAGGAAAACATCTTTAATTACCCGGAACAGAGTTTCTCCAGTGCTGTTTGGTGCCTCAACAAAGCCGAGAAAATATTCGGTTGGCTTCAGATCTTCACTATTGACGAATCGGATACACAATGAAAATTGCTCTTTGCCACTTATATCTGTTGTTCCATCAGCAATAACAGAACAGTAGGGACTGTCTCGTACTTGTGAAAGAAGATCCCTTTGAATCTTATGAGCCATTATCTGTAAAAGCTCATTTTGGATATCGTGGCTCAAATAATTTTCGCGCCGATTTAACCAGTCAGCCAGTTCCGGTAAGTCTTCTGCTCTGTCTTCCAGAAACGACATCAGGTTACTATGCTTCTCAGAAACATTATGATCATTATGACCTCTTAAAGCCATTCCTTGCTGTGCGAGTAACCTTACATTTCTGATAACTTCCAGGTAGGCTACACGGTTTCTTCGTTGTTCTATTTCATGTGCGCTATTCAATTGAGTAACAACAGAAACTCCCCGTTGACCAATTGTCTTTTCATTTGCCAGTCTATGTATTTCAGACTTTTCATGATCCTTGTATCTATCAAAAGCCTTCTTCCACTTCTTGAATCCAGTTAGAAATGCAGTTTCTCTGAAGTCAGTCCTTTTAAGAAGTTGCTTCTCCAGTGCTGCGCTACAGACATGACATACGACATGATCGCTTGCCTTATCGTAATGTAGCCAAGAATGTTTAGTAAAATGAGCAGTAGAACACCGACGTCCATTAGTTCGAGGAAATTCAAAGTAGGATGGAGGATGAAAGGGGACATCTTGTCTTTCCGTTTCAGGAACAGTAGCAATTCTGCTTTTCTTAGCAGGTGGTTCATCAGAATACTTATCGAAGGTCGAATAAACTCCTGTCGGCTCCAGATTCAGACTACTACTGGATTCATCAGTCATAGAATGCGACCGTTTTGAAGAGGATGGTAGGAAAAAGTCGGTTATTCTTTTGTGAGAATGTTGCGGATTCATTTCCTGCAAATAAAAATTATATTGAAAGATACATCAAAACATGAATGTGATATTCTAAATAAATTCGGGCAGCACTTCCCCTTGGGACGCGCCCTTATTCAAGTTAGCTAAAAATCTGACCAGAGGGACAGGTAGGGCCCGCGCCCAGATAATCAGTTAGCTACAGCTTAAGAGGAACATGCACAAAAAATTCATAAGAACATTTCCCTGTAAAAAATTTGACCACAAGGACAGGTAGGGGCCGCGCCCAGCCAGAAACCAGTGTTTACATCATTAGGGGAGAACGGGGCTGAAATATGAAATATATATTTTAAATAAAGACTACGTACTTCACATACATGACTGCTGAGTAATTGCTGATATGCCAATTATGTACATGTACATTATTTCCATGCTTCGTTGAATCATCAAAAATCTTAAGATAAATCTATGTAACCTTAACGAACCTGGGAATTACAATAACAAAACATACAACAGATTTCGTCTTGATTCACTTATCTCTATAACACTTTTTGACGGTTTTTTGACGTAATCTGATCCAACTGTTCCTTAGTAGGCGTATCTAATCAGCAATCGACTCTTCCGTCAATGAGATTTTCTCAGAGAGGGTTACGCCTTGGCTACACACCTCAGATAAGCCTATTACAGGTAATGTTCAGATAAATTGTTATACTTTTACTAACTCATGCATTTTAGATAACGGATCATGATGTGTGGAAGGATTCATTTGTGTATTTTTGCAAGTAAGTATTGGTCCTTAATTCCTAACCTAACTACCCTCAAGGTGAGAAGGAACCACCCTCTCACGATCGGAGCTGCTGGCGAATTGAGTGCAGCATTAAACTTCCGTCTCATCTATCAGGTCGGTCCTTCTCGAATGGTTGATTCGATCAGAGTACCTGTTAGATTCATCGACTGTCGAAGTTGCTGCATTCAACACTACCCCCAGACAGGTCATCCGATCAAGGTAGGGGCGGAAAAGTCATACTAATTTATTAAGGTGGCCAACTTATCTAGGGGACATCCTACTTCTGATGGCCTAGTCAGTGATGCATCTAAGCCCGTGAGTTTTTCTTCCTCCGACTGCTTCGTTAGCGTTACTCTAACGCATTCCCGCCAAAAACAACCACCCAGGAATGATACCCAGGGCCGAGGGTTGCCACGTCGAAGTAAGTCGAATCTGCTACCAGAAACGACGCAGCGACAGGGCTCTGGTGCCGCTGTGGAGGTTACTCCATACCGTAAATTGCATCACCGACCTTGATTGAGATTTCATCATTTCATTTCATTCAAAGTACAAGTCGCTCATAGATATACTTACTGTTCAATTAAGAGATAACTGAGATGAGTTATGGACGACAAACTGAATCAAGTCAATATGATAAATTGAATCTGTAGCTGCGAACAAATTGCTTATAAGTCAAGCCATATTTCTGTGAACAAATGAAACCTGAGAAACTTACCCTAGCCATGTTGATTGGAAAATGCAGCCATAAACATTAGCGCACGGATCAGACTTACCTCATTTCTTCAATTAATGGATTTAACAGGTGTCAAACTTTGCATTCCAAAATATCCAAATGTGTCAGCTCAGCAGGAAGTCCGCAACGATTCTCGCTGAATCGCCTCTTTATCGTCATAAACAAAGATGTTTAACATTTCATTTATCGATAATAAAAGCAAGACTACATGTACATACAGAATTTTTCGCCAATTTTCAAGCAATATCCACAAAGATCCATCAAATTCCGACCCAGGAAGTTGGAGAGAATCAACTAATTTCACTTGTTTATCAATGAGATCATCACCTGCATTTTACCCCATGCCGCATCGTTTGCAGATGAAGGATGAAAGTGGAAACTTAACTAACAGTCAAACATAATGAACACTTTTATAGATTTACGTAAATTATCAAGAATCGTAAATGTGTGAATAGGCAATAAATACAACCTTCTTTCAATATTCTTTGCTGAATATCAGATTTTGGGAAGGGTTGTGTTTCTATAGAGTGATTTCTACAATTAGATTATTCACGTTTTCTCTTAATCAATCCCTATAATTTGATACATTCAATAAATTTGACTCAGAAGTCAGAAGTTGGATACAAATAAAGATGACGCTGAGGATTCTTCAGGGGGGGCGCTTCAGGTAGCAGGGGGGCTTCCCTGGTCCAACGCAACGTTAGTTTCCAAAAACTAACCATTAGTTTTCGGCAAAAATTGTAACCGATGAATAACATTACAAATTTTTGTCAAATTAACGCAAGAATAACGTTACTTACTAACGTTGTGAGTCATTGTAATAAAATTACCGTTAGTCTATGGCAATGATGTTCCTTATCAATAACGGAAAATGGTGACAAGCTTTAGTAAAATTTTGCTTTGCGTAGAAGATACACTGGTACGGTACCTATGTTTCATGGAAGCAAATTTATCAATTGACAGGGATCACACATCTTTTCACGGTGGACTAGTTTGTATTATATTGTGATATAATAAAGTAGTCATGCCTTTATTTTGATAAACCCCGTATATTTTGACTGATTATACGAAGGTAACGCATGAAAGTATATTTTGAAATAGTGCTTCTGCAGCGGTGTCCTTCGACCTGTGCCTGTTACATGCTAATTGCCGCATGGATACCGAAATGCGTCTACAAACGACGGCTAAATGTGCCGATATCCTTGCTGGTAGGGTAGTCTTATGACTGATTTATTCAGTTTCAGACTGATTAATGGAGTCATTTTAGTGACGAGGAGCGGTATCAATTTTAAAACCTGGTGGAAATAGCTTTGAACCACTATAAGAGCCGAAGATCGTAAGTCTTAGCTCTGAACAATTTAATTCATTTGTGACTATAAGTTGAGCTAACTCATCTTGATATATTTACGCTGTGAGAGACTTCACAATCGTCTAACTATAGTTGATGGCCGACGAAGCAAAATCCTCGAGTGTTGACATTGTCAACAGAGGTGTGACATAGCATAGCAAGAGACTTGCCTTCATGAATACGCGCAAGAGTCATCGTCGCGTATTCGCGGCAAAAAACAAACGGCGTGTTTTTCATCAATGGCTTTGCTTTGCTTATTATCACCGACCGATAGTGTCTGATGATGCAGCTGCGCATAGATCGCTTCCAATGATCATACTGACTCAGTTGTCCTCTTCGACTATTCGAATTCCATCTGGCTGACACACACTGCAGTATGAATAGGCGTGTGTGGATTGGTTCATATTGAAGAAATGAGTCCTCGGTGCGTCGGATGACTTTCACTTTCCGCATTGCAATCGATGGGTTCAGGTGAGCTTCGACAGGTCCAGATATTTTTTGTTCTCGGGTACCACATGAAATTATTTCAAGCACTTGGCTTGATTATGATAGGACTTTCCAATTACATGAAGAACTCTTACTTAAAAGTAGTACTCTCCTAAGAGGAATAACAGCTTTGGCCATTCAAAGGAATGAAATTCAGCACTCTAAGAAATTATACAAACAATAATTCAATAAGAAACCAAAGTATCGATGTTAATAACTCTAATTCGTCAAATTCAATTCCATGCACATCAGATTAAGTGAATAAGGAAATATGCTGCTATGCATGAAGTGTACCATTAAAAATGCTGTCAACAAGAATAATTCAACTAATCTTACCAAAATACGAAGAATATTTCCGCTTTTGCCTAAACACAGAAAATATATCTGCAGTACACCTTTCTAAACTGAACGCCTTCAAATCTGAAATTTGGATGGTTCATACCATGTATAATGACCTATGAATTTACGGTCTAAAATGTGACTTAGAAACAAAGTTACACGTGTTTGAAAAACTTTCCGATGTTAACTTTCACTCTAAAATGTGTTGATTTTTCTAACGAGCAAACGTTCACACCTCCATTTACATTTCAAACTAGGCAAATATTGTTTGCCATCGTTTGAACTACCTGTATTTCAAATAAGACGATAACGGAAATAGTGTAAAGTAAATCTAGCAACCGAAAACTATAATTATAAAAGTTGAGTACTAGGCCTACTAAGCGCAGGAATATTATTCGTCAAAATGATAATAGGAGGAGTTTCGCTTGCTTCATAATTACCTGATAATCACTTCATTATGTCCCCTTGTACGTACCTAGTTTTCTCAGAACATATTTTGGCACTCCTATACTTTACTATTCCCAAATTAAAAACATATTTATCCAATTGAAAAGCATTTTTTGCTATAAAAATATTAAGAAATTATATGCCATTCAGCAAGATGTCCAAGAATATTGCTGAAACATGGTACCCAGAGTTCCGTTATTTCCGCTATTTTCCGCTTTTTCGAAAATTGTCCTTTCGTTTTTTTACCAATTTTTCCGTTATTTCCTTTTTTCTTCAAATTTTCAAATGTAAATTGCAAAATGCTACTGAATATTGTTATCGTATTCCTGGAACTTTCATAGTAGCATTCAAATAAGTAGATTGAAGTGAAATACGCTTAGGTACAATAATTTTAATCTCTTGCCCCAGGTGTGAATATAATGTGATTTTGAGGAGGGTCTACAAAGGGAATATTGACGTATGCGTTAGAGATGTACATGGCTCGACCTGACGAACCGCGAGTCGATGTGATTTTGAAATATTCAAGCCGAGCTGAACCGAGCCGTCAATGCTAGAGCCAAGCCGAACTGACGAGCCGTTTTAATTTTGGGTAAAATAAAGTTAAAATTCAACCTAATGTACAGTGTCAATACACATAGTTTGTTGACAAGTGCTGATTGCAGAACATTTACTGGATATAATTACAGTTGCATCATCAATTGTAGATTGTGAAGGAATTCTTCACTTGACGATAAAGTTAGTAACATGGTAACATTACAATGATTACCTTGTCTTATGAAAATTCCTGGTTGTATTGATGCAATATTTATACATGGCTATGGTTTTCCTTGTCTGTCATTCTTGCAAATTTCCTAAGCAGTTTTCTACTTTTCATTTTCTCTAGCGATCTGATGCATCTGGCTAGTATAATTACGCATCAGTTTTATCATAAATTTTGAGAAAGACATTTATCGCAGCGCAAGCTATCATTTGAGGATGATGGTCCTTGACGAATAATAAAGAGCCTCTAGTCCATCAATCTTAGGATAAGAATATCAAAGCTGTCATTGCTGAGTTTATGCAAAGGTTTCAAAGTCTCCTAAATGAATGAATTTTAATTCTTTGATAAATTCATGCTTTCATGATGTAATTTAAGTCACAAAAATTCGGGAAATAATTCGATGTGATTTTTTTCCAAATTCATTAGACATATTGTTTGACTTACAAATTCATTCATTTGGTAGGCTACAAAATCAGTTAAAATGAAGAAAAATCAGATTTTGGAAAAACCCATTCCGGTGTAAAGCTATAAACCTCGTTTTATAACTGCGATTGCGATTAGGCCTACCCATAAATATCGTGTATGACCAAAAATTCATCTAAATATATCGAATTCGATATTATCTAAAAAATATTTTTGTATACCTTAACTCTAACTCTGAAATAGGTCTTTAAATTCTATAAATCATTATCCTAATAGTTAGGATTTTAAATAGGCCTACTTATTAAATGCTACCAAATTTACTTAGCCTACATCAAAAAATTAAATAAAAATCTATCTTACACATATCTTGCACCTTAAACGATATATCTTAAGCCAAGCCGAAGAGCCGCGGCTCCGACCGGCTCGAACAAGTGGAGCCGAGCCGCCATCGCTTTGGCTCGTCTCGGCTTAGGTACATCTCTAGTATGCGTTTATACGTATGGGATGTTTCTGATAAAATCGAAAAATCTTTTCTATTTTTGCTGCTCCTGCATCACAGCCTCACATCTGGGCTGTTTGTAGAAACGTAGAGATCAGTTCAACAAAAGAAGGACAAGCTTTGAATGTACAAATTTCTTCCGAATTCTTCAGATCCGTTTAAGGGTGCAAAACTACTCTTTTTAGCTATTTCCTACTTTATCCTACTTTTTAGCTTTTTATCATTTTCTGATCACATCGTTAGAATATTGCGCTCGTACTTTCATGCACCAAATATTTGTGGTGCTTCTGTCTTTTATGTTTATGTAATCCATCATTTAGTACAAAAGTACACTTTACAGATGCATCCATGTTTAGTGAACAATAGGTCTATGGCAGTATTACTGTATCAAGTCCTACGCTACATCTTAACCCTCATCACCGCACCTGTCTACCTGTGTAGACGACATGTTTTTTGAAACACTGCAACTTCTTCAAAAATGATGATATCTTGATGAAATATATTTTCCATGTATATTTTTTAAGTATTATGCTATCCTTAAAATTTCAGATCTAAAATCAATTTCGGTCATGTCAAACACGCATTACAATCATATTCGGCACACCTGTGTACCTTTGCATAAGTCAGCACTTAATGTACAAAAATGTTGGATTTTCGGAAGACAATAATTAAACTCTTTGTTCTGTTCGAGATTCAGGCGTGCTTAGTTGTCTGACAAAACATTTTACGGAAGTTCTTTTATGAGTCACAACGGTCAAAGTCCGTTTGGTTAAGTGAAGGATTGCCACAATGAAAACTGCATTTGTGTTTTGTAAGTGACAGTCTGAAAGATATTCTACAAGGTATGTGGCGTTGGTCAGTCGAAGAAGTCAAAGTCCACTCCGCATTGGTTGAATCATTGCACAAGAGGAATTGGTTCATACATGATAGAAATATTCACTTCCAACTTCAGTAGGATATCATCAATCGTTATTCTACGAAGTTCAGCGACGTTCAGTAGATTGACGATCAATCTAAACCTTAGTTTGGTGCCTGTCTGCATAATATTATCATAACATGCTCACATGAATGGTGAAATTAATTGTTTCGAAATTTTTTTGAAGCTATGAAATTCAATTAATGAACATATTCGAACATTTTTCAATAGTAAGTACTCACGATGGCACTATTTAGTAGATGCTGATTGCTCATTACAGTTCATGAAGAATGTGAACCTAGGTAACTTATCCGTTTTTTTGCTTTATCCGTTTAACGTCCTTTTCTCCATCTCCTTGGGTTGGACGATGATAGCTTTCGGAATTTCTCCCCCCCCCCCAGCCACTCAATTCGCACAGTCACAGCTGCATTCGTTCCACCACCGGAATCCAACATGTCTCCCAAGTATCAGAAACGAGTAAGAGTGTCGCACCTGAGCATCTCTTGCCCTCTTCACTTGTCAATAATTGCGCCAATTCTTTCCTTCTCCTCTCTTGAGATTGCCAAATGATCCTGCGGGCATTCTCCTTTGCCTTTGCATATCGCGAATCGCATTCTCTTTTCTTCCACTGCTGCGGCTACTTCTTCGCACCACCATGTGTCAGTATGTCTTGGTGCACACTTCGTCTTGCCGCTAAGTGAAATAAGAAATGTAACTCTAGCTCTACATTATGTATTCAACTACTCAAATATTCTTCGTTTTTGCCGCATTAGTGTGAATTAATCTGTAAATAAAATTAAAAATCTTTTTCAAATCAATCGTAGAGGTGGCGCTATCAAAGTGCCCATTACGAGTGAGCTGCTCAAAGTTGAGAAGAACGGTAGAGCTGATGCAAAAAGCGAACGGTGAATTTCGACGAGATCAGCAAGCGTCTTCTGCCTATCACCAACGACAAAGCTTGGAAAAAGAAAGGAAAGGAATATTAATTGGAATCGAAGTTGCTGATCTTCAGACAGAAAAAGGAAACTCTCGACTGGAGACTGCTCTCGACAGTAGAAATATACAAAGAGATAAGATCTTGCATGGACAGGAATTAATTCACACGAGCTTGAAAAGAAAGAAGGAACTTAAAGTGGAATTGGATGGTGTGAATAAAAATGACAATGACTTCACTCACTCATCCCTTTTTGCGTCCTTTTTCAGAAGATGGTGGTTTATGCGCTTACTGCTTTAGTATGAACTTCCAATTCGATCGATCACGGGCGTCCCATTCCTGGGCTCCCACACGTTTGGATCATCTTTCACAACTTGGTCCCAAGTCTTCTTTTGTCTTCCTGCTCCTCTTTTACCATCTACTTCCATCCACATAACTTTTCTGATCCACTCTGTCTCATCCCTTCTTACCACGTGGCCAAACCAACGTAGTCTTTGCCTTCTCACGATGTCTGTGATGTTCTCAAGACCCATTGCTTCTCTGATGCTGTCATTCGATTTCCTGTCCGATAAACTGACACCACACATCTACCTTGGATTCACATCTCCAAACGTTCAAGCATCTTCTCATGGGATGAAAGCAGCGGTCATGACTCGCAAACCATAAAGCATAGCTTGCCGCACACAGGCTCCATATACATGACCCTTGGTTCTCAAAGATGGCCCTTCAGTAGATTCTAACTTCTGATATGCATACATATCTTTATTCATTATGCTACTTTGTTATTACAGTCAGTTTCTCCACTTCCTCAGATTGACGGAGGCTAATAATACGGAGGAGGGGGTGATACGAAGGCAAATATAATCATTCTTATGGAAGTCTACACGCACAGTTGAATAGTACTTTCTTCCTTCATGTTGACAGTTGATTGGTAGCGTCTCACTTGTGTTCTAATTTCATGTACCAAATGCAAATCATAACCCTTTAGTTAGATACTTTGTGTACAATTTGTATGACACACAAAATACAATGTGATTTGATGAGGTGAATCAATGGGATTAGACAATATTAGAAATATTAACAAGATTTTTAACCATGGATGGCTTCATATATTCAAATAATGAGCGTAAAGCGTCAAACTGGTTGAAAATACATGAATGACGCTGTGTGGCAAACTTAACGTATTCCTTTATTTTTCCGTTTTTCCGTTATTATTCTTCGGTAATAGCGCTGGGAACCCTGCTGAAAGCATCTGCGTGGGAGTTCATAGATCACCAGCCATAGTTCATTCGCACGATTTGACACATGGCAACACGTCTGCGTTCGTGATAAATTTGGGACCAGCAAAGTAAAGGAGGGGATATTTAGGGACCAGTAAAGTACAGGTCGTTTCTCGCATTCCCATATAGGGACCAGAAAAAGTACAGGAGTGGCCATGTTTTTGCCTAAAATCCGCTGTCTAGGATGATTAGTTTCGAAGTTCCCAGATTGAATTTTCATCATCTCTGGATCACATTCTGTGATAAATCGGCAAATGATACCACCCTATCAATTTTGCTTCAAGTTATCAAATTTTCTAGCACCCTGTTGGCAGCTTGCCTTCAAATTTATTTCAATGAGTAAAAAGTTTTCATTTTCTTTGAAGTGTGATTCCACGATGAGCTGACTTTCAATGATGAACTTTCAAACAAATCGAATAATTAGACTTGCAAGTAGGCTGGGTATATCCCACGGGCTTTACCAGGCCTGGGCCTGTAATTTTTTGGGCAGAACACCGTCAGTGATTGGGAGAATTAATTGCAATTAGATGATATTGAATTTATTATTAATATTATCTTATTTAGTTTATTTTAGCGAACCAAAGGGTAATAAGATTAGTTAAGAAGGTGCTAACAATTTCGACATAAAATCTACACAATAGGATCGGTCAGCCGGTTATAAAAATTTAAACGATGATCCCATCCCTATCCGCTCTTGCTTCATGTTTTCGAGTCTTGGCTCTTTTGAACATGATCCAGCAAATTTTTGAGAGATACTTCTATTAAAATTCATAGGCCCTACTTACGATTTCGATTTAACGTTTTCTTACTCATCAGGTCTACGTTGTTAATTCAAATTATTCATAGTTGAATATACATGTATGTAGCCTACTGTACATGTACAGAAGAACCTGGAGTTGTCAAGAACCGACATAGTATTGTCAAGAAAAGATAGATCGCGGACGAATTGCTGAACTGTCACAATAATCGAAATTGATGGATGGCACATAGATCGATTGCCACAAAAATATGCAGATATTGCGACAAGGTTTTCAGGGGTATACCAATTCTGATCCACTAATAAATGAAATGCCGTCGGTGTGTGATACCAGCAACTACTGCACGAAGCCACTACCACAAAACTCGATTCAATCTTCATGTTATAAAATTTGCCTATTTGAAAGACGAATAAGCTACACAACTAAAAATTCCATGCATTGCCATTTCAGGTACAAAATGAACAAAAACGAAAAGCGAAATTTTAAGAGGAAAATCGACAAATTTTGGAATGATTGGGGACAAACTTCCTTCCAGCCTAATGTAACATTGCACCATAGTAACAGTGCAGCAGAACTTCAATCAGTTCTTGAAGATGGCGGGAGCCAGACTTTTCACAGTGATGATTATCCATCAGAAGGCCACATACATGATGATATAGACATAGAAATTTCTGAAATTGATTTACCGGATGATTTAACTCAACTTTTCTCGCCTATTCAACGCGTAGGTGTAGATGACACGCCTTTTCATGAGGCTCTGCGGAAATGGGCTCTGGAAGCGAACATACCACAAATTCACTTAACTAGTCTTCTGCATTTGATAAGCAACTATTTTCCCAATGCGACCATTCCGAAAACAGCGAGACAATTAATGAATAGAAAGCCAATAATGAAAACAGGATTTATCTCGAACAATTTTTATTACATCGGTATTAGAAATGCGATTCGACATTTACTCTTGAAATCCTCCACATTAAAGATCGATATGGACGTCAATTTTGACGGCATAAGCTTTTTCAAGAGCTCTTCCAACCAATGCTGGCCCATAATCGGTTTTATCAAGGATTTAAGTAACTCTCCGTTTTTGATTGGCATGTTCTATGGAAAAGGAAAACCAGATTTACAGGATTATCTTAGCTCCTTTGTTGATGAAATTAACAGCATCATAGAGGTTGGTTTTTTAGAAAATGAAGGAAATGTTAAATTAGGAAGACTGAGAATAATTTGCGACGCTCCTGCAAGAAGCATGATAAAAGGAATAAAATATCAAAGTGGATATTTTGCATGTGATAAGTGCACCATTGAGGGGGAATACTGTTACGAAAGTAGATGTGTGATATTCACTGAAAGAAATAATCGTTTGAGAACAAATGATGACTTCAGAAGTAACCGTTATAGTGATCATCACAATGAACCAACGCCACTGACTGACATTGCACAACTTGACATGGTTCAGGATTTTCCTCTGGACGGTATGCATTGTGTATACCTAGGTGTAATGCGCAGAATGATTAAATTCTGGATGTCTGGAAGTGCCTACAAAGTTCGCCTGTCTGGCAGAATCTTATCGAGCATATCTGATAACATTAGAGCAATTGCTCTCTATATGCCATCAGAGTTTGTTCGACGGCCTCGGGGGCTTGATGAAGTTAAGTTCTGGAAAGCATCGGAATATAGGGCGTTTTTACTGTACGTTGGAGTGGTTGTATTAAGACAGACCATTTCTGAGGACGCATATAATCACTTCATTGTCCTTCACCTTGCTATTACTCTACTAAGTCAGTCGAATTGCAGCCAGAATGTTGATACTATACAGACTTTGTTGGAGATCTTTGTCGATAAAAGCATAGTGTTATATGGAAAGGCCTTCGTCGTTTACAACGTCCATTCGTTATTGCACTTGTCCGTTGACTGCGCTATGCATGGATCCCTAGATGAACACTCAGCTTTTAGATTTGAAAATTTTTTGCAGATAATCAAGAACAGAGTGCGTAGCGGGCATAAAGTTATTGAACGGTTTTTCTATAGATCATCAGATATGCAGGGTTGTTCACATGAGCGTAGGAGTCGAGGCAGCCAAAGGATATTGAATTCTTCCTTGAAGGATCGGTGCATCATTTGCACTGATAAGTCTGTAGCATTTATTGAAGAAAATGTCGGTGACAACAGATTCAAAGTACAGAAATTCATTAATTGTGTCAACATATACGATCAACCATTCGCTAGTTCTTTAATAGGAGTTGTCTATGTCAAAACTATGAAGAAGGAACTTGAAGAGATATCAGCGTGCGAAATCCTAAGCAAGGCCTGTGGACTGCCTTGTAATGATGGATTCATTATCATCCCATTACTGAATCATGATCACTGCATGTAAAGGTGAGTGTAATTCATTTATCGCGGTCATTTATTTTGAGAGAACTCTTGTGTGGCTACAATTAAATCCCTATCATTACTGTTCCATATTATCGACTGGAAAGATATTGTTAAACAAATTTCAACAGTGGTTTCATTTCTCATTTCAGTCAAACCATATCACCTTGTACAATTTGTCGATGGCACCGTCGTTGTTTGCAATTCATGGGTCAAAGAAAATGGTAGGACTTGTTTTCTACCCTGCTATAATATCCGAAATAATGTGAAGAAAGGCACGCATCCAGATCCCAAAAATTGGAACTCGTACAAATATACAGAAATTCTTCTTTCGCACGGTAAGTTCTTCTCAAGTCACGATAATACGTTTCATCATCGCTGAACTGGAAATGAACAAGACAATGTTTCCTCATCCTTCATGCATGCTATTTCTTTATTTACCGCAGTGGGATAGGAGTTCTTTTACTTATCTCCCTCCGAATGCCTCACCTCTAGACTAACATAGACTAAAGATCTTATCCTATCACTTTCAAACTTCTCATCATTGAGAAGACTGAAATGAACTTTGACGTCAATAGGAACAGTAGTTGCTGAGTTATCAGGTAGTTCTATACCGCTCATCCCTTCAATTTGAAATTCTATAATATAATGTACAAAATGAATAGTGATTTTGTAAGTCCTTGGATGAGTTATGTAAAGAACAATATCAATGTTATTCAGTCTCAATAGCTACTCCTTGATGGTCAATTATTGTCCTTAGTTCAAGGGATTTTACACGTTTTCTCCATGCGCTGTTTTATTGAGATAATTTAGAGATGATTTTGAAAGCAGATAGCTATCTTCTGACTTATCCTTTTGAAATGCCCAGATAAAGACCGATTGACTCCTCATTTTTCTCTCAATTCAGGCACAGAAAGTTGCTGGGAAGATCGAAAACGTCACGCAGTAAATTACACTTGTATCTTGTAAAACGTTTGATGTAGTCGGTTTCATCCGCTGACTTTGCTGTGCAGAAATCGTTAAAGTTGCTCCATCTGAAAAAAATTGGGAAGTAGTTTCGTTCTGGATTTCGACAGATGGACGTATTGAATGTCTCATTTCAGGAAGAATTTAATATCGGTCTTTCGAGTGGTAGAACCCCGCGATTTTGATTTCTAGAATCCAAACGAATACGATTTATTTCAAACCGTGACGGGTTTTTGGTTTCTTTCAACCTTACTAGGGTTAAGCTGCTCATTCAAAAAGAGACTAATTGATATAATCATCTAGGTTCGTTATTTGCTTTTGAAATTACTTTTACTCTCGAAGAATTACATTAGTTTCTCATTAACGCTTCACAAGTCAAGGAAAATCCAGTTAGTCTTGTGAGTGCATCAATATTAGCTTTTGCTATTGAACCTATTTACATAATATCTCTTAATCTTGTTTATTGATAATGGAAATCATACATACTATTCAATACGCACATCGAATACAACTGAAATTTTGAAAGAACAAAGATAGTGATAATAAGTAATTCGAGAAATTCTGCGGACTAAGTTAGATGCAATCACGATATTTTAATGATTGTTTGAATTTTAAAATGCTAATCTATAGCATGGACAGCTATCTATAGTAACAAGATCAACTTAGAATGAAAACTGATATCACCATCGGATAGAGCATGCTCAAAATAGGTATACCTGATTATGTTATGCCATATAGCCTAAGTCAATGGTTTAGAAATTCTTAGGGGAAGAGCTTATGCCCCCTAATACTTCACCGACAAGAAAATGCCTGAGGCAAACAGGGTTCAAAAGTCATTAGCATATATATGTTCACAAATAGTAGGGCCTACAGTGAAGCAACTGGGATACAGTAAGTTTTCTTTCAAGAACATCAAGCATTCACATTTGATTTTAGTCTATTCATTATCGTTTTGATAATTTTACGATTGAATTGAGGTAGATATTCAAAGTAATCTTACATCTCAGTTCATCAATTAATAATCTCAAAACAAACCACCTTTTTATCTTTGATTTGAGATAATTAATGATTGAATGTCGTATTCTTATACATGAATTGGAAAAGGTGTTGATCAATCGATGTCTCAGTATTGAGAATCGTGAGTCATGTAGCGAAGCGTATGCTTACAGTAAGTTTAATTGATGTATTTATCAACTAAATAGTCAATCGTTATGAAGATTCCCTATTCTTTCGTATAGTTATGCCACCTTAGAACTCGAACGAGAAGGAATATCCCAAGTGTGATTGTGTAGGTTAAAACATCACTAGTCGTTCACGTTGCTCTTTGACGTATCTCCAAGTTTTTTCTTTTTCTCGTACATTCACTTGGCCTTCTATACAATAAACAGCTTTATCGAAACATAAGACATAGGGAAGGCCATAAATCACAGAGAATACTTTCCTAACACGACAGCTTTGATAGAATTCTACATGTACATTTCAAGTAGCATTTAACACGTGTGATCAAATTACAAGCAATCATCGCACCGACAAACACATGTTTCCGCATTCATGCCGAAATCTTTTGGGCTGTCAAATCTCAAGTGAGAAATTCTTTGCTCTACGCCACAACATGTGGCCACTCATAGTTAATCATTTAACTCTCGCGTTTCTCCTTGATTCTCCTCGCCCCGCGACAAGTCATGATAAATACATTAGCAAAAGTTCATGGAATGAGAAAGTCATTACAAAGTTATTGGGCTATACACAAAATTCATGATTGGGCAATTTCACGTAAGCATCAACCTCGGTGAAAAAATATTTTTTGTTGAATACAAACAATTTGACGCTTGATTTATCTGAAGAATACTTGAAATCATCAAGAATCAATAACCATATTACTTATTCTACGACTTATAAAAAATTTCAGTCAATTTTCGGCAGACATCTGAAAATGTTTCGAAATTGTGATAATTTAACTGTTTTTTAATCGAACGCAGTGCGAGGATGGTTCGTGGCCATTCGCATGCACGAAGTATTTTTCAAGACAGATTGACCTGGACTACTTGACTGTGGACTCGCTCACTGGGATATCTACGTGCTTCAGTGAAAAAAATTGATTGAAAGTTGAGCCTCTAAAACGAGCGTCCGTTGCGCCTTAAATACGTTTTATTTATCTACAGCCTAAACAAAGAGTGATAGAAAACTCATATCTCAGATTATAAGCTAGATATCCCATATATATAAGGTCATCATAATTAATTAGCGAATGAAGTACTTCCTTAGTCACTATTTCAGATCAAAAATGCGAGCGTCCGTTACGCGACGGGTGCCCATTTTCGAAAGTGTTCACTGCCCTTTCTTTTTGGGTATGATCTGTCCCCACATTGTACATCTGATAAAAGCTTGGTGCTTTGTGTCACACAGAGCAGTCAGTCAAGTTGTAGACAACCTGAGAACAAATATTTTTCTCACAGATGACGAAGGAGAATGGCGACTTGCTGTCGGCAGGGTCGAGTCACGACCGTAGTCAGCAGCTGACTACGGCAAGCTGCTTGCCGCGTCTGATGCCCTGTACATGTAGATATCTATGACAGACAATAAAATTGTTCATCTAAGGCTTAGTCGGCAAGGCAGCAGGGAGGCGAATGATTTTCTCACAGCTAGCCCATGACACCTAAATTCCTATTGACTTTACGTTAACCTTAACAGAATCAAGTTGAGAGCATCATTAAACTGCTTGACTGCGTCGATGGATGGTCATAAGAGCAAAGCAGCGATCCGCCAAAGGCGATATCGAGATTCTAAACGCGCCAACGAGCAACATCGACGTAAAGAAAGAGAGAGAAAGCGAATTGCAAGGGAGAAGATCAAATCGAATGGAGGTGAAGCATTGAGACAACACAGGATGAAGGAGAAAGAGCGCCACAAGAAATACAGATTATTGAAGAAGATAAAGAAGTCTGAGATTATCGCAACGACAGATCAGCCTGAAGAACCTTACAACACACCACAGGCCCTTGGTAAGGCAGTGAAGAGAGCTCAGGACGCTTTGCCAAAGTCTCCAAGGAAGAAGCGACGTGTTTTGGCTGACTTGCTCAGGTCACACAAGTCGAAGATTATATGCCCGCGACGAAGCAAAATAACAGAAGAGGTTTCGAGAAAAGTAAAGGACTTCTATCTCTTGGATAGTATCTCGTGGCAAGCACCAGGCCAGAAGGATATTTTCATTGAGAGAACTGTAGAAGGAAAGCGATATATCCCCAAGCGCTACATGGTGATCTCCATCAGAGAAGCGCATGCAATCTTCAAATTGCAGCATGCTGACGTCGAAGTCGGTCTGACAAAGTTTAGTCTGCTGAGACCACGTCACGTATTCCTGATGTGCAATACACCTCACTCCGTCTGCATTTGTCAAATGCACGAAAACATGCGCCTTCGACTCAAAGCGATCAACTCCGTTGACCCAGGCATCAGCTATCAATTTCGTGAGTTCATATCGACCATCGTTTGTGATCAAGAAAGCGAAGATTGCATGTCATCGCGATTCTATTGAGAATATACACGTCGATGTTGAAGATGAGAGCCAAGAGATATCGTATCACATTTGGGCTAAGGACACTACAAAGCTGCCACAGTTGATCTCAAAGTCGGAAACAGTCAGAGATATTCTGAAAGGCATCAAGTCCGACCTCAAGCCATTCTTGCTACATACCTTCATTAAAAGGAAGCAACAGGAGTGGTTTGAAATGGCAAAATCTTCAGTAGATGGAAAGACAGTTCTCGTGCAAGTGGATTTCAGTGAAAATTTCACAATTAAGCATCAGAATGAAATCTCAAGTGCTTACTGGAGTCATAAGCAAGCTTCGCTGTTTACTTCTCATGCATGGATAACGGATAACACCAGAGAATCAATTGTGATATGGTCAGACAACTTAGAACACACAAAGTTATCAATCTATGTCTTCGTACAAGAGATCCTCAATCATTTGACCTCGAAGTACATTGACATAAGGCATGTGAATTTTATTTCCGACGGTCCATCTTCTCAGTTCAAGCAGAAATTCTTGTTTAGCAATCTGCACTTGTGGGGCTCGCGCTTCAATATTTCAATCGATTGGAATTTCTTTGCAACGTCGCATGGGAAAGGTGTCGTCGACGGCATAGGAGGATCAACCAAGCGAATGATCTGGAACAGGATTAGATCCGGTCGTGTCGTCAACACTCCACGAGAATGCTTTGAGGTAAGTTTCGGCTACATGTTCATGTACGTCTATATTTGATTCAGCTCTTAGTGCATTAGACGACTTGCTATCAATGTGTCTATTACATGTAAATTGAATTAAATTTTAAAGTATGCCGACACATTTTGCTGCCTACATAGGCCTAATTATTATCTGTGTTATAAAGTGGTTGGCGTCAAATTTACGTAGGCCTACATGTATGTGCATCCATAGGCCTATCTTCTGAGGCATGCGTATAGTTCTAAATTGTGAATGATTTGATTTTTCCAGCTAGCCAAGGAGGTGTTGAAGACTGTCCACTTCATGTGGATTCCAAATGAAGAGATTGAAACCTTGGCTGATCAAATGGCTCACTATTGGAGTAAAGTGAGATCAATTCCTGGCACGCAGAAAATCCATCAAGTGAAATCAATTGATCATTATCGTGTGGAGGTCTCTGCATTCAGTACAAGCATGGACAGCAGAACAGTGATCTACGCAAATCCACAGAGTAAGTTCAGCATACTGAGACTATCACAATTTACGCGTAAGCTTACAATCCGTGTAATTCAGTGAGCTAAAAATCTGTGTACACGTGGTTTACTTCATCTACGAAAAAGGATACTACGAGTACTGTTTCCACTGCATGCTGAGATACAGTAGGTCAACTGTAGCACAGAATTTCTTTGTCGGGGTATAGGCCTATACTGTTCATACACATGTATATATGTAGCACACGCCTGTGTGCGTACTGCAGGGTGTTTAATATTCCTTTGCAGACGAAGTTGCGCAGACAACTGAAGAAGCAACTGATCGGACCAGCTCTGAAATGCCGGATACAAGCCCTGACGTCCAATGTCTCGTATGTGAGGACTACTGGAGTAACTCTCTACCAGCGGAGAAATGGATTCAGTGTCTGCACTGTAAGGAGTGGGCTCATCAATCTTGCATTGATAGCGAAGAAGACTTGGAAAGCTACACGTGTGACTTGTGTAACATCATTAAAACTTTGTGATTTTAAGACTTCGTGCGCATGTGCTACACTGCATATTTACAGCACAACGTGTGCTGAGCTTCCTAAATACACATTGATTCAAATGGAATGTGAATATTTTGACTGAGTCGAATATAAAGTGGAAGTCTAGAAATTGTGCGTAAATACCAAAAAATCGAGCGTCCGTAACGTTATCCTGCAAAAATCTGTTAGAATATCATACCAGCTGTGCAGTACAATGCTATTCTAAAGTTAAGTCGGGAAAAAGTTGGTTAAAAGTATAATTATCTACGAAATTAGGCACTTGGACAAAACGAGCGTCCGTTACGCGAGCGTCCGTAACGATGGATTGAGGTCTGTAAAATCAAGCCATCTTTGTTAATCATCAAACCAAAAGCATTTTCTTGAAGTTTTGTGTTTCTGGTTTCAGAAAAATGTAATTTATTTGGATTATTTAATGTCAATTCGCAGAGTTTTACATTTTAAAATTAAAAAGTCAAAACGCGTTTTTCTCCGCGAGCGTCCGTTACGGCTACATTTGTGGTCGTAGAATTTGCTACAGTACGAATTTCAAATTGAATTTTTGGTAGTATATAAAGATGGATAGGACGCATATATATCTGCAAAATAAGCGCTCTATGATGTTTTTAAAAGCCTACAGAGCTTCTAAAAGCTTCCGAACGAGCGTCCGTTACTAAATGAAATTGCCCGATTGTACAACTTAGGAGGCTACATGTGATGAACCTGCTTCCACGTAGACTTGTATGTAGTGATCACTGGAAGACGAAATTGCCTAGAATGATTCATGATCGGCAGTAAGAGATGGTGAAGAGGATGCGTTGAGTCTGATACTATTCGTAGGAAAAGTTTGCAACTAATACTTTTGCGGCGATAGTCCAGAGATAAGAAACGAGTACAATCAAAGGTTAGAAGATGATGTTTGTGATTTATATGCAGGGGGAGTGGGGCACGTCACCCAAATTTTTTTTAAAAAGCAATTATTGGAAATGACCGCATGTGCCTCATGGGTGAGAGAAAGCATTTCTGTTTTTATCTCTAGGATGAAGAGATCTTAGAGACCCTGAGATAAGGAATCTCATACAGTTTTGTTATCTCGCGACTGATAGACATTAGCTAACAACTGTGGCCCTCTCCGACAGTCAGTAGTGTTTTAAAGAATAAGAGGACAACTGATATGATTTTACAAACAAACGGTGGATCAATATACAAGCCTAACTATACAAAAGTGAAGCTCTTTTCTCCTTCTTCTCGGCCTAGTATTTAGTAGAATGCAGTTTTAGCGCAATTAATTGCATAAAACGTAGCAAACCGCTATTCTTCCGAGGGAACATATGCAGGTGATAATTGGAAGAAATTCAATCGGTTGAAGGAAAGAAAAAAGGCGTCCGCAGATTATGTGATTCATGTTAAATTCTGTATAGTAGATTTTTTAACGGAGCTACACATGGAGCGCTTCGGCCAAATCATGCAGGGCCTAATAAGCTTTTCATTTTAAATCGTAACACCAGTGGTTGTTTGCCATGGATATTTTACTTTTCGGCTGATGTCTCAAGTGTTATTGATTTCTTCCAGGAAAGTAAACTTCACTTAGTTTTGGTGATTTGAAATGTATTTCGTAAAAAAGTTTGGTACTGCATACTGATGTCCCAAAAACATAAATGAGGAAACATTGAACTTCAATCAACATGCGTCTGGTATTGGAATACCGTACGTATCCTGATTTTATTTGCTGGAATATGACAGTAGCCTAATACATATTTTCCCCAATTGAATATTTTCTTCAAGTTAATCCAACCCTATTAACCAACATTTCAGAAAAAATGTGTATGTTATGCACACAGTGTACAATTGTTCATACAAGCCTCTCAGAGCGAGAGACAAATTAGATTGAAAGCGTGTTATTCTTACCTGTTAAACACGACAAATTTTATCGTATGAGGTATCCGAAATTTCGCGTTAGGAATACACGTGTTTGAATCCTTAAGAAATTCAGTCATTCGCAATTGTGTCAACAATGCGTTTTGACAATGTGTCAATGAATTCTTCCTCTTCGCTTTGATCGGGAACGGTAATATAATCATTCGAAGAACACTGCACTTAAACAAAATAAAATGCTTGAAGAGAAAATTTTAATTGCTCTGTCATACAACACCTCGCAACCCAATTTAATATTTTTGATACATAGATCAAAAACAATTTTCACAGCGAAATATGTAAATTACAGGAAAATCTCATAGTTAAGTATACATATTTTCTGAGAAATTATCGGTATGATATACAGAATGTACCTACCTGTATACATGGTGCCTACGTTTCCGTAAATCCAAAGATAAATTGGGTCAATCCTGAGATCCATGAAGTTTGATAATTATAGCTATCCTCCTCTTTCCAAATGAAATAACCTTTGTAGCATTGCAACCGCAGCATAACAGAAAGTCCGTCACAAACATCAATGCCGATCAATGATTGACTAAGGGAACTATTCAATAATTAGTTTGTAATTACTGTAGTTCTTGCGTATATGAGACTCGTGTCCTGGATGCCCATGTCAACAGACAGTCGGTTGAATGCAAGAGGATGCTCTATGATGTCATTTCAGCCGTAGAGTAAAGAATTAAATAGAGTGTTAACTCCGGCAGCTTTCGGTATACATCAATGAAATGCTTCAAGTTTTGGTATAGTGCCATTATTCAACCCGAAGAATTCTATTATGGCATCGATTTTTGTACCACACCTCGAGATTCAAAGATACAAAATTTAACTTCTTATCAATTAAATACATGAAAAATGTACTACTACTACGATAGGATTCTTAACGAGAACATCACAAAACAAAGGATCGAAATGAGAGGTGAAATAATTTCAAAAAATCGCGAAACACCTTTTAAATGAAGAATGCCATTACTTGAAATGATCAGCTGGAGTTTTAATCGTGAATATATCGCAAAGCTATCTGAAGATAGAAGAAACAAGTCAATTGATGATTTTGAAAAGAAAAAGCATGCAGAGTATCACAAAATGTAATTGATGTAAGAGATACGTTAGAAGATACTTATAAATTAACTTTGTTTATACCGGTTTATACTCGGAAGGACATTTGGCTCAGAGCCATTCTTCCATGGGTGTTTAGCAAGAATGCAGAGTGTACATGCACCTATTTTAAAAGTTGTAGGTTTGACCCGACCAAGATTTGAACGAAGGTCTACCGGACGCAGGGCGAACACTACTACTAGGCCACAGCGCCGGTCAATGCGCTATAACACTTGCAGAAGTCAAGAGTAGGCTACACAGAATGATTTAGTTATCTATCTCAGAAATGCGTGTTCGTATCATTCCCTCGAATTGCTTATCAGGATCAAAAATCAGAGAAACTCAATTCGGAGAAAGGCAATAAAGTAGAACTATACAGTGGCTATCTTCGTGAATTCTGTTAATATACGAGTATATCCTACTTCTTTGAATTTTCTATTATTCCGACTTTCTTCGAGCAATAGCGAGCTATAAGCAATAACTACGCTTTATGGCTATACATTTGATGCACTGCATCATACTGCTACTTCTGAATTGGTCCTTGAAATTTCTGTGGCACGAAGCGACGGCCGTAGTCTAGCGATCTTTAATTGAATTTCTTTTATAATGCGGTCAATGAACGCAAAGGAGACAGACATAACGTCGCTCTTCATATAATATTTAATAATGTTGATTGTATTTTCTAATTCTTCACATATATTTTCAGTTAGCATCCGCTAACTATCTTCATGTATAAACACTGCGGATTTGTATAATCACCGCAATTTGGTATCAATTTCCGCGCTTAAAGATCGACTATGAACAACTTCTACGCACTGCTGACACATCTCAGATTGGACCTTATTGCTAGCGAGTGTTTCAATGAGTTGGGAAAGATTCCTCCTGACACTGCACCGAGCCGAGCAGCGGTTTTGCGACGGTTCTCAGAGCTGAAAGACATTTCTTATGACAATGTCGTATGCGAAAGTCTTGGGACCGTTGACAAAGAAACATTTTCTTCCACGTTTTGGCTTCTCTCAATAAGAATCGTTCTAAGTGTTGAGTTCAATTAGTTTTTTACACGCGTTCTATGACTATCTATGTATCTGTCGGGTGAATTGCGATTTTTGCTGAAAGTCTGAATCTTCTCTCCTGTTTGGAAATTACCATCTGATTCTTTATTCCGTGCATCCTGAAATAGGACGCTAGTGATGCAAATTACACACATCAAAATGAATGTGAGACTTACGACGTATATAATTTTGATTAAATGTTGATCATCAGTTGTTTTTAATGCTGCATGATAGCCTACATATTTCTTACAGATGACTTGGATTATGTCTATTATCGCGCTCAGCGATATGAAAAGAAGGGGAGTATGTCGGAGACTGACGGAGAGCAGCCCAGAAAAAGACCTTGTTTTGACCGCACCAGTGAAACTTCTGATAACGAAGGTGGAGAAACAAACTTACAAATTTCCAGACATTGTTCTAAGCCAACTAGAAAGGCTTCAAATTGTGATCCAATGCCCAGTATCCCTCGCCCAGCTGCGAGTCTTGTATCGATAGCAACGTGGGATCCTGATGAAATTTCCTTACATACTTCTACGCCGATCAGGAAGACCCCACATTTCGATCCAATGCCTGATAATCTTCGACCAGTTACTAGCCGTGTATCAACACCAACGCGCGCTCCCGATGAAATTTCCGGACCTTCTTCTACGCCGACCGGAAAAACCCCACATTTCGATCCAATGCCTGATAATCTTCGACCAGTTACCAGCCGTGCATCAACACCAACGCGCGCTCCCGATGAAATTTCCGGACCTTCTTCTACGCCGACCAGAAAGACCCCCTATTTCGATCCAATGCCTGATAATCTTCGACCAGTTACCAGCCGTGCATCAACACCAACGCGCGCTCCCGATGAAATTTCCGGACCTTCTTCTACGCCGACCAGAAAGACCCCCTATTTCGATCCAATGCCTGATAATCTTCGACCAGTTACCAGCCGTGCATCAACACCAACGCGCGCTCCCGATGAAATTTCCGGACCTTCTTCTACGCCGACTGGAAGACATGTTCAGGCTCTTGGTGCTTCTATGTCATCGTTAGATAGATCTCGTGACCATCCAATCACTAAGCCTAGTGAAACTGACAGAGTTCTAGTAGAAGTATGCGGAAGCACGAATACCACTGCCTCCCAAATTATAAAACTTCTGAGTGCTAACTACATTTTAAACAAGGAGAACAATATGATGCTAAGACAACTGAGGAATAAGAATAATATTCAGATACCTGACATCGATGTGAAACTCCCTTGTGAGCTTATTACGGACTGTGATAAATTGAATGAGCATTTCAGTACATCTGATAAAGTGGAAACATTTGTGTCTTACGTTGGAAATGTTGGTGGTGATGAAGTTAGATCGACAGTATACATGGCACTGTCAAAGCTTTTTACACAACAGGTCGCCTGTGAATTAAATTGGCTTGGGAAACATAAAGGGAAACTATCACTGAAAAACTGTTTCCCGAATATATGTCGTGTCATTTTTGGAATTGCGCGAAATGAATTTACGAATGCATCTGAAAAAGATATAATCGACTCTATACAGAGATGGCTGAAGAAAGCCCCAAATTCTGTCAAACTCTAATGTAATGCTAGATAAGTTGTCAAGGTGCATTGCCATTTTTCAAAAATTGCATCTCTTTATTTTGCAAAGTAACCATGATTCATGAATGTCAATGCAATTTTACCAGATGCTTTTAATTTGATTGATCATGTAATCATTAGAAGTATATCATGTACATGTTGTAGAGACCATCACATTGCGCAATAATAGAGTAGCCCTGATTTATGATTGAACACACCGAATTTCTTGGAAAAATTTGCATAATAGCATTTGGAAAGTTTGATAGCTCGACATAATTTAATTATAAATGTTACTGAAAAAACAACTGATTTTGTTATTGTGGTGATTAGCTTTTTTACAAATAATATTTCAACCTTAGCAAAGATTATCTTCAGATTTGAATTATAGGCTACAAATATTCTCATAATTGCATGCACCTGATAAAATAATAGTGTACTCGGTTTTCCCAATTATGTTCACAAGTAGAATTAATATGCTAATTGAATATTATAAATTTACTCCGAGTATATTTACTTATCTGGATAACTTACTCAGGGCATTATAATCTACTCGCAAGTCAACCTGCCAGGTACATATTGGATATGTAGATGGTCTCTGAAGTGGAAAGTGGACTTGGCTATATTGCAAAATCATGCTATGAAATTGTAATTTTTCCAGAATTGTCTGTGTATACTCTGGTTGATTGATGTGAAACAATTTTGTTAACTTGGTTGTACATGTTATGGCTTTTTCTAAGAACAATTATTTTTGGTGAGATTTCACTATCTTTCTCATGCGGATTACAATTGTAGTAATCAATGAAATTCGTTTTTTGGAAACTAAAGTTTATATTGGAAATAATACTTTTCTTAATTTAGGATAGCGGAACTTGTCGACCATTGCTAAAGTTTAATTAAGCTACCATGATCCGAAATAATTTAACGTTACTCTAACGTTTTTGGGGGCACGATAAACCTTCGATCAAGGATTTATATTTTGGTATTTAATATGTATTTAATTGTGATGAAAAACGGTAACATCTTTGATCTTAGTATATCTCTGGATCACTGGAAATGAGTGAAATGAGAAGTATAGTGAGTTTTGCGAAGTATGCTAACGTTACTTTTTAGATTTGACTAACAAAAAACTAACGTTATAGGTTTTCGTTAGGATAACAGAAAAAGTGGACCATTGCTAACGTTATACTTCTCTATTTGCTAACGTTAAAGTTGCCATAATTCGAAAGATATTAACGTTACTCTAACGTTATTGTTACTAAATCCGTCGACCAGGGTTGGTCCCCCCCTGGCCCCCGTCTAGTTACGGGCCTGATCATACCCCTTGCCGCATCGTCTGCAGATCAAGAATGAAAGCGGAAATTTTATTAACAGACAAAATTGATAAAAACTTTTAGAGATTGAAATGTTAACTTAAAAATTATAGTTTCAGAAATACAGAAATTAGTTAATTAAATCAGAATAATGCGTCAATAAAGGTTCATCTTTTGCTAGTTACGCGTCAGATTTCACTTTGTAGTTTTCACTGTAGGCCCACTGTAACAACTTGCCCCGTGTAACAACTTGCCCCGGTCCGCCCTACCCGTCTTGGTCAATCCCCCGCCAGGCGCGGGTCACTCCTCAGGTGTCAGCTGATAAGGCAATATCTGATTATGAACGCTGGCTAGAACTTTCATTCATCGTTTTGGGGAAGACCATTGAATCATGAAGAGGAGAAATTAGAGACGACTGTCATAGACACCAACAAGTTAATTTAAGGAATAAATAGCTGAAACATAATTAGGACAGACAGGAAATGAAATAAACGCAATATTTGACAGGAAGATGACAGTTTCAACTTTCAGTGACATCTCTATCCGCCACATATTTCTGGCCTAATACACCTAGAAAATTTTGGGGGGGGCAAGAAGATACTCTTGCCCCACCATGATATTTCTTGGGGGGGCAGTTGCCCCGCTGCCCCCCGGCTCCGCCGCCACTGACGGCCATCACAGGCTGCCAACAATGTGACTGAACTCTCTCAGCTGCGTGCGCGTGGCGATCGAATTTCCTTAAGTGACGGAAAGTTATAGAAGCGAAATACGATTACGAAGATGGAGCTGGATGCTTATGCAGTTGTTTAGTCCAGTTACACACTGATTTAATATCAAAAGTTTTGCAAATTATTAGCCAAGCAATTTGGCGAACACACGAGCAAATCGATCAAAATCGACATGCTGATGGGTACGGTATACGTGGAGCTTATAGATTTCAATTGACAGATATTCGATTTGAGAAGGTAAAATGTGTGCCAGTAGAATTGCTTAGGCTCCCTTTGAGAATATACGTATGTCATGTGTAATTGTTGACCTGATTCGTTCGTCAGTGTTGATTGATGTTGTTGCTATAATAGCTATACAGTACACATGTAGTGAGTGTGAACGATGATGAAAAATGAGAGGAAGAAGAAAAGGGACAGAGTGAGTGAGAAAGAGAGAAGGAGATGATGAAGTCACCCGAATATCTATTTTATACAGGCATAAAGTAGATATTCGGGTGACTTCATCATTTTTTTCTGTAGGTCTACAAAATTTCACCAAATAAAAAGAGCACATGTATATAAAATACTCGAAATAATAGTATATACGCATGTTTCATATGTCAATGTTGTATCCATGAACGATTCTTTGAGTTATTTAAATGCATTTATGTCACTTCTTACAGCATCAATATTATTAGTTAAAGTCGGTATCTAATTCAAATGGACAACTCTTCAAATGGACAATGAACGCTCTTTTAGTTATATTTTATCCACTTACATGGATGATCGATGTTTTAACCATGTACAATTCCAAATTATAATTTAGAGCAAATTATACATACATTTCCCACTCTTCACAGTGTTAAATATTATTAGTAGCGTATAGCCATTCTTATTCCAAAGAAAGACCATTTTAATCCATAAGTTGGAGCGACTTTGTAAATAAATTTGAAAATCAAAACGGCAGTTGCTTCCATGTGGCCACGCTTGTTCTCTTGGCATGTACAACAAGTGGACAATTTCTAGACGCTAAAAGAGATAAATACAACTCTGTACGTAGGTTCGATATCACGACAGTCACATGCTTGATCACGTCATGCATTTAGCGCTTTAAGCTTGGATGACACATAGAAATGGATGGTCTTAGACACTACTAACAAATAGATGACAGTAAAGTTAATGCGTTAATAAAATAGATAAAGAGAATAAATCAAAAGAATTAAAAATAATTAAAAATAAAAGTCAACAAAGACGAAGGAAAAATAAACGATCCTTTTGAAGACATAGAACTGGCTTCAAATGTCGGATCGACACACTTTCACATATAGCAAGGTTCAAAGCGTTTTCTTGCTTGCTTAAGCACCCGAAAACCATTGTTACGCTCACTGAACACATTCACCTTCTCTGGGCATTCACATAAATGTCTTGTGATGGCTGACTGGGGTGGATTCCTTGACTTTGGCCTTACGTTTGACGAAACGAGCCATTTCGGTAGGTGCTCCTTCTCACGCGTGAGCAGACATCGCTCACTCTTGCCCACGTACCTCGCTCCGCAAGGACATTCGAATTCATAAACAACCATGGGTTTATGGGCTTGAGGAACTATGTCTTTCACTGCATCAGGGCATAAGGATCTTGTTCGAAACACGGGAATCGCCTTCAACTGGTAATGGGACCGCTCAATATCTTTCCGGATATTGTTGGCGATGACTTCACTCTGATGACCATAGTAGCGTATGTTGAAGTAGAATTTCTTCTTCTCAACGGTCACGAACTTTTGATAAGTCCGCCTTGATTGTCTATCGATAAACCACTGTGGATATCCATTGCTTTTCAACACATGCGTTAGATGTTGGATTTCCTTGTCGAGATGCTGAGGTGAGCATAGTGCTCTTGCTCGGTAAAAAAGCGATGACACCAGATTTGATTTGTATCTTCGAGGTGAGAATGATGAAAAGTTATTGTATAGAGACGTACAAGTGTCTTTGCGATAGATTGAAGTGGATACAACACCTTCTTCAACGTGGACTTTAACATCAAGGAAGTGATCGGCAGATTCACGAGTGAATGTCAACGATGGATGCTGAGCATTGAATTGTCGAAACAATTCGTCACATGAGTCTTTATCAGCAACTATGAAGGTATCATCCACGTACCGACGATAATACTTCAAGCCATTCAATTCTGATAGCATTTTCTTCTCGATCGACTGCATGAAGATCTCGCAGAATGATCCACTTAACGGAGATCCCATTGCGAGGCCGTCGCATTGACGGTATATTTTGCCATCGAAAATAAATGTGACGTCCTTACTCAAGATGGTGAGCAATGATCGACAGTTCTCCTCTGAAAGAGGGTTATCATGTAACTTGGGAGGCGTCTGGTCTTCTCTATACAAAGCGTTGCAGATAAGGTCGATTGTTTCGGAGACAGGGATGCTGGTGAACAGGTTCTTTACATCAAAAGATAGACATCTTTCATTCGGGTTAATTTGGAGTTGGGTAATTTCATCTTTGAAACTGAAAGAACTCTTAATACTAAAGCAGTTTCTTTCTCTGACCAATGGCTTCAGGAGCTTGTTGTCCACATATCGAGATAGATTGTGGTAGGTGGAGTTTACCATAGAAAGTACGGGACGCAGAGGATAATTGTCTTTATGTACTTTCGGTAGTCCATAGAGTCGGGGAATAATACAGCCTTTTGGAATTAGATCAACGGCATCTGGTGAAGCTGCTTTTCACCAATAAGTTTTTGCAAGGTGGAAGTCACACGTCTTTGAGATTCTTGATCATTCCAATCGACCTCAATATCACATTGTTGAAATTTCTGCGTATCGTTGAGTATGAAGTTCATTCGTTCATTGTACTGTGATTTAGTCATAATCACGGTTCCATTACCTTTGTCGGGACGAGTCAGGACCAAATCCTTATTCTTTCGGAGATCGCGGATGAGCTTGGATTTCTTTGCATCATCATGAGAAGGCAAGCGAGAGTTCAATAGGTCATGAGCATACTTTCGGAGTGAAGCTTGGATTTCGGCAATTTTGGATTCATCTACACACATTTCCTTCGTCAATTGGAAAGCAGTTTGTTCCATGTCACTAAAGACGTCAACAAAGTCAGTTTTAGTTGGGCAGATATATTGATTGAGTCCTTAGGGAAAGGATTCGCTGCTGCTCACTGCTTAGTTGCACACCACTGATATTGAACAAAGTATTCAATATTGATGTATTCCCAAACTTGGCATTCAGAAGATAGTTCAGAGAAGATAAACATTTCGAATGTCTTTTAGAAGAAGTAAAGACCATTTTACTTAATATGTAGCCTAACGATACGTCTTGATAGGGTTTATCCATGGTGCATGCATTATCCATGTTTTATCCAAAAACGGTCATCTAGGGCTTATATCCGCAGAAACAATTAAAATGTTTAATCAACGTTTATTCGACGTTTTTTCAAAGCTTTTGACACCAAGTTGATTTTTGGTTATTTTTCAACGATGATTTCAACCGTACGTTCATCAGCAACGTTTATTCAACGTTTTTTCAACGTTTGTCACACCAAGTTGATTTTTGGTTAGTTTTCAACGATGATTTCAACCGTTGAAAAAACGTCATTTTTACTTGGGGCGATACTTGTTAGTTTACTACATGTAAATGCAATTAATATTAGCTGGAATACTTGTCTTTTCTTTCTTCAAATATATCGGACAAGTTCATGGAAGCTCATGCAAACAGTCCAACCGCATTAAACTGGTTGAGAATTGTGTAAAGTCTTTAGTCAGTTCTCACATGCGTGTTTTTCAGTTTCACATTCCCTTACACACATGTAATACGTGGAAATCGAGAAATGTGGAGGCGTTGGGATGTTTGCTTTATTAAAATTGAAGTTTAGAGAATTCACTTGAACAAGATCTGTTTACTTCGGAAGCAATCTGATCGATTACGCTATTGTTTACTCTTTATAATGTACATGTAAAACAAAATAATTGATAGTTATATTTCACTTCCACATTCACCAAGAAGCAAAATTCTTAAAGATTTGCAAACAATTCAGGAAATCCATGTTTGCATGTTTCTGAAAACAGATCAGAAACAGCTGTATTAAGACTTCGATTTCAATAGCTGGGGAGTTGTTATAAGCATGCATATTATACTTGAAATCCGTTTCAGAAGCTTTGCAGGTTGACAGAAAGTAAGTTGACGTGTTGTTGCACAATTTTAGTGTCCGAACCGTTTCAAGAAAGCAATATCTACATGTTCTTGCCTTAATTTCAGGCGGTAGGCCTACTGGCCGGGTGCGTAAATCTCACTCGAGTCCTTAACCGATGACCTACGTGTATTTTATATGACCACATAAGTTGCACATGAAAGGGCTATTTTACTGCCTGAAGGGCATGCATGCGTCATGCGACCACAGCTATCCGAATTTTTAAAGGTCAAAAGTCAAAACGTATATTTCCAACTTGGAAAATGTAGTACAAATATACATAACGCTTTATATAAGTTGTTGAGACCAATGATTGTTTTGCTTTAGTACTTGTGTTTAGAACCAAAATCATCAGATACATAAACTTTTAACACTACATGTAAGTCTGCTTTGATATAATTGTTTTGAAAAACAAACATAACCTAAAACTTGCTGTCTCAATGTCCTAGATATGCATCTTACAATTGGAGTTACAGTGAACGTGTCCAAATTTTGCTCAAGGTTTAACAACGCACTTTTGCAATGGGATGCTGATTTTTAGCTGTGATGCAAATCGGAAGATCAATGTCACTATGAAACATACGCAAGTCTTTTTCAACATTCAAGTACATTAAGAATCTGACTCATATAGTAAAAATAACTTACTACATAGAATTGATGTGATGAAGAAACGTAGTGGCAGAAAAAATCAAAATGTTTGGTAATGACAGGGAAAATTCGTATTTTATGGCAGCAGAAAATCAGTGTTGCTACCATAGAGTAGGTATATTAGGTAGAGTGGTAACTCCGCATTTATTAAATCCCCAATGTGTAGGTCCCTATACACTTTCGATTTTATTAAATGAACTCAAAGGAGATACAGTCGGAATTGTTTCCAAATGTGAGATAGTGTCTGACAGTCTTGGTGAGGCAAGATTTGTTAAATTAGCAACTCGATGACCTGCGCTATTGCTTTCATGTTGAACCTCAATAGAATCTTCTTTAGCGTGATCAGGCAACCTGTCACTGGCATGGCAAAACCACAGATTCAAAGATAATGATTTCAATTAACGTTGAAAGATGTAAACGGGTCCCAATCACTATTCAGATTCAAGAAATTAAACATGAATTTAGTGAATCATAAAATCAAGCCGGTGAAAATTGAATTAAAAACTTGACATTTCAGCCAAAAAAAAAAAAATAATATCGCCACTTTTCCATGAAGACTTCTTTTATAATGCGGAGCATGAAATGCCCTTGATAATCAGCTTGATTTCCGCTTAGTTGCGATATTATTAGCAAATATTCACTCCTTTTGATATCCAACTTGATTTATACTACTTACAACGGGGAGTCATCTCGGTAGTATTTAAATAGGAAAAATTTTGACTTTTATTAAAACTGCTCAAATAGTTTTTTGGACCACGGGAACGTAATCTGCGCAAAAAACTGAATCTTTTGATATAAATTTTTTTACGTATACAGATACTTGTTTGAGTCGACACTCTACCTATATATCCCTACTCTATGGTTGTTACCTAGATATCAATGTTGCTAGATCCACTGTCGTAAGGCGATTCATTGCAAGTCATTTTATCAACTTGGTTTCATGCACAAATAAAAATGCTGATGACCGTGACTGTATCACATTGTAGTCAACATTTTATCCAGTAGCTATCTTGTACTATGCTTCTTCGAACAGCAGCAACTCTTGACTAACATCAACGACTGCCATTAGAAGGCATTTTTAATCCATGTATATTTTTGAATATGCTTACTAAAAATAGTGTTGAATAAAATAATAGATGAATTACGTGCTTGCAAGTATGTTGTTTACTAGTATAACTAAGTGAGAATAGCTATGCTGAAAATGGTGCCTAAATTGAGTCATATACCCGATTATGTCCATGAAAACAAGACCACGAACAGTTTGATGGCGTTGTGTATTTTATGCTTATATGCATCAAAATGCCTAAAGAGGCTCGGTTACACAGCCACCAGTAATGAAAACAGTTCATGTGCATAAAACGGTCCCAAAAGAGTGAGCTACATTTCTAGTGTACATGTAGTACATGATCTGATGTTTTGAGTAAATCCATTTTAAAAAAACAGCAACATTTGCCAAAAAACGTGTCTTTCGTGTGTAGAATCCTTATTTCTGAACCAATTTTCAGTAGTATCTCCTCTTTTCGAGCTTGTTAAATCAAACTAGCAAAGTTTTCTTCATAAAAAAATTAGCTCACGGCAGAAAAAGTAGCAAAAAAGTATTCCGAGAAGAAATTTCGCTGAAATGACGCTTCATGAACTTGAATTCATTGATTTCAAAGTTGACAGCATTCTTTTGACAATGTGCACATCATCCGTCCTTTCCTTTTGAATACACAACCACATAATGTGCCCAACATTTTCATATCGCGTTTTCGACGCTGTAAGTGGCATTGTTTTTAGCAATTTCATTGGAAGCCAACAAAGTTTCAGTGGCCTACAATTTGAATTCCATGTCAGGATATGGGATTAACATTCGCCTTATCTCTTTCCTAATGAATCGAGTGGTCGGTTGCGAAGGCTCTACTCAGCACCAGTTGAAATTATGTTACCAACCTTACTGTCTTTCCAACTCTTCAGCTGGATTCCAGTGGTCTTTTCACATCTAAAATGCAATGTAATTTTACTTGATAAGATTATGCCAAGAAAGCTGTTATTAATATCTTTAGTTCAATGAGCTAAGACTGACATGAAAATTGTCGAGAGAGAGAGAGAGAGAGAGATAGAGAGAGAGAGAGAGAGAGAGAGAGAGAGAGAGAGAGAGAGAGAGAGAGAGAGAGAGAGAGAGAGAGAGAGGGAGAGGGAGAGAGAGGGAGAGAGAGGGAGAGAGAGGGAGAGAGAGGGAGAGAGAGAGAGAGAGGGAGAGAGAGGGAGAGAGAGGGAGAGAGAGGGAGAGAGAGGGAGAGAGAGGGAGAGAGAGGGAGAGAGAAGGAGAGAGAGGGAGAGAGAGGGAGAGAGAAGGAGAGAGAGGGAGAGAGAGGGAGAGAGAGGGAGAGAGAGGGAGAGAGAGGGAGAGAGAGAGAGAGAGAGGAGGGGACAGAGACATGTGTGTCTTTATTGATCTTCAAATGACAATCGAAATAAATATGCAGCGCTAAAATACAAATCACGATAAAGAGATTAATTTTGTAAATGAGCTAAAACGGAATCAGTCACAGTATACATTATTGACATGAATACTTATGAAAGGGAAAAAGAGTTGCGTCGTATTGACATGCGGCAGAAGGGAACAGACAATCGACCAGGTAATCGATTTGGGATTCGATGTCTCAAAACCATATCTTTGCTCGACAGGCGATCTCTACCTATCTTATTCTATGCTCCCACCTTTTCTTCTCATTTATCTTTCCTATTTTCTATGGCATCTTCTCTTCCTATCTCTTTTTCCTCTGATTTTCTTTCAATTTTTCTTCTCTACTTTCAACTTCTTTCTCTGCATTTTCCATCTCGCTCCGTTCCAATGTTTCGCTGCTACGGTGAAATTTCTGCTGCCACAGTGCTAGATTTCTCTGTGTCTCAAAGTTTATTGCGCATGATGGGAACAA
>CAJQUW010012483.1:0-100268 GCA_907163375.1 Prostheceraeus crozeri | reverse complement strand
TAAGAATAACCATTCAACTTAAGACTATTCATGCATTTATTATCAGACTGCGTTTTAAGATGTTCCGGTAAACTAGGACTGCATCTTTTTCGTACTTCATCAATACTTTGTTTAACAAAATTGTCTTTTATATGTTTAGGTAAGCAGCTGTCTTTTTTCAGGGTGTTACCCTGAACCGACACGTTGGCAACTCTGTATCTGTACTTCATTTTTCTTCTATTGTGGCATAAATACTTTAGTTTTGAAAATTTACTGTAAGTTACTTTATCAAAATGCTTCTATATATATATATGAAGAGACAGTCATAACCGTGAATATTTAAGAAGTACAACGATAAGCTGGCGGTGCCTTCCTATCGTCTGCCACTGGATAGCCACTGGCCGCCATCGTGCTGGTACCGTTGTCTACGACGTTCAATTGTTTTCAATGCACATGTCCTTTCTATTCCTCTATTATTATAAAGTGTCTGATTGTTATGGGAACATCCATTGAAAATCGTTGGTAAAGGCGCATCCGACTTCGCATTTCATCTTTAGAATTTTGCGACCACTAAATAGTATTTCACTCGAGTCAGCTCCCCTTCAACTTCCCTAACACCAGATTTTGACTGGTGGCCGCTTGCAGATAACGCCACTGGGCACCAGCGACCAGCCTAAATTATCAGATGAACAACAGCGACAACTAGAGAGCTCGACCATTCTCTAGGTTTAGTTGTTGGCAGCTAATCATGCATTATGAGGCTTCTGAAGAAACTGCTGCTTAAAGATGATCCATTCTTGAATTGAGTTCGAATAAACTGTGACTACTGTACTGCAAGTATTATTGAAAACTGACTGTTACATTGACAGTTGGTTTCTTTATCTGCATGACATAAGAATGAAACTCAGCCAACAGCGAAATGTCCTTTGACGGTGATCCTTTTGATTTTACTGTGGTAAATACGGTCTAATGAAGATCATAAAATAATAATCAGTCATATAGAGACTTTAATTTTGGATGACGTCATTGATTGGTTTGGCTCGAATAAACTGCTGTTAAATCAGGAAAAGACGGAATTACTTTGGATCCATTCAAACAGGCGACGACAGTCGGTTCCAGGTCACGCTATTCGAATTGGATTCTCTTGGATATCTCCAGTTTCCTCTGCTCGATGCTTGGTAGTCCATATTGATTCTGAACTATATTTTACAAGTTCATAATAAACCGGCTGCCGCCTGTTTTCGATGCTAAGACAGATCCGGTCCATCAAAGTGTCATTACCTCGTTCAGTTTTGAGGAATGTGATCTCTTCCTTGGTGATACAACGTCTATTGTCTCCTTGACCTTTTGTCGTCTTAGACCATAGAAATTGACAACAATAAAACCTCTAGAATGGAAATTAAGCTTCATGCAATGCACAATAACGGCACATAAATCGCACGCATTTTCACTTAGATACACCTGCCAACGTCTGTGTCATTGGGTTAGAATCAGTCACATGGAGTAAATCGAAGCTCTTAATTGGTTCTTCATGCCCCAACTTAGTTCCCCCGGCGGTGCCGCGACCTTGAGTCAATTTCCATTCTAGCGAACTTCAGATAAACAATTTATTTCTATGTCTTAGACGGTTGCAATCAGTTCTGAATGCTGCGTCCCGTTTGGTGAATGTTACCTCTCGTTATTGTGCAATCAATCCCCTGCTCAGAGATTTTAGATGGTTACCAATTGAGAAACGCATTGAGTATAGATTGCGCACTCTTGCCTTTTCCTACTATCATCAACCGACGCCTACTTCCCCTGTCTCGGATTTTCAAAGTGTCATCAACATCTCGTGGATATCAACTTCGCCCTTCTGATGAGCGACTTTTTCTGACTCCCAGAATTCGTCGACCGACCTTGGGAGGTCAATCTTTTATCGTTGCTGCAGTACGTGCCTGGAACGGTCTTCCTTCTCATCTCAGGCAAATTGACAGTCTTTGTGAGTTCAAGAAACAGGCTAAGAATCACTTTTATGAATTTAAATTCTTTTAGCTAACCGATGTCTTTGCTTTTATTATCATTGTATTTCTTGCAGTCCTGTAACTAAATGCCACTACAATATAATTCTCTTGAAATTGAAAATTGAAATGTTAAAGACACGAATCTGACTCAAATGGCTGCCAAAAATTGTGTACTTGAAAAATGATCACTTGAATTAATTCCCCAAATATTTCTCTATGTCCAAATGAAGAAGGTGTGATCCTCACAACCATCAATAGTCAGAAAATATCAGAATCATTCTGCCTCATAGATCAAAAGATGAACCTTGAATAAGAATGAAAACATCCGGCAATATAATGTCCCTTCCGTGTTACCGGGCAGATTATTTTCCCGTTTAAATTTCTGTAGTCACAGTTTATTGAATTCTCATCACCTTGATCTCATCTATCGTTGAGCATAACAGCATCTTAATATAAACGCTTATCTTCAAGCATATGACTGATATTAAACTGAGTCCTTTGTTAACTCAGGAAGCTTTCCGATTTATCTTCTAGAGCTCTTCCAGGTAACTGTTTTCCACAACTATCAATTTTCATTCGCAACATAAAACAGCTTCAGTCTATCTGACGCTTGAAAGAAAAGAGTATCCGCTCTAGCTCTCATCAATAACAGACTAACCGAATAAAATGACTATTGAAAGATAGATATGAGCGATAAAAACTTAGCCTTTCTGAAATGCGATAATGAGACAAAGGTCACACATATTTCAATTCTCTGATAAAGCAAATCTTAAGCCTCAAAGTCTTAAAATAGGTTTATACTTTTATAGATCTTCAATTTTGCGTGTGATTTCAGAAGATGTGACTTTACTTAATGTTCTCGACGGAGCTTTTGGGCTACAAGCAAAATCCTTTTTAAAATTGCTGACTCAAAGACTTGAAAACAAATGGACGGAAATTTCCATAGCATTCGTTCATACGAAAAAAGTGTTCGCCTTGATAAGAGCCTCAAGTCACTGCTTGCGAGGTTCCCGCATTAGATGCACCTTGGTTTGGATGATGCTCATGGTATCCCAATATTCTTTCATCGCAAAGACTATTTTTGTTTCACTTCCTTGCTTGTTGTCGAAACATCTCTCTTATCTGATTAACTTTAAGAGTTATATGTTAATGTTGTGAATTCCTCAAATTTGCACACGTGAATATACTTAAGCGTTCACAGGCTTAGCACTTTTGAAGTTTACTTCTTCTTGCCTGCTTTCTTCTTAGGGGTGGTCTTCGCCTTCTTAGGGGAAGTCTTTGCCTTCTTGGCCGTTCATATCTTTGCCGTTCATATATATGCCGTTCTGATATGAACGGCAAAGATTTTAGCGGCAGGCTTGGTTGGTGTCTTAGCCTTCTTGGGCTTAGCTGCAGCCTTCTTCTTAGGGGTGGCAGCCTTCTTTTCAGCCTTAGGTTTCTTGGCCGCAGGCTTCTTGGCTTTAGGTGCCTTAGGCTTCACCTCTTTCTTTTCCTTGGTAACCTTCGGAATGCAAGTGATGGTCTTGCCTTGGACGGTTGCCTTGGTCATCAAGCTCTTCACAGTTCGCGCAACTGATGAAGCTTTTTGTCGGGAAATTGGACCTTCAGTTGATGAAGGGTGAATTTCTTTTGAGCAGTGATGTACGCAACAACTTCCAATAACTTGCTTTTATCTACTAGCCAGTCTTACATTTGATCCAATTCTTGATTCCAAATATGAAAAATCATTCTATTCATTGCATCCAGCCAACTCTCACAAGAATATCGTCAATCACCGATCAGCAATGAAGCACATTATTGATAGCAGGGAGTGTGAATCTTGGGTTCATGAAGTCAGATGCGCATAGTGCCTCATTTTGCAGGGATTGAGTCATACACCGATTTTGCTACTTATTGCATTCTAGGACTCCTTTCCGGATACGATGCGGTAAATCTCCGCATCCGGTGATATATAAGCAGTGTGGGGGGAATTAATGTAATTACAAAAAATAGACTTCAGTGAACCAACAACAATAGCCACAACTTGATTCCCGTTTTCCTTGCTAAAACATTTCTGTCAACCAAATTACCAAAATGTCAGGAAAATTGTCATTCGAATACTAATACGTTCAAATAGTGATAGGTTTAACTACATTAACCCTTGAAATTTAAATTACATCAATCCTAATATGAAATGATTTTGGTTACTTGCTTTCTCATCCAGCTATTCAAAACATTCTGGATGACAAAATGATGAAACCGGATTATTAAGTAGTCTTATTAGTACATCATTATTAGTACATTATTATTAGTAGTACATCACTACACTCACATCCACATGCCAGTCATCATCGATCATTTCGCTAAGCATTGAGTTCACGGGTGAGTGATTCTGAGAAGCATAGAAATTATTCGCTATCAATGACAGGGTACTTTCAAGGCCACCATGTTCTTCGATAAGATTGTCTAAATCATGTTTTTTCCTATCTCGATCTGAATAAGAGGCCAAAACTTTCCAAATTCCATTGGACTTTGCTTTCAGATGGCTAGCCCAAGCAATTTTAGCTTTTATTATTTCTTTCCGAAATTTTTCTTTGTAATAATTATACTTTTGCCAATCGTTGCAGCGATACACATCCCACCTCTTATCTATGAGCATTTTTACAAATGGTGACATCCATTCTTTATCTCGTGTAGACATTGTTACAGTATACTGCGAAATGCATGCATTCATATAATATAGTAAAGTATCACGGAATATTGTCCACTTCAAATCAACGTCGATTTCTTTATACATATATGACCCATCATGTTCATCCAACATGTTTCTTAAATCATCCATAAAAGATTCACGGAAATCAAAAACATTTACTGAACGTCATCGGGTTTTCTATGACAGAGATTAGGTGTAATGGCTAACATCACATGATCAGCTTTACCCAAAGGTGAGTCATAATCAACATTTTCTGTACTATAAATGTCATTCAATTGTCTAGAGACCAAAATATGATCCAAGATTCGAGATTTACGAGTTGGGGATTTCGCATAAGTCATTGCATATCAAAACCGTATCTGAATTATTGGTATCTCAACAATTATGAAATCAAAGTCAACATCAGCGCCAAGGCTACTGAGATAAAAATTTTCAATTCGATTACTTATCAATTTTAAGCACACTATTTCATCACAATTTCATTATCATACAAATTTATCAACGATTATGAATGTCAAGCAGTTTGAAACGCGCTTGTAGGGATATTCAAAAATGCGCTTGAGATTCTAAAATAGCAAACCCACGATTCAGTGAATTCAGTAGCTATGAAAATCACTGAATTTTTGCACCGTTGTATTACTTCATGCGCAAGCAATTAGTATCAATGATAATCTATTTCGTCGTCATTAAGTGAAATTCATAAATAGGAATATTGGTTGCCTAAATGTTGAAAATAACTATCCATTTATCAGGACGTCTAGTGAAAAAGTGTAATGCACAAATAGAATGTGACGCTTAAATTCCATTTTAGCGCAAGATTTATTCAGTTATGGAATAACTTTTGTAATTGCAGTTTATGGTTCGATATGAATATTCAAATTGGAAAAATCACACACCATCCTGAAGCTAATGCGCTCAGCATTACCATGCTGTAAACATCACATTAGATATCCTTCAATATTGCGGTTAAATATTCAATCTGGCATCATCCCTAGCAAGGTCTCGACCTTGCTAGAGAATTTGCCAGATTTTGGACATAGCGCTAGGGTAGTGCTAGGCTAGCACTAGGATAGTTACTATCTTTATTTATACGACAGCCTAGCGCTAGGTCTCGGACACAGTGCTAGCCTAGCGCTACCCTTTTGCTACCCTTATTAATACGGAAGTTGCTGCTAGGCTAGCACTAGGGTAGTGCTATTCTAGTTGGTCATATTTGGTATTTTCCGACACTTATTTATGGGACTATCAATGTCGCCAGGCATTGTGCCTATATTATACAAATATCATTCGAAACCACACATTTCATCATGTGTGTCAAACAGATGAATTAATAAATTCGAGTAAGAGATTATTTTGGATGTCATAATTCATATAAATACCGATAGAAACAACCGTGAGAGCCCCAAAACTGATTTTTTCTGTCGATATTACCCGACATCTTCCACGCATGGTCCAGATAGACCTACTAATACATAAAGGGATGCATTCAAATCTTGTGAAGGCAATATTTTAATAAAAAGCAAACAATATTAATAAAATAATGGCCATTTAGTCAGCATCTTGTTGAAAAAAGTGCTGTTTGTTAACCCCTATCCACAGTGGTGTCGATTTATGCATCGACTCCATATGACAATATAACTTAAAAGAGCTAAAGAATTTGATGATGTCATTACTATTCAGAGAAACTCCACCCCCTATACTAAGGAATAACCAATCACTTAGCTGTCAGATGGCGCGTGAATGAGCTGACTGAGTTGCCTCAATCTGGGCAATATACTGCGGAATTCGGCCACTCACTTCACGCTTCGATATCTGTCAGGATGAGGCAATCAGAAGCGCTCCACCAAGCTTCTGTTGTACCTTTGAGAGTTAACTACTTATTGGTGCAATTTACTGCACGCATGGATGACTTTCTGAACTTCTAAAACATCATTTTGGAAAAGCGGGTTACCTGTCGATATTTGCCCGATTTTACCCCATCTTTGATGCCATTTTTCTCAGTGATAAATTCGTTAAATGGAAATACTATTATCCACGCCGCTAGACTTTTCACGATCTAAATTTACTAAGGTTGCCATCGACCGCTTGAAGGCACTGGAGGCCGAAGGCCCGTCTCATTTTTGCAACTTTTAAATTCTATTTTTAAAAAAATTGGGGCCGAAAATGAGACTTTCATAGAATGATGTACATCCTATGTCACTACGAGTCTGCCGAGTTCTAAATGTTAATCCAATGACACGCATATTGACATTTTTGGCAAAAAATGAAATTTTCTATATTTCTCTGATTTAACGAAAGGTGCTAAAACCAGAGTCATACTTTTTGACATGAAATGTCTTCAGGTCCTATCATGTTTATAAATCCCTGTCTATGAAGCTAAACACATTCAGAATTTGTGCGCCTCCGAATGTCGGCAAACAGAAACATTTTGAGCAGTTTAATCCACATTTAAGCGCATTCCCGTATGCATTGCCGATCAGATAGATGATAACAGCAAATGCACATAATCGGAAGTGATATGAAGATATTTCATGTCAAGAATTATGGATGTAGACTTGATATTCTAAACCTAATAAGCGTAAACATAATAGACTTAATTTTAACCAATAACTGCAATCTGCGTCCCATTGGATTAACATGTCTTTATCTTTGATCCTGTGTGACAAGAAGAGGAACTCACTACACCTCGGCAGACGTGCAGATTCGCTGTACGCATAGGGTGTACATCACTCTCCGAAAGTCTCATTTTCGGCCTCGTTCCCTGCAGAAACTCGTGCTGACTGCCAGACTATGAGGTGTACATCATTCTGTGAAAGTCTCACTGTCGGCATCGTTCCCTGCAGAAACTCGTTCTGACTGCCGGACTATGAGGTGCACATCATTGTGTGAAAGTCTCATTTTCGGCCTCGTTCCCTGCAGAAACTCGTGCTGGCTGCCGGACTATGAGGTGTACATCATTCTGTGAAAGTCTCATTGTCGGCCTCGTTCCCTGCAGAAACTCGTGCTGGCTGCCGGACTATGAGGTGTACATCATTCTGTGAAAGTCTCATTGTCGGCCTCGTTCCCTGCAGAAACTCTTTCTGGCTGCCGGACTATGAGGTGTACATCATTCTGTGAAAGTCTCATTTTCGGCCTCGTTCCCTGCAGAAACTCTTTCTAGCTGCCGGACTACATGTGTCATAAGTTTTTCATTGATCATTCAACTTAGCTCTCTCGGCAGTGCCACCACCTTGAGTCATTCTAGTCAAATTCAGATAGACATCCATTTCTTTGACCTTACACCTGTTTAAATTCATCTCTGTCTATGTGAGTTATCATCAGTAGCATCAATCATACATTACTAACCTGATTGAGAAAGGTGAAACTTGTCATCTTGCACGTAATCAACATACTTCAAGATGAAAGTGAGTCTCATTCGTATGATGAAGTTCAGTGATGGATTGGCAAACAAAACTACATAAAGACAGGAGGAAATCAAAGCTGATTAGCGTCAAAATATGTTCATGTCTGTTTCTGGTCTTCGAAAGAGGCTGTTCATGAGTTTTTGATAGCAAGAGAATCCACAAGTCTGTCATCTCTGAGTGAGTGAATGACATTCTGAGGGTTTCCTATTGATGGAAACGTGTCATACATTTTGATTTATGAATGCTGATGTTTTTCTGAATGAACATATTTTGTTGCAGCCATAGAAATGAAGTATAGGCCTCCCACGCTACTTTTTCAAATTTCAGGACATTTTTTCGAAGCAGCCTCCACCATCCCTAACAGCTGCTCCTTAACAATCCTTTTATTATAAACAATCATTAATAAATGGTAAACAATCGAAATTTAACAAAATTCTTTTAACGATATAAAGTTCAAGTTTTTCAGCAAGTTTTACAAGTTCAAGTTTAATTTATTTGGAAGAACACGGCGCGTCTTCACCCTCGTTTTCTATGCTGAATATTTTCCTTTTGAGTTTCTCTTTGGTTTCACGAATAGTTTGTAATTTCACACATGTTTCACTCAGCTTATCATTGCCAGTACATAACACAAACTGTGCAACTTTAGCGTTTGTCAGACTAGATGACTTCAATGCAGAGTCAAGTTTAGATGTTGATTCGGCTATCAATTGTTTTGTACAAGCCATTTCAAATGATTCTTGTTCCTTCAATCTTTACAGTAAATGGGTTGAATCCTTCTTTGATTTGCTCTTATCTCTTTCGTTTTAATTCATCTTCGTTACGATGAGAAAGAGTCAACGCATCATTCCTATAGTCCCCTGGAAACTGGGAGCGTAAATTACATTGGATGATTCACATGTTGTTCCATTTGCTTTGATTGTGTATGAGAGGCCACTGATGTTCGATTTTATGTTGGTAACAACGGAGAGCATTTCACATGTCTTACATCGCTTGTTGTTACATTTTGATATAACTCCACTGCTGTCAAATGGATTCTGAGTCGTATTTGGATTTTTCAGCTGAGAAGAGACCAGATATTGCTTCATTTTCATCAAAGGTTTCCACCATAAATGTGGTTTGATTGTTAAACTCTGCAGGAAATGTTTATTATTCAAAAATATGGACTTCAATTTCTGACAAGTGAATGGATGGTATGGAGCCACGAACTTGATATGCTTCTCGTTGTCTTCTTCAATCGGCCATTTTGTGAACAGTATAAAAGGTTTTTTGTGAAAGCCTTGTGAATTTGCTTCATCACTGTCCCACGTGGGTAGCCACGTTCTAACAACGCTAGTTGTAAATCTGCGTTATGTCTTTTTGACTTTTGATTCGTCGGAGCAAATTCGTCGAATTCTGAGTGCCTGGGAATAGGCTATTGGGATCTTATGTTATTTATTTATTTTATCTTATGTTACTTCATTTCATAGTTTGTCATCCCGATACTTATTTACAATAGTTGTATGCTGACTTCTGTCTTTAGTTTAACTTTGATTATGCCTTCATGGCACAACCATGTGTGCACTTTTGTGTCATATTTTGCATTTTACAGTTTGTCTACATTTGAGGTTTGTCCACTATGCCTGACAATGATTTCCATTGTGATTATGAAATATACACATTCTATTCTATGTTCCATCGGATGGCATGACAGGTAATGTAGATACTGTCGTGTATCAGTTGGCTTGATGTAGACATCGGTTTCAATTTCAACTCCTTTCTTAATTACTGTCGTATCGAGAAAATTCACTTTGTCGATGCTTCATTCAAATGTGAACTTGATCGATGGATGATAAGAGTTGGCATATGTTTTAAACTCTTCAAGTGAATTCCAGCCATGTTGCCTTATCATAAATATGTCATCGATATATCTCCACCATATTAGAGGTTTGTATGATGAATTGCTCAGTTATCGAGTCTCTAACCAATCCATGAATAATATGGCTTAGTTTGGAGCCATTTTCGTTCCCATCGCAGTGCCTTGAATTCGTGTATAATGTTCATTGTTGAATTTAAAAGTATTCTTTGTTAACACTAAGCTAGCCAGCGAAGTTATTGTACTTGAGTCTGGGTATCTATGATTTCTTTTATTCATTGCTTCATGTAGAGCTTTCAAGCCTCAACGTGGGGGATGTTGGTATATAGAGAAGAGACGTCCGCTACTACTAGGATAGAAATCTCGTCAAATCTTCCATTCATCAGTGACAGCTTCATCAAAAAGTCATTTGTATCCCTCACGTAAGATTGAACGTCTGATGTCAATGGTTTGATGATCGAATCAATGTATGAGCTTATCTTTTCAGTGACACTATTGCAGGAAGATACGATGCGATGACCAGGACAGGGAACCAAGAAGATAGAATATTGATGTTCTTGGCGAAGATGGAGGTTTGATACTTTCAGCAGTCTCTAAAAGAAGTCTCCCATGTTGAACGCACTGATCGAGTCTCTCTATGATTTGGTCTCTGAAAACACATGTCTGATCAGATGATTCCAAACGGTAGGTGGTATTATCACTAAGTTGTCGGTATGCCTCAGTACAATAGTCAGATCTTCCCCAAACAGCGACCACACGACCTTTGTCTGCCGATTTGATTACCAATTCTTGATTATTTCGTAAGTTTCTCATTGTTTCAAATTCTTCCTTCGTTAAATTACTCTTGCCTCTGGACACTTGTATATTTTGAACATCCCTTTTGATTGCTTCAATGCATGCTTTTGTTGCGTTTGATTGATCATAATAAAATAACGATGAGCAGAAGTTTTGGAGAGCAATTCAAAATGATTGAATTCTCTTGGTTGAATAGCAAAACTAAATCTCTGTTCAATACCAAGTTTTCTTCACGAGATAGTTCGTGATCTGTCTGCATTGTAACTGCGTTATTCAATTCTACGTCTGATACATCGATTTTGGATTTATGACTATTTCCTTTAAAGCGACTGTTCCTTGGCCGTGTCAAGCGGTACTTCAAAGAGTCAATTTCATCAAACAAGAAATCGCATAAATCCTTGAAAGGTATTATTGCTAAGAAAAACAGTTTGTTTACATTCTTTGACATCAGATGACTGGATATATCGAAATTCCTTGAATGATAAGGCATAGTAATACATAACTGCTCATAATGTCTCCATCAATGACGAATTCCATTTCTTGTCTTCGATGTTCAGAATACATTTAAGAAGCAGCATAGTCAATCGTACTGCTATTTTCATCATTCAGGAATAAACATCAATTTTTGTAGCAAATAAAATAGCAAAATGACCACTTTTCATCGCAAATCGTACTTAAATAATTTTGAATGCAAACCAAGGCCTTTCTGTAGGAACAACCTACCGTCATCAGGGAAACAATCTAACTGAAGGGTACATGCACATAAATTTCTACAAAAGATATTCAAAATTATCAAGCTATAGAGTACTATAAAACCTAGATAAATCTATGGTCAGCAAAGACTATGTTCAAAACACCAAAAAAATTATAAAACTACTAAAGGCAAAAAAAAGAAGAGACATCAGAAAACAGAAAGATAAAATGAAGAGCCTGAATGAGAAAGTTGACTGTTTAAAATTGGGGACCTCTTCTTTATGAAGAGGGCCTCGGAAATACGAACAAAAATGAGTTTTGTAAATGATCGAAACATTGTTCATGATGTCACGTCTGCTGCAGGTATTACATTCAAGCAATTGGTCGAAAATTGGACCAGGTCTTGACACATGTTCATGAAATCTTCTACCTAGATGTCGTGTTGTCTCACCGACGTATGTGGTATACTGATCACCAGTACACTTGAATTCATAAACCACCGATGAGACAAGGGACCTCGGGGTAGGAGACTTCAGAGGAAAAAACTCTCACAGTCTGGTGCTACGAAAAGAAAAACCACAATGTGGTCTTATTTTCACCGGTATCAGCCTTTTAACACGTCTGCAATACATGATACTTTCCTTGTCAAAGTATCTGAAAGTTTTGTAAAAAAACATGTAAGCATCAATTTCTACAATAGTTTCCCTGCGTGCATGCATGCATCTCTGAATGCTTATTGAAGACATACTGAGTGATCTGACTGCATTTCATTCGAAACATGATATTATCAAGCAATACACTTTGAAATGCGACTATTATTAGCATGTGGATGATTTGCCTTGTCAGTTTGTCATTCAATTCGCCTATAATTAGTTCGTATCGTAGTACTCGACACCTGATCCTTCATAACGCTTTTTTGTTCCTTCTTCGTATCCAATGTGTATGCGCATTAATTTACACTTCGAAATGTCAACGTAGAAAGCGAAATGATCAAATGAAGTGACCTCATCAAGAAACCATAGATAAACTAATTTGTAATATGAATTGAAAGAAACCTGAAAGCTAAAGTTCAACCATAGGCAGTTTAGTGTTCACGAGCTATAGTCTGTAGAGATGTTCAATTTTAAGGAAAGCTGTCAATGCAGTCATTTCTTTAACAATTTTTACATATGCGTCTTTACGTCATGTACGAATATCAATCACTTTTCGAGCCAGCACATTAGCGTGTAAATTCGCAAATTTTGTATGAATTATTTCTTCTATTATTTTAGTATTTTCTGTATTAAATTAGAAGCAGCTACCTAATATGAATAATAACGAAAACTTTCAAGTAGTTGTGGTAGTTCTGCAAACGTTTTGTTCCGCGTTTGTAGCAAATCAGAAAACATTGTGTATCAATGAACTTGCTTTTCTAATGCTGGCTGCAACTTGCAAGTGCAACTTCTCCTTTGTATACCCAGCCTAGATCGGCGTGTATATTGCTGTCAAGGGAGATCTTCAATACTTCTACATTTGTAGTCTCCGTAGGGCTATCATTAACTGCCCAAGCTTGTGATCTATTGGTCACACAGTTCCAGCCCAGACTGTCTCATTGGAAGTCGGCAAGTAGGGCATCCGGACGGAAAGTATCACGTTGGTCAGTCAGAAGTCTGATTGTGTCAGCATCTCTCTAAGGCCTCAGCCACACTGCCAGCTTTCCAAGAGTTTCTGTGCAAAGCGTTTTGCAGCAAATATAAAGTCATCATTGCAGCAGCTACGTTTGCTCTGGACGCTCGTGTTTGCTTTGCTTTCAGTGTGGTTGAAGCCTAAGGCAGGGGAGGGCAACCTTTTCAAAGCACAGGCCACAGCATAACTACACAGGCATTATTTGGCCATGATTAAAAATACGAATATCTTCCACGATTGGTTATTAATCTATCAAACAGCGCAACAACTCAAGCATTAATGCGGTTTCATGGCTTCATAGAAGCAGCAATGACGGCTTCAATAATAATAATAATAATAACCGTTTATTTGATACCAATAAGCCTCAATAATGATAATCGTGAGGCAAAATTTTACAAGGTTTTGAAAAATGTTCGCACAAAAATTATGAACTATAACAAGAACAAGGTGAAAAGAAAGTTAATGAAGAGTTAAATAAATCAAACTATCAGAGAGAGAAGCCACTGTTATAAAGTCGAATCATAGTAATCGAAAAAGACTTGTCTCGTAGAGCACTCTTACAGACTGGAAGTCGAAAACCCCTGGACTGCTTCAAAGGAATCGGCGACATGTGGTTCAGAGGATGGTCGTCATTGGTAATAAGTGCCATGAACAGTTTAAATCCAATCATCGAGCGGCGATAACTTAACGGAACAAAGTCTGCACACACGCAAGAGGAAGATCCGCAAATGATTGAATGAGCTCGAGATTGAATCCTTTTAAGGTTTTGGCTGAGAGTTTCACCTAGGCCAACAAAAAGAGGAGCTGCATATTCGAGAATGCTTCGTATACAGTTATTGAAAACTAAAATCAATTCACTTTTTGTCAAAAAAGGCATAAGCTGACGTAGCATGAACAGTCTAGAGGATGCTTTCTTAGAAACGATGTTGAAGTGAGATTTCCAGTTCAAATTAGAGTCCAAAACTACGCCGAGGAACTTCAAGCTATCTTTTCTAGGAATACCAGTGAGTACAAACTCATCCAGAGAAAAATCAATGTTCCCTTGCGTTATGAACATCTGCTGACACTTTTCCTCCTGTACAAGCATTCCATTTCGCGTTATCCAGTTACAAATGTCAAAATATGCCTGTTTTAAAGGATTCACTTGTTTGGCTTTGCGCATCTTATCCACCAGAATAGCATCGTCAGCATACTTTATTAGAATAACTTCTGTCGATTCTCGAATTCTCATGTCTGCAACATAGTAGCTAAAAACGATTGGGCCAATAGCTGAGCCCTGTGGCACCCCACTAGAAATGCTTCTGAACACACTTGTACTCCGCTTCCATTTGACCCTCTGATGTCGGGAAGTCAAATAATTCTTCAGGAAATGTTGTGTGAAGTCACTGACATTATCATAGCTCAATTTTTCAAGCAGACGACGATGGGATATTTTGTCAAAACCTTTCTCCAGGTCGACCATCACAATATGGCATGCACAGACATCTTTTTCTTGAATTCGCGAGGCAACTTTGTCTATAAGATCAATTAGTGCACAAAGAGTTAAACTGCCTTTTCTATAACCATACTGTCTCATATCCAACTTGGGCGACAACGAATGACCAATGAATTTAACGATTTGCTTTTCAAAAAGTCTCTCCGGCACAGGTATGAGCGAAATTGGGCGAATTTTTGTCAAGTCGGGTGGGTTAGTTTTAGGAATTGGTGTTATGTCAGCTCTCTTCCACAGGTGAGGTAAGTTTGCACATTGAATGCATTTGTTAAATATAATAGTTAAAGGTGCAGCAAGGACGTCAGAAAATCTTGACCATATAATGGATGGAATCAAGTCTGATCCTGGAGAGGTCCCTGGTTTTACCGTCTTCAAAAGATCAACCACATGTTGGTAATCAAAATGCATCGGAAAAGAATTTGGAAAGGAGACAGTCTGTGATGTAGTAGTAGAATCATTCACAAAACTCTGAAGGAGACGACAATTAATTTCTTCAAGAACCTCGGATATTGTAGACGCAGAAGGCACACATTTTGATAACCAGTCCTGCTTGACATTCTGGGACTTTGTTACGAGCTTATACACATCCCAAACGGATCTCTGTGATTTATATTGCCTTCCCCAGCGCATTTTGGATTCATTTAGTATGCAATGAATTTAGTTTGCATTCATTTATCCAGCGCATTTTGGATAATTACACTAAGCAAACGTCACGTCATGCATGTGTTGTCCTAAACTCTCCCTTTTTGCTTGATTCATGTGTGCTCGTCCATGACGCCGGTTTATTGACCTACCATTGGCTACAGTTCAACTGTGTCATAACCAGCCGGCACTTCAGGTTGATTCGCAACGAACAGCCAAACATAGTCTGTGGATACACGTCTAATACATCGAATAAGAAATGTGAATTCATAACACAAATTAAACATGTCTGTCGGGGCAGACACAATGTCAATTGATAAGCAACTTGCGGGCCGGAGAGGAAAGTGACACGGGCCTGAGGCTGCCCGCCCCTGCTCTAAGGTCATCGGCGTGTAGCGATCAGCTGATGTATTGAATAGCTATGTCGCATCTATAGCCTAAAGTGCGCACAGACAGACACTCAGATTATCAAATCTCAACAGATGTAACCACCACGAGACAGGTTGCGACCTTTAGGATCTCATCAGTCGTTGGCAGGTTCGAACCAGCGACGTTGGAGCTGCAGGACGTGCAAGCATGCCCTCTAACCACAAGGCCACCGGAACATCTGTTGAGAGCGTGAATTAGCCAGGAAGGCACTGCTTAACCGCAGACACGTGAAGGGCGGATTGCATTAATACCGCATCCGAGATTGAGGCGCTTCACGCCGGCGCTACTCACTGCATGTCAGCCTACCCACGACTGATGAGGCCCAACAGGCCGAAACATGTCTCGCGGTGGCTACATCTGTTGAGATTTGACAAAATTATCGACTGCCCGGTGACTTGTCTAGACACTTATATATTGATAACATTGCACAATATGTGCGTTAGCTTGTTGCATTTCTTGCATGAAAGATACATCGTAAAAGTTGCAATTTTTCATTCTTTACTGTTCCAAGGCAAGTGCAGCTTTCTGACCTTTGAAAATGTCTGCACTTTATTCGCTTCAAATAGACATCATACGTCTGAAATATGTCAAAGAAAATCCGCAGGGATTATGGAAATGTAAAAATTACTTTCTACACTTCTATTCTAGAAGATCAAATGATTGAAATTTCAGAAGTTTATGAAACTGTCTGAAAAGATCCCTTCTCCTCGAATATAGTTCATGGTACTTTTCCGATTGATCACTGAGCACAACAAAGAAAATGATTAAACAATAACTGCATTTGTATTCTACAGGATCAGTCAGGAAAAGCGTTATTTCGTCTCTATGAAAATTCTTCTTCAATTGTCATTCTACACTCTTTCTTAAGTTGACAAATTCTATAATATCTTCATCTGATAGAACATATGAAAGCATCAAATTTATGTTTTAGTTCATGCCATTCAAATTCAGATCATCAGAGTATTGGCTGATACATTAAACAATCATTATTCAATTCACTACAACGTCACTCAAACTCTGTACAGGAAGATGAAACTTGCTGCATGGACATGCTTCAACGTAGCCGAATCAAAAAAGCCAATGACGAATTTCATGAGACTTTCATGTTAGACTTCTCATCACAACGCAGCATTGCCAGCCATTCTCAATGAAATTGATGGATGGATTGGAAAGGTTCTGTTGAGATGTCAAGATGTTTGAATCTTTGGTACATGATCCATCTCATCCCCTAAAGCATCTGGCACCTCGTGTTCTGCCTGTTTCAGGCAAATATGAGATCCCTGTTTGCAACACTCCTCTTCGTAGTAACTACTTTGTGGTTTTCATTTCACGACTGCTCAATAGTGGTTTCAGTGTATGAACAAGATCTTACGCACGACCACCCCTTCATTGTTAAAATTCGTCTTTATTTGTTATTTGTTTGCACTGCTGTGCCTGACTTTATACTGTTTACATGTAATTATGGCCTCACGATTCCTATTCTTGAGGCAATACCAAATAAACGATATTATTATTATTATTATTATTGAATGGTCACCTCGATCTCCGGATCTTACTGTTTGGAACTTCGTTCTTTAGGGAGTGTTATGAAAACGTGCACGACTTGCAAGGAACACGCCACATTCAGCATTCACGTAGCCAACATTCGAAAAGAAATTGCACCTTGCAGATCTGATGCTTGTCAAAAGGCTTATGACTCCTTTGTTCGTCGGTGCTTTCTCTGCATTGAACTGGAAGGCTCTCAGTTTGACTCAGTGTTGCAAGTATAATCTTTGTGAATATTTGCAACTGGTATGTCAAAATAAGTTTCAATTTTTGATAAAATTCCCATTCAAACGAGATAACGCTTTTTTTAATACTCACCCTGTATAACGATGTAGAAGAAATTGTAAACAACACTGAAAGACAAGCTGCGGAAGACATTATGGATCTCTTGACATCTTCACTCGATGTGTTTGTGTGCTGATATAAAAATATTACATCGATCTATCCTAAAGCATTTTTCATTTCTGAATGTGAAACCTTTTCCAAAGCTTGCATCTATCTCTCTTACTTTCCCTCGTGATCCGGTCGGCGTTGATTCGGACATTCTGGCAAACAGCCGCATGAGACTAGTGTCTAGGTCCATCCATGACCTCATGCCCAACAATACAATTATTGGATAATGAGGGTCCACCGGATTTTGGAAATGCTTAAAAAATCCGGTCGGAAATCTCTGGATTTGAAGAAAGAAAGAATCTACACTGTGTAATTCTGTTTTATTCTTCAATCGCAATCTTCAAGTGGAGACGATTGAAGCCGCATGCTGTAAGGCTGCCACATGTCCATTTACCATAGACAACTCTGTTAATTAACTGACATGCATCATGTAGGCATTATATACATAAATCTAAGATTCCATATGGGTCTCTGTCTTAATGACAAGTCTTAACCTTATGCCTAAAACCGACTGTGTATCCCTTTGTGATGATAATTCTAATTGCAATCGATTCAATATGAACTTCAAACTGAAAAGTACTTTTGAAAAATCGCCCTTACAAGTAGATTAATGAGGAATGCATATAAATGGCAAGATGAATTATATACTGGATCGGAAGACAGGTGTCATGTAGCCATCGAATCACTTGACGAACCGGTGATGTCTATGTTGTCTGGGTGGTGAGACACTCCTAATACTGGCTCAGTTCAGTCAGTTGATTAACTTGAGACGACGGTATGTCTATCTCTACACTTCATGATCATCTGCTTGTCCAAAGGGGCCAATCAGAAATTAATGGCATTCGGCAGAAACATCAGTATGTGGTCCCAAGATGAGGATAAATTTGATCTAACTGAGCTAACCCTGAGGTGGGGCAAATTGCGATTTATACAAAACCATAAACAATAGTGACTCAATCTTGCTGGTAATGACTTCTCACTGTTAATTTTTTCATCAGTTGTCAACAAGGACTCAACACAACAGTGACACTATTATTTGAACATCGAGTCACTTTTTCAAAACATTTTCGAAAGGCAATAAAATTCTCTAAAGCAGTAGACCTGTCGTTTTCCAATAAACACCTTTAAAAATGACTGAAAAGAAATTAGCGAAAGAATGCTTCATGATTGCCTTATAAAAGAAAAGGAAAACATACGCACGGATTCATTTTAACTTTGATCCAAAATGTATTATGGAGTATACTTCCCCCACCGCTTCAAGATTACATTTCCACTTGCTTTCATTTTAAATTTTTGGATCAATGAAATATATGTATTACTAAACTCTCAATTGGACATCAGATTATTTACTCCCGTCCAGATGATACATGATTTCATTATTTTAAACGACGAAACTTGTCGAGAACGTCCAGTTTGTTGCGTCGACACAATGTAATGAATTCCACAGAACAAAGAATCACTCATTGTTGGAAATGTTGAGAGAGAGGGGTCCAAGCGAGAAGATTTCTTGACTGAATATTGTGATTCGGGTGCCTTTCAGCCGCTCCAAGCAACAATCTTTCGCTGGCAGACAAGCAATGTACACAAATAACTTCCGCTGATAGAAGAGACATGACTGATTCATTATGGAGAGCTCAAAATAGTCATGAAAACAGAAAAAAGAGGAAATTTATCTCCCTTCATTTTGTATTAATTAAACAGAACGCCTAAAGAATCTTTCAAAACGAAGGGAGAGAGATGTTCATTTATTTAGGATTAAAATGAACATCCTGTACATGAAAGCAAAGTGAGTAGGCCTTGAAGAGAAACTGAGAGAACAAGAACTATTTATACATTGAAAATCAACTTTATCATATCCAAATTTTTATAAATGACAGCTTGCAATTGTTCACTTTTGATTAACATCCAAAAACTGATCATTGATCATTCCTTTCCTCCCAGGGGCTGATTGAGATTTCCACTATTCAGTTACAGTACGTGACAGCAAGTTGTCATACACCATAAAAACACAGGCTATTTGTTCATTTAAAATGCATTGTATTAAAATGAGTGCAGATTGATAGCAAAAAAGCAGTTGCTTACCAAACTTTGCATCACTAACTGTTTGAATAGCCTAGTACTTCGTCCATCCACTTTTTGAATCTTTGACTGATTGATTTCTCCTTGACATTGATTCCACCAATTTTGTACACATTCCTTTATTTCTTGGTCATGATGCCACATCCTGAAGAAATTTGAAACCTGCTCTTGCTTTGATTTGCAGTGAGCTTTATTCATGCGCATTTTTGCAATGGCCCACAAATTTTCAATAGGGTTAAGGTCTTCGTGTGAATCCATCTCGACGCAATAAAGATCAATGACTGAATGTGCGCTTTGCATTGAATAGTAAAATGTGATGAATCAACCACAGTAGTATCCAAGCAAGACAAGATATCATTCCCTACCCATGAATTGACAGATTTTGAACAACAATAAAGGAACATAGAAATTGGCGTAATTCATTATCTTAGCGTCATAGTATTCTAACCAAGTTCAAAGCGCAAATATCAATATGGAATAGATGTATGACAACTTACTGTCGCGTACTGTAGTTGCAGTATATCGGGAAATGGATTGACGCAAACCGGCATGTAAAAACATGAAAGCATGTTTAAAGAAGTATTTCGAAGTACAATTGGAATGCCTCGAGCATGCCAACATACGTGTGCACTGTGCATATTTTGAAGGGGAGACAGATAGCATCACATGATAGTCCTCACAATGCGAGGAGAAAGAAGCGGCTACCCTGACTTCAAGATCCCATGAGAACTCGACCAGGTGTATGACTGAGCCGGAACCGCATCACATTCTTGAAGAAAACTATTTCTGATACATTTACAGGAGAGTGCACCTTCTGAAACAGAGCTAACACACTGTTTTTACCAAGCTTGTTTTATCACAGGCAACCACATGCATACTGTGCATCGTTTCACAGAAGAGCTGACTGTCCGTCTTGGTGAATTCTGCAATGCGAGTCTCCTTCGCTTTGTAGATGTCTAGTTGCCTGGATGATGTAGCACATGTTGATGTTCACAAGAAAATGCGCAGTTCATGAAGTTGTATCCCTTTTTTGTACTTGTGCACCGAATAAATATTTGCCTGTTGTTATATTGCACTGTTTGAGTTAGAACAGTCACTTCTGCAGAGGAAGGCAAACAGCTACACTGCAGTCATTTGAGGAGCTTTAATCACATTCAAATAATGTCTTCTCTAACGGCCATTTTAGTCTTGAAATCAAATCAGCCTATATCCCGAAATCTAACACGGAACTCGTAAAAGCATGCGATCTTTAAACACAATTCGACAGGCCTAACGTCAGTTAAAAGCCTGTGTAGCGTAAGCACAGTCCATCTGATCCTGTAGTCCTCTTTTCATGCTCTCATTAAGAAAGAAGTACGATTTAATCAGAAAATTCGTGCACTCAACGAACTAATCTATGTTTAGCGAATTGGACTTGAAAAGTCAAGTCAGTCATTGACATTGTGAAAGCATTTGCAGGAAAATGTCGCAGATGATATTTTCAGATGGTATATCTCATACTGAATGGATGTACAATGCGCGAATGCTGGTCACATTGATCTCAAGATACATGTAGCACGTCTATGTTATCTGAAATTTGAGTTTCCATTGAACACAGAAACGTGACCTGCGATGTAACTTCAACTGCTGGAAGCAGAGCTGTGCTTGAGAGATGTAACACTTCTTGGTCACTAACATCGCCGAGAAATTCCTCTCACATTATTACAAGAAAATCGCTTGTTCAGTTCCTTGACATGTGCTTTTGACAGAAATTTTGCCCTTTATCAGCAGAGAAGAATGAGAAAAAACAATAATTCTATCTCATGTTTGTTGATTTAACCAAAGTAATTCACTCCCTACTAACTGCGGCTTTCTGCTTGATTTGAAAAGAACCATAAAAACGTTTTAAACAACTAAAGAGCCATAATCAGAAGGGAGGGAATCATTTTGATTCAAATCAACAAAAAAAAAGATATTCCCGGATCGACAGATCATGACGAATTCTATCTCCATATATTACGGAAATTTGTGTTTTATAGGAAGAAAATGACGATTCTCGTCTTGAATCCCATCCGACCTAAGAAAGACCTTTTGAACTGGACATGCATCCATTAACAGTCGGACTTCGACGTAAATAGTCCGATTTTGAGGCTGGAAAGTTTCTTTGAATCTCCTCTTAACGGAAGACTCCTCTCAAGACAATTGATGAAACGCACCTTTGGTTTGACTCCGAAAATTCATGAAGGCGGAAAATGTCTCTTCCTGTCATAAAAATCGCTTTCATTGCATATTTGAGCTATCAGAAGGTCACGAACATCCAACCCCCAAATCATTTGATGAAGACTTACGCTATAATGCTGTTCATGAAGTTTCCTTGTCAATTGCCGTTAAAATGCTTTAAGATCCCTATCCATAGACATCATTCCGTTTGCATATTAATGACTTCAACTTAAGTAACGGAACGGATCTTATTATTGCAAGAACGCCGAATGAAGTAAAATCCGTGATTTGACTTTTCTTATCGAAAATGAAATTCCATCACGAGATAATTCTTTGAAAATTGTATTTCCGCTGAACGCTCGCGAGTTAGCCACTCCTGTCGGTTCGGCGAGTTTTGTTTTACGGAAGCGATTGTCAAAGTCACCTCATAATAATTAACCACACGCAGAGACGTTTCTTGCGGTCAGAAACATTGATTTAACGAAGGCACAAAATTCTGCTTCGGTTACAAACATGAAATGAGAGATCTCTGACACTTGTCGTCTCATTCAAGCTCTTCAACTTCTCAACTTTAAGTAAGAAAGTAAGGAATTCGCAGATAATTACAGAGAAATGACTTGAGTTAGCAAAGTAGCAGACAACTAATATTCCATGAAAAGTTGATGTTTTCTCTGAGTTCATGTTTCACATCACTTTAACTCACTTAAGTCATTTGAATTCGTTGAACACAGATCCACTCCACTCTCCAGAAAGGGAGGATTATGTTGAGTTTATCAATGGACACAATCGACGGTTCGTAATTAGCTGGAGGCGGTTGTTGGGTAAGAAATTAATCAAATAAAGCGCTAAGTGCAACGTGACATGATTCTACATTTCTATTTTTCAAATTCTGATCTCAAAGTACTGTTATAATCAGCATGAAGATGCTATAACTGCTCGTATTGCTTCTGTTTTCGAATGCACACATTATGACTTAGTGGAGAAGAGGATAACCTTTGATGGTAGGAAACAAAACCAAATCTTCCGGTCAATGGCTATGCATTTCGGCCATGTACCAGGGCATGATCATGCGAAATGAATGCACATACTACCGATGTACTGCTTCCGATGTTTTTGGAACGTTGAGTCTACTGAAGAATTTGTTTTTGTGCCACTGTGAATTCGTTTTTATGAAATCGTTAATGTCGAACAAGAAATTCGGATTAGCTAGATTGATGTCTTGCACCACACGTTACATCGATGATATATGTCTTTTCAATTATAAACATTTTGACACTTTGTTGACTAAGATTTATCCCGCGGATTTGAAGGCTGAGAGAAATGGGACGGATAACACCTCAGTAGAATATCTCGATGTCAAGCTTAATATTTGTAGTGATGGTTTACATACATCAGTTTTTCATAAGGTTGAGCAATTTTGTTTTGATGTTATCGTTTTCACTTTTCCCGACAGTCTTCTTCCTCTTCATATGGGTGCGAATGTCTTTGCCAGTCAAGTTCTTCGTTACCTTAGGATATGTTCTCATCTGCCGTATGCCATTGTTAAAGTTAAAAGCACATTTAAAGTTTTTGTGAAACGCGGATATGAAGCCTGCAAGTTAATCAAATGTATGGAGAGACTGTTGAAAAAGCATTTTTTAGTTTTGTTTAAATTTGGTTTGCAGTCAGCCAGAGAATTTTGTATTTTGTGTGGCTTCATTTAAGAGTGTTATCATTGTTAAGTCATGTGTGGGGTCCGCCTTTTTGGCGGGGGTCCGCCAGCTAGGGTTTGAGCGTACAAAATGTTAAAGGACCCGAAACGCGACCTAGTTGGTGATTTTGCTGATGAACCCCTTCTATGTTTATTCTCTTCTGGTATGTCTTGTATAAAGATTGTAAATATGTTTTATTGTTCGGTACGCCATCTAAGTATTATTTCTTTCTTTTATATTACCCGATGACCGGTGTGAAGGCTTTCAACAGCCCTTTTCAGGGCTACCCTTATTAAGTATTTATTGAGTTTCTATTGTATATTATTGTTCATTCGAAGTGCACTAACCTGACTTTTCCCATAACAGACTGGTAGACAAGATTAAAACAAATCACGAATTATGGCGAAGAATCAAAATCATCAAAATCAATTATTGATGGAATTGATAGAATAATTGATTTTGATACTTCGCTATAATTCGTGATTTGTTTTAATCTTGTCCACCAGTCTGTGCATTCATTCTGCGTGCTCATGGTCTGGTACATGACCGAAATACATCGCAAATAACCGAAAGATTTGGTTTTGTTTCCTACCATCAAAGGTTATCCTCCTCTTCTCCACTAAGTCACAATGTCTGACAACAGAGGATTAGCAAACCATGGACTTCTAGATATATAGAACTGGACTGAAAGCTGAAATTCATTTCTAGGCAAGCCGATTTGACTCTGACAGTAGATGGAGAAAAATGCTAACTATCAAGTGAAAACGAAATGTTTGAAGAAAGCGACGTAGAGGTTTCTTGAAATCACAAGAATATGGAATTGCAACCAACTGATCATCGTTGACTGAATATGGAATATTGACAATATTAAATGGAGCAATACCACTTGACAGAATGATTTGTACAATGCACAAAGTGCGTAAACTTGTGGTTAACGGAAACAGTTTCAGCAACGGCAGCTTGAGTCTACATCAGTCTCTAAAGTTAAACGCATCCGATCCCGCCTTCACCTAGGCCCAATGTAGGTGTGGAAACAGTATGAAAATGCCGATTCAAATTAATAGATAAATAACTACTTGGAAACGGAATTAAATCGATGCATCGTTAGAGCCGCAACTGTACTCAAGCGCCTCAACGCCAACTTTTGGTCTTGTCCCTCAGTCTCCCGAAAACAAAAGGCTGCGTCTCTCCGCAGATATTCACAAAATATATCCAAAATCCGTGAGGCTATGGATCTGCGCATTTCTGCTGATAATTCTACGCCGCTTCGATTGATAAAGAGCTTAAAGGGTTTCAGTCCACTATCTGTTCAATCTAAAACTCATTCATATCCTGAGTTCTCTTTATCTATAGAAAATTAATCGTTTTCATCTAAATAGATGAGCGCTATCTTTCTCATAGTAGCTATTTGAAGTCAGTGTGCTCTTCTATATTCATAGCCGCCGAAACAATCAGCATTTTAATAAACAAAAGAACGACAGTTGAAAGGAATTCGATTACCTGTAAAAGAATAAATAGACAAAGTCTTTGGTAGAATAATGATTTCGTTCTGCCAGCAAGGGATTATCAACCTGGACGAATGAAACATACAAAGTCAGATTTGAAAAAAAATAACTTCAGCAGAGATTTGTGCATGTATTGTAGCATTAAACTCGGAGCCTTAATCAATCTGTCTCCTCTGATGTTCGATGCAATTAACGAGATTGCATCTTCTGTTGCACACAACTCACAAAGCGCTACATGAACCGCGTGACCTCCTGAATTTGACGCACTTGGTGCGAATTGGACGCCTGTATTCTGTCTGAACTAAGAATCTGACTGTCCAAGCTTGTCAGTATAAATGAGGAAATTAATATCCAAAAATGAAATAAATGTGACAAGAAGCTCATTTCAATGCATTGATTCAATAAAAGCACGTGCTTAATCGCAAGATAATTGCAGTAAACTTTTAGCTCCAGGCTTCTACCGACTTAAAGAATTCAGATAACTGCAGCAAGTTACATGGATGAAGTAAGAAGATAAGGAGATTGTAGACGAATGACAAAATGCACAAGTATTCCACACAATTTAAGAAAAAATTCATTCATCCGCACAATGAGTTCGCTAATAAAGGCCAACTCTAAAGTGTAGCTAATACTGGAATGACTCTAAAGAGAACGACAACTATTAAGTCAACACAAGACACCAACACCCTCGATTCCCCGACCGCACTCGCCTGACCCAAAAATCGAACCGAAGTCCGCTCAGAGGAGACGAGCTCGCACCTTCTTCACTAGGCCACGCTGACCGCACTCGCCTGACGCAGGAATCGAACCGAAGTCCGCGGTGGACACGAGCTCGCACCTTCTTCACTAGGCCACGCCGACCGCACTCGCCTGACACAGGAATCGAACCGAAGTCCGCGGTGGAGACGAGCTCGCACCTTCTTCACTAGGCCACGTTGACCGCACACGCCTGACACAGGAATCGAACCGAAGTCCGCGGTGGAGACGAGCTCGCACCTTCTTCACTAGGCCACGTTGACCGCACACGCCTGACCCAGGGATCAAACCGAAGTCCGCGGTGGAGACGAGCTCGCACCTTCTTCACTAGGCCACGCCGACCGCACTCGCCTGACACAGGAATCGAACCGAAGTCCGCGATGGAGACGAGCTCGCACCTTCTTCACTAGGCCACGCCGACCGCACTCGCCTGACCCAGGAATCGAACCGAAGTCCGCGGTGGAGACCAGCTCGCACCTTCTTCACTAGGCCACGCCGACCGCACTCGCCTGACACAGGAATCGAACCGAAGTCCGCGGTGGAGACGAGCTCGCACCTTCTTCACTAGGCCACGTTGACCGCACACGCCTGACCCAGGGATCAAACCGAAGTCCGCGGTGGAGACGAGCTCGCACCTTCTTCACTAGGCCACGCCGACCGCACTCGCCTGACACAGGAATCGAACCGAAGTCCCCGGTGGAGACGAGCTCGCATTTTCTTCACTAGGCCACGCTGACCGCACTCGCCTGACTAAGGAATCGAACCGAAGTCCGTGGTGGAGACGAGCTCTCACCTTCTTCACTAGGCCACGCTGACCGCACTCGCCTGACACAGGAATCGAACCGAAGTCCGCGATGGAGACGAGCTCGCACCTTCTTCACTAGGCCACGCTGACCGCACTCGCCTGACCCAGGAATCGAACCGAAGTCCGCGATGGAGACGAGCTCGCACCTTCTTCACTAGGCCACGCTGACCGCACTCGCCTGACACAGGAATCGAACCGAAGTCCGCGATGGAGACGAGCTCGCACCTTCTTCACTAGGCCACGCTGACCGCACTCGCCTGACCCAGGAATCGAACCGAAGTCCGCGGTGCAGACGCGCTCGCACCTTCTTCACTAGGCCACGCTGACCGCACTCGCCTGACCCAGGAATTGAACCGAAGTCCGCTCAGAGGAGACGAGCTCGCACCTTCTTCACTAGGCCACGCTGACCGCACTCGCCTGACCCAGGAATCGAACCGAAGTCCGCTCAGAGGAGACGAGCTCGCACCTTCTTCACTAGGCCACGCTGACCGCACTCGCCTGACCCAGGAATCGAACCGAAGTCCGCTCAGAGGAGACGAGCTCGCACCTTCTTCACTAGGCCACGTTGACCGCACTCGCCTGACCCAGGAATCGAACCGAAGTCCGCTCAGAGGAGACGAGCTCGCACCTTCTTCACTAGGCCACGCTCACGATGAGCCAGTGAAGTCAGATGTCATCTGCAAGTGATATCGACAGCTTGTTGTCCCAAGTGACAGCGAGACAGCATATCAGCATGTCATTCGACTACGTCCCACTAGATTGATACTAGACTGTAGATGACATGAACGTTGTCAATCTACCGTGTGACGTAATCGTAGGACATGCTGATATGCTGTCTCTCTACAACATGAATGCTGGTATCACTTAGAGATGACTTCTGCCTTCACTCGCATTCCTTTTGAACCGTCAGCGTGGCCTGGTGAAGAAGGTGCGAGCTCGTCTCCACCGCGGACTTCGTTTCGATTCCTGGGTCTGGCGAGTGTGGTCGGGAAATCAAGGGTGTTGGTGTCTTGTATTGACTTAATAGCTGTAATTCTCTTTCGATATTCAATGTGCTGCGACTGACCTTAGTTGTCACACACTGGGACTTCTTCTCTACGGATTGCAAGCTTGAAGAGTTGGTTCACATTGTCTCAGATTAACATTTAACGAATATCCTAATTAATTAGACATAGTAGAATTCACAGCTGGTCACTCGATAAAGAATCGGAAGTCGGATTTGCAATCATTGGTCTGTAATAATGGAAGCAGTAGAGTCAATTCATTTTCAATAAAATGAGGATTCATCATAATTTGCCAACTGAAGCAGTCGAAATATTTCTATCTGTCACTCAGGACAAACAGTGTTTGTTTGCTTGATCTGATAAAAATGAACACTCACCATTTCGGCCGACTTGTTGATTTAACGAGCGGGGACATGCCATCTCGGTACAATGACTTTGTTTTGCTGAAGTTGACAATATTGAATATAATTCTCTGAAAATATAAACAACTTTGTTAACAAATGCATGACAATTAGGAATCACGATGTCATTTTCTTCGCATATCTCTCTGTGAACCAGTTAAAAGCCGTAAAATATTCAGTCGAATACGCTAAAATACTGGTTTGGGTTTTCTATTATTTATTTATTTATTTTAACAACTCCATTTTTCCCTGATAAGGGAATAGTGAGGAAATGTCATACACAGATATGATGGGACACAGACCGGTCCTCTTGAGAGGTAGATTAAATTTTATGAATAATTAGTCACCAATTGGTCCATTTATAACAAGTCTAGTTCCCTATTTCATTTTCTTCATAGAGTAGTTCCAGGTGAGACGTTGTAGGTCGATTCTAGCAAGTTCAGTACCTATATTGTAGTTTCGCATGCATTATATTTTCTTTTCTTCAAAGTTCACTGCAAATTCATTCATTCAAGTAATATTTTGTACAGAAGGCTCAATCTTAGTTTATTTTATGAAGTTAACTGAGATTCCTAGAGGATGATAACATAAAAATTAACAATTTATAATCCAAACCGCAGTTAGATGTCACTCCATGTTCTCTATCACACCCTTTGACGCGTCCTTGACGATTTGTCGCCATTTCACACTGTCCTTCGCCTTCTCCTTCCACGTCCTCCGGTCTTCTTCTGTGTGTTCTCTTGTTACTGTCCTTCCAGCGAATCCTTGACCGTCCCCTTCTTCTTGTCATTGTGTCATCCATCTCTTCTACTTGTTTCACTACTCCTTCATCTCCCATCCTTACCACATGCCCACCTCAATCTCTTCCACCACTTTCTGTGTCACCGTTTTCTTCAATCCTACGTCCTCCCTCAGCTTCGATATTCTTCGTTTCTTCACCAGCCGCACACCACAGATGCGGTTTTTCCAATTACTTTCACAAACTCGAACATTTCACCTGCTGTTCGGTTAGTGTGACCGTTTCTAATCCGTATGTCAATGCTGACAAGACACATGTTTCCAAAACCTTTCCTCGTATCCTCTGACCAATTTTTCTGTCCGCCAGCACTCCTGCCACTTCCTGTATGCTCCAGCTCCGTCCTGTATCCTTCTTCTTGCTACTGCATCGAACTTACTACCGTTTGTGGACAATTGATGTTTCTACATTGATGTTTGTGTAGTTACTGGTCTGCATGCGGTTAACATGCTGTTAATAATACCACTTTTGAAAAGTAAATTTATTGGTGATACTCCTTTGATGACGAAAAGAGAAGTTAAAAAGTATGTATTCTACAAAATCAACGCCGCAGATATACACATCTGAAATGTCTTCGTCAAAAGGCTGAATTGTAGTCAATAAGCTTAAAATGGAGATTTACATAAAAGGAACACTATTTTGTCAACACTTTTGTTCTTCACGCGCTTACAATGCTTCGATGCATAGTAATTGAATTCGACCGCTGTTGTCGGAAACCGCGTGACAAAATTACACAATGAATGTAAAGTTTTATAACTGTGCAATTTAAAAAAGATGAGCAGTGATTTTGAAACTGACGGCCGTTGTGTAGTCTTTATGAATGCATTATCACTTCTACTGCCAATTCCAATGTCTCACAAATACGTCCACTTACTATGTATCCTCTACCATCCAAATTATGTGAAAAAATTGCAAAATCCCATGGAAGCATACTTCGAGAACACGTATGGTCAAGAACATCATGGATTCCGAAAGTACGCTTCCACCACAACTGCTGTAGCGAAGCTGGTTGATTGTGCTTTATCTATATTAACTCATACTTCGGGTGCGCTATACTATGCTTCGATATGACGAAAGCCTTCGACTGTGTCCTACATGAACATGCAATCGAGAAATTCAAACTCAGTGGTTTTCCAGATGGTATTTTACTATGGCTTCAAGACTATCTTTCACAGCGCTCATCTGTCGTAAAAGCCAATAACAATTTGTCGCCACCATTTGAAGTCAAAAGAGGAATTCCACAAGGTACCGCTCTTGGCCCGATTATCATTTCTGGGTATGTTGGAGATTTCCGATGTTAATCAGACTATTCAACTCTAATTAAGTACGGCGATGACTTCACCATCATCATCAAACTTCACACCGATGAACCTCTGAGCATCAAGGCGAGTATTACAGACGAAGTTAATCATCTCTCAACTTGGTGTGCTAAAAACGGACTAACAGTCAACACAGAAAAGTCATGTTTTGTGCTAAACACTCGTGATAACGTAACCTTGCCATCACCAATGATTATAAAAGAATGTGATACGATCAAAATTCTTGGAGTGCATTTGAACTCACGCCTAGATTGGACATCTCATATTGAGGCTATCGTACAAAAAAGCCAATCAACAATTCCACACACTGAAAGCTATGAAATTATATATTACCCCATCTGAACATCACCTGATTTATGATTCAACTATCAGATCATTAACAGAATATTGCTGTCCCGTTTTTGTCAAATTACCCGAAAAGCTAGCCTCTAAGCTTCAAAGAATCGACAACCGAACACATAGAATAATATTTGGCGATAATTCACGAACCTGTTAATGTGACAAGGAATGCATTAAAACATGAAAAATTAATCAAAGCTTGAGATTTTTCCATCGTATTGAAAGCAATGAGAATCACTTACTCTACGATCTTTTGCCAGAACGATTGCCGAGGTGTCAACACTACCGTCTTCCACTATGCTGCAGTCAACGGTATGAAAACTCTTTCTTCCCATTTATTGACTTTGGCGAATAATTGACTTTTTCAGATTTACTTTTTTTGCATACAACTGGTTATTCTATGTTACACGTATTGTAGCATCTGTAATGTCACGATTTTCATTCACAAAAGAATATACATTATCTTATCTTATCTTACTGGCATGACATTGATCCTCTTGGACTTCCACATTATCCCAATGTCAAAAGGAATAATCTACTTGTATTGAAGACTGCACAATCAAATTTCATCACTCAGCGTTCGAGAACTCAGCCGGAAATCAGACATGTCATCATTTAAATCTACATACAGATCACTTGCTGTGTTCAGAGCTTTCATTTCAGTAAACGTGATCAGTTCAATGGATTTGCAAGCTAATTCAAGTTTAGCAGTCTCTACACTAGAAAAGCCTCTTATCAGTCATGACACTGTTCACTTCGAAATAAAGGCCTCTTATCAGGTAAATATAGCAACCATAACAAAGTGATATAAATTCATGAATGACTTCTTGTGGATTTCAAGGATAAATCAATAGCTAGAAACTTTCTTTTTCTCACAATTCTCCAATGAATTCACTGTATTGCTCCTAAAGTTTGTCTGTTCAAAGAAAGTTCTCTTTTTATCTAAAATCCGCTAAGCAAGTCATGCTTCACTTGTCCAGGATTCTTGAGATAAAAGAATTGGCAAGGTTTTCATGTTTTTTGAAACACACAGATTCAATTAGCAAGCAATTTGAAAGGAAGAACACATTTGAGCACTGAGACATTGGCAAAAAGTAGGATTAGTTTGATAAGGAAGTATGTGTAACAACAACGAATCTAATTGAGTGATTGTATCAGCCTGCGAGAAATACAATGTTCAATTAAAACAACATGTATAGTAACTACAGAGTCATGATGTAATTCGCTTCAGCCACCGTAGTATGAATAGGGTTGCTGAAATGATCGATGATATCGACATCAAAGTCGTCTATAGTAAAAGAACGATCAGAATGACGGAGGACAATATGATCTGAGATGGCATACGCACTGTCTAGATGATGAATGCTTCTACGATGTTCAGCAAAACGGACGCCGATGGGCCGTAGGGCCAATGTAATACTCATTGCATAATCTTCACATAAATCGATATGCAACATAGCGCATGGTACAGATATACTTCTTAGGAAGCGCTTGACAAACTTTGCAATCACATTTTTTAGTATAATTAAAATTGAAATTGCAGCTAATTTTAGTACCGGGTTGACTTATCACTCTGATAGGTAAATCGTAATTCTTAGTTAATTTGCTGATTTCACGGGTAGCTGCGTCGCTCACGAAATTTAATTTTGAATTGATTTTGTTAGAATTGCTATGGTTGCTGGTCGTAGCTCTTTAACTGCAGAGTAATTTTAAGGGGTAAATGAAAAAGAGTATTACTTATGGTCGATGGAGTCGTACTGAGTGGCAACATAGGAAGATTGCAAGGACTCATATCATCAAAGAGAAAGTGATCGTCATTAATGAGATCAGAGCCCTGAGATAATTATGCTTGGCGGTCGTTTCTTCTGTATTCAATTAATTGCTATTGTGAATTTCGGAAATCAATTGTTGCAATTAATTTAAAAAGTGCGCATTTTCAACAGACGATGAATATATGAAGCAAATAAAATTTCTTGAATATTTTTGAACTTAGAGTTATAAAATAAAAATTATAATAATAATTTATTTATCTTAAATCTATCAGATGTCATTTATGTCAGCTCTGTACCTCTTTTGTCAATAGTACCATATATTATGTTTTCATCAACAAGATCGACACTCTTTTTGCAGAATTTTCATCCATGCACAGCTACAAGCCATGTACGAAGCTAGGATTCAATGAAGTAGTAAGCTACTCAATGAAAAGTGACAATTTGTATTATTTCAAATAAGTAAAAGTAAAAGAACAAGTCTTCCAATCTGATTCAGTTGTCCCCATCAGAAACTGGGAAGCTGATTCCAAAGCTGTGCCGTGCGAACAAAAAAGCTTTTCGAGCGACTCACAGTACGTGCGCGTTCTAAGCTCACATGATAGCATGTGAGTGCATTAGCTCTGCGTGTGCTTCTGGAGAAGATCTCAGGTTTGGGTACGCACTCATTTACTGCAGAGCTGCCTCTACCGAAATAGTATCTGTAGAAGAGACTGAGTGAAGCAACATCCAGTCTGACGGAGAGCGGCTGCAACTTGTTAGCAAGTTTTTCATCCATGAGGTTCTTGACACGTTTCTCAACCCGTTCAAGGAGGTTAAGATGCGTTTGTGGGGCGCCTGACCACAGATGACAACAATACTCCATCAGAAGACGAATAGTGGACTTGTAAAGATAGCAGACAGTCTGTGGTGGAAGATAGCTGCTGGCACGATAGAGACTACCAATGCGTTGAGCTGCCTGCTTGCTAATGGATTGGATGTACAGTTTCCATGACAAGTCCTTCGTAACCGCCAATCCAAGGAAGGAGATGGAATCTTGTTCTCTGATCCTATTATCTGACATCTTAATGCTATGATCATCATCTCCTTTAAGTCGTGAGTGCAGAATATTCTGAGTTTTTTGAAGGATTGAAGGAAACAAACCATCTGGCGTCCCGCCCCATTGAGACCCTGCGTAAAAGTCGATTCATAGTCGTCCGAACGGCAAGTCGCAATGATGAAACGTCATCACAGGGAGAGTCTGGTTCTTGTACACAGAAAAAAGCACTTGACATGAACCGCTGACGTTGCTGACTGCTCTTTGCTAGTCGCTCATTGGAATTGAACAGTGTCGTGTCATCTGCATACATCACCAGCTTACTCACTAGGCATTCTGGGAGATCATTGATGTGCAGCAGAAGACGAGTGAGTCCCAAAATTGACCCTTGGGAAACTCCTTGGTGGTCCCTTGGTGGAAGACTTTTGGCCATCTAAGACGACAGATATCTGCCGGTCACTAAGAAAAGAAGGAAGAAGTTTGTGGAGTTGATCAGTAACTCCATAGGACTGAAGCTTCCTAAGGAGTCCCTGATGCCAGACTTTATCGAATGCCTTGGAAATATCCAGGGCAACTGATCTCGTCTCACATTGTCTGTCAAGGACACAACTCACAAAATTGTTCAATTTATGTTTAATGACTTCTTTATGAGCAGGGTTGGTCAGATCCACGTGGATTTTCATTTATCCACGTGGATGTGGGATAAATGTGGATTAATGTGGATCAATGTGGATCAATGTGGATCAATGTGGATCAATGTGGATCAATGCAGATAATGCAATCTAGTGATAGAAACCAAGCGTTCCATATATATTGTCGTCATTCTGATTAGTTTTCAAAGCGGTTTTTGCTCGCATGAAGTGCATGTTGATCGAAAACTGTGAAGTTCACTCATGCCTTTCATTCAAGCAATGCGAGGCATAGCTTCTTGCCTCGACTGCCGCTAGCGGAGCTGTGTCTGTTGGTGTGTCGGTGTCGTGGAAGTAAGGATGATGCCGACACATGCCTGCATGCAGAAAGCACATGAGCTCACCATACCACGTACACATATAGATCAGCCCTTTTGTCTTTTTTCTTGCCTTGACAGTCCACTCTGAATAATGGCAATTGCGTATTACTACTTAAGAATTTCAGAGAGCAATCTCATTGGCTGATATTTTTGGATCTTACACATCATCACACTGACGGCTAATTGCCAAAGAGGTTTGATAGTCTATTATTAGTTAGTCTAGAGAGCCGACGAGCGTGCGAATCAGTTCAGGAAAACTGACGCACGACGGCGTCATCAATAAGGGGGCAATAAACACAATAAGAACATCAGCAGAGCAGAGGAGTTGCTGTCGACTCGATAAGCGATACATGCATTTTTCTGCATGAAAATGAATACGGTAATTGTCGTGGATATTCTTTAGAGTACTTGTACTTGAAGTGAAATTCGAGGTACTTCAGGGATCCTACTTGGTCTCACTGCCTCGCCGTCGCCCAGAAAGTGACACTCAACAATGAGGAAACAAAAATCTGACTGACACGACCTTCATAAAATGTGCTTTCTAATTGATCCACATAAAAATCCCGGAACCGGGATAAATGGGTTCTTTTATCCACGTGGATCCACGTGGATCCCTCCACGTTCGGACCGGGAGGGATAAATTGACTGACCAACCCTGTTTATGAGCGGCCGTGATGTATATTAAATCCATTTCAATCCATAACATCCAATAAACATACCTAACACATTCGCAGTGCCATCTAACATCTAAAGAAGAATAAGAAGGTATGTATTAGTGCATTGCGTCAAGCTTATTGCTGCTGCTATGCTGCGCATTCACTACAACATCTGTTTTACAAGCATAAGTTCGAAAATTCAAGTAGAAACATACTGGGTGTATGAAGGTGAGTCTACAGTTAATTTGTCAATCAAATCAATCATCCTTGAAACTCAGACTGCATGACCATGAATTCAAGAGAAATTAACGAATTTTACTGTTGAAAAGAATAATAGCAAGATAGCAGGATAATAACAACATTTCGAAAAAATTACACAAATGCATCAATAAATAAATCAATTTCAACAACTTTACGAAGAATAACGAAACATTCATTCGTAAAAACGATGTTTACATTCAGATTCAATTCTCTAGAGTTTGAATGTGAATGCAGCAACAACTCCGCTGAATCAAACCTGTCACCTGACATCGCATTTACAATTCAGATTTGCTTGAATAGATAAACTCAAGAAAAAGACATATTTTTTATCAGGATTGTCTGCTCAACTTCACATTCAATGGGAAGTTGATTTCTATGCTGTCATTCAGTACAATCTGTACTTTTTTACGCAAAGAAGCAGAAACCGTCTCCGACTTGCAAATATTTCAGAATGATCACAAGTAAATACAGTATGGTGCAGTTAAAACGCAAATGCAGTTGATTTGCAAAATAGCCCAAAGGATGAAAAAGATAGCCCCCACCTCTTAAACAAGCAATTGTGGTTTTAGTTAGAAAAATTGTGGTGATGTGGTCTGAAAGTTACTACATAATACTAATACTAATAAGAGGTACTCATTTAACTTTTTTACTAATAAAAGTAGTCAATAGCTTAAATTTAACGTCTTGTCAGAACTTTAAACATCACCCTGTGGGAGCGAATCTTGCAAAAGACTGGCGGATTTCAGCTACAGAATATCATGCTACAGTTCAGTCATATTTGCGGCTTATTCGCTGGCAAAGTTCGCCATCGACGATTCGCACTCTTTAAGCCACCTTTTATTTTTGAATTTCTCCCTTATTTTCTTTCGTAATCCGCCTCTACAGCTGAGGCTCTCTTCTCCCTCACCTCCTCACTATCCCCACATATGGCTAATCTATCAAAGAAATTCACGCAGACCCACATACTTCGAAAGTTGTAATACAAAGAGAATCCGGTTATATAAATTTACATAACATCTCTTGATATTCAATAATTTACAAGAATAACAAATATTTGAATTTTTTATGGACAGATAAATATATATTCGCGACATTTATGGAAGATAAATACTTCTTTAATTTAGGCTTTCGTGAATGAAAAAAGATCCCTTTTTAAAGATAAGACTGATGATACAATATATTTTCATGTGAAGGTAATATACGAACATTACTACTTACCACTAATTAGTTGCTACAATATTCACTAGTCGCTCCGATGTGTTAATTCATTTGTGCTTCATCTTCCATTTTTGTGTGTATCTGAAGGATTACATTGGTCATATCTTACATCATTCGAACCGTCTCGTACTCGTCTTTCACGCCTCATCCTCAGTTTCATTTTGTGATTCGTTCTGTGGATATTATTGGTGATTTTTCCTACTTCTCGTGTTACTTCCGGTGCAGTGAGTGATAATCTGATCTGTCTGGTTGGCGCGGTGATTCAGGTGACGTCACAAAATCTCGTCCCTTTCATGCACAGTGAATTCGATTTCTTGGATACTATTGCACTAACTTACAGGTTTTTCCATCCACATTCAATGTTATTAAAAGCATGTTCGTTTTATTTCAAGCAAATTCATTTAAACAATAAGATTCGTGCTTATTTCAGTCTAGTTCACGTTTGGCGATTTTCGTTCAAGCTAATTCATTACAACGCATGCTTCTTCGCCGATACGAGTGGTGTTCATAAGCAACGCAATCTACTTTATTATATATCAATCAGATTCGTTCGCAATCACTGCACTTTAGGAAACACTAGAATCATGACTAGCAGCGGCAGTAACAGTTCAGTCAGCTCTCAAATGTCCATTCCACGTAGCCCTTATGCCAGTCAGTACCGAGCTGAAAGAACGCCTTGTCATAGCATGGGAAGAGGGAAAAGACATAGTTGAAGTGTCTAAACTTCTTAACATCAATAGTTCCACATCGTATTAGCGATAGAAGGGGAGGAAAGCGTGATGAATGCTTGAAACTGACAGACAATGTGGTGTCTGATATCGTTGACCTAGTGGAACGGCACCCCGACTTTACCTTAGAACAGATAATGGACCAATTACAGCTCCCCTTGTCGGTTCCGAGCATATCACGGGCCTTAGAACGTCAACTGATCACTATGAAAAAATTGGAGGATTGCCCAGTCAAACTCCTTAACACCCAGACAAAATCGTTCTGCGTACTCTGAATGGTATTTAGAAACAGGAGTTAACCGAACATTAATATACGTTGATGAAACATGCTTCAATATTTATACAAAGCGTACTCGAGGAAGAGCCTTAAAAGGTAGACCAGCTGTTCGACAAGTCAATGGATATCGTGGACCTAATCTCAGTTTGGTTATGGCAATTTCAGCTCGAGCAGGAGTTGTAAACTACGAACTTCAAAGAGGTTGCATGACCAGTAAGTTGACGATTTTATCCATATTAAATCTGCATTTTTCAGCTAAACCGTTTTGTTTTACAGGCCAGAGATTCGAGCATTTTATAGATAATCTGTGCACGATTTTGCGGGAGTCAAACATCGTTAACGGTACAATTGTCATGGATAATGCTCCTGTACATCGAGGAGCCTTTCCGAGCGGCGCTGAAGATGATACCATTCCGATTAAGTATTTACCTCCATACAGTCCCTTCTTGAATCCCATTGAGAACGCCTTTGGTGTGATGAAACTGAAACTGTGGGCAGTCCTACGAGAGGACTCTAAGAAAGAGAGGCTGCGTAACGCTCCAGACTGCATTTCTCTGGCAGAACATCGATTTCGTGTTCTTACTGATATATCCTCTTCGATAATCGAAGATCAAGAGACAATAAGTGCAGAGAAAGTCTACCAAATGTGCAATCATGTGATGAGTTACATACACCGTTGTTTTGCCATGGCAGAAATTGTTCAATAAAATGTACGAGTACATACATGTATCATATTTTTTTGGTTCAAATGAATTTGGTTGTTTTCTTAATAATTTGCTTTTACTTATAACGAAATTGGCTGAAATAACTACTTGTCAAACATGTGCACGAAATTGGTTGATTATTTACAACTTTGCTTGATCTATTAATGAATCTGGTTAAAATAACTGCAACAGTAGAAATTGCTTGCACTAGAACGAAATTGCTTGAAATAAACGTGAATCTGAATGGAAAACCTATATCAGAGCGTTTCCGGTTGGTTCTGTGGTCTGTTGCACTCGTCATTGAAACATTTCTTGAGGGTATTGAGATCGAATCCTGCGTGGTGATTTTATTTTCACTCTACTATTTTTGTCTGTTTATCAAGGATGTCAGGTCAATCTCCCGCAAAGAAGCCCAAGACACGTTCTGGATCATCAGGCAGTACTGGAGTCACTCTGAGTGATATCAAGTCCCTCATCGAAGCTGTGCGAGGTGAATTACTGACAGAAATCACTGGTTTGCGAGCGACAATTGGGACGATGCATTCAACAATCAAGACGCTTGAGGACGCCAACAATGTCCTGCAGGTGAAATGTGAAAATGTTGAGAAAGAGCTCCTCAACATAAAGTGTGATCAAATTCAGATGATCTCAGGACTATCGGATGAAGTAAACGATCGCGTCATTCGAAGGCAAAACCTTGTGATCTCAGGTATCCATGAATCTAGCCCCGAGACTGACATTGAGAACTGCAGAGAAATTTTTCACAATATTGGCTGTAATTTTAATGACGTTGATCTGGAGGTCAACAGAGTTGGAAAACCTAAGAGGGAAGGTATGCGTCTCGTGAAGATAAAATGCGAAGACAGTTTTCAGCGTGATACAGTTCTCCGAAAAGCAAAGAATTTACGGGCTCATGTGAAATTTCACCGTGTGTTCATCAACCCTGACCGCTCTCCTCAACAACAGAGACTGCGGAAATTTCTAATTGCCGAACTGAAGGAGCGAAGGGAAAACGGGGAAGACGTCCTAATTTTTCGTGACCGTATTGTGCTTCGCAACCCAATCGAAAAATTTCTAACTCCGATTTTACGCAATCCATCCTCAAACACCCCTAAACGGCGTAAAAGTAGCTGGCTAATGCTTGTTGACTGATGATCTGATCTGATATATCCTTTGTTTTCTTTTCTGTTATCATTTTACGATATTGTCACATTGTACTTATTTTTCCTTGCATAGTAATAGCTGATACACTCTTTATTTACTTTCGGTGATGGTTCGTTTATTTCATGCAGTTACATAATGTGCTATTGTTTAGGGTGATTCATTTGCCTACTGTCATGCCATTTGCGTTATCACACTTGATTTTTATTCATGATGTCTTACAGTTGTCGAAAACACGCGCACAATTATACTTTCTGTACGTGACTTCTGGTGAAATACACTTTCGGTTTACGATACCACGCTTGCGTTCTACATACATTTATTACAAAGGCTACAGATGTCTTCAACAATGCTATGTAATGCCAAATCTTCGTTCGTTTGTATTTGCAACGAAACCTGTTTTTGTTTGCGTAACCGAAACTTGGTTTACTCCTGCTATAGAGGACAGTCTGGCTCAAATTCAGGGATACCAGTTTTTCCGCAATGATCGACAGGACAATATTTTGGACAGTACACGTGGTGGTGGAACAGTCTGTAAAGTGTGTCTACTTTTTATTTGCTTCGTCAGAACACCAATTACTTTGCTTGTAACTTTGACCCTTACGATTCCCATTTGGGGTTTGCTTGTTTTAAATATACGCTTATTTACTGTATCTACTTTTACTATTTCGCCGGTTGGTGAAAAATCAGCTCAAATTAGCTTAACAAACATCTATCAATTAGTTATAGCAACTCACTCGCCACCTACCGCTTCTGGATTTTAGACCCACTTCTAAAAATGATAAAGGCGACTTTCACATGTAGCGATGATTTCGTAACAAAATTGAACAAACATAGATTTAGCCACAAAATCGCTAACTCGCCAGATAATCTCTTGATATTAGCGAGCGATGTTCCCAAACGGCACATACGTCAATTCACAAACATTTTCTGATAAGATTGTCAGTTCGGCTAAAGATTCGATCTGATATCTATGATTGTTGTCATGAATGGCAATGTCCAAGTCACATTGCTAATGAATCATCAGCTATTGCCACAGGGAAGTTCACGAAAAATGATAGATGATCAGTTTAAAGCAGAGATTGAACCCGTTTACCGGTACCGGCCCACCGGTAAAAACAATGCAGGTGTTGTGGTGCACCTAACACGATTCCACAGCGATCTAAAAGCTTGCTTCACGCCAACGTCAACCATATCCAATGCCTGCCTTATGGGAAAGTACAGGAACACTTAGATCAAGTGTGATTGGCTACGAATAGCGATCAGACAACAACAGCGTAAAACAACTGATGTTTTGTGGCTATTGTCTGCCTGTCTGAGTTTGTCTGTGACTACGCATTCATGACTTGCCTTTATTGTCGTCGTGTAACTCGAGTGTCGTGTCCTCGTGTGAGACTGAATTTCGTCACTTTCTTGATCAATTCGCACCGCAATGGAACTAACTGATGCTGATATTATTCGCTCAAAAGTTAAGTCTGGTGATTTTCTGAGAAAGCGCAAAGAATCGCCGTGTGATAATAATAATAATAATAGAATGCTTTATTTTCAATCAATACAACGAGCGGTATGACTGGTTACAGCAATTACATCATGTGAATCTCGAGTTTTTCACGAAACTTCCATTGTAGAGTGAGGAGGATCGTCGTTGAGGTAGCAATTTCCGGGAGCGACGAACAACACGAGCAGGGTCTCTTACAGTAAAAAATTCGACAAGTGGATGAATATGGGGATTACCACTGATCTTTTTGATTAGTTTAGTACACATTTTGTCCAGAAAGTCACGCAGATGGGGTTTGCCTTGAACATTTGATCATCGAATTGCAAGGCGGTATAGACGGTCAAGTTTTTGAAAGTTCTTTACACTTACATCACAAATGATGGGCCAACAAAATGTTATATGACACAGCACAAGACTTACAAAAGCCTGCCAAACGACTTCACCACGGTTGTTATTATTACGTAAACGGCGTACAAATGACATGGAACGACAACATTTAGCATACAGTTTTGCGAATTGAACGTCCCAGCGAAGGTCTGAGGTAAAATGCACTCCCAAAATTTTTATACAATCAATCTGTTCAATCGTGGAATTATTAATTACAATATCCATGGTCTTACAATTAAAAATATTCCTGGAAAGGTCATACATTTAGATTTTTCAACATTTATAATCAGTTGCTTCTTTTTTGTTCATGCACAGAAAACATCTATATCAGAGTAGAAGTCAGAGTTGATACTAGGACAATCAAAATGCAACAAGGTAATGTCATCGGCATAAACAATAGGTTTTGTATTTACAAAGTCGGTCAAATCATCCATGAAAAGAGAAAACAACAGTGGTCCCAAAATGGTCTATTATTACGTATAATTGCTGAATGTTTGGAAGCAATTCAGTATTGTTTACGAAATCGACTCCAGAGGAGCGAAAGCGAGGATTTGTTTGTAAGGGATGAAAATCCTCTATTATTTTGGAACGCAAATGAAAAACTGTACCCAACTTTGTGCAAAGTCGCTCGCAAAGAGAGGTTTGCCAAGAGAGAGGTAATCCAAGCATCAAGCTTGCAAAGTGAGCGCATTTCAGTGATGCAGGGTTGACCCTGACCGCGCCTCGAAACCGCTTGAAGTCTAAGCATCTCGAGGAGTTGGTCACCCTTAAGTGCTCTAAAAGCAGAACTATGGTAATTTCACAATTCACATGTTGACATTTACACTTTGAGTTTTGTGTTTTTGAATAAATTTGATACAGTTGGATATTCCATTTTCCATGTATACTATTGATGCATGTACATGATTGTTGGCCAATGTAGTAATTTTTGCAATTACATGTAGGGCCTTAATGTGCTGTTAATTGCTATGATTGAGCTGAGTCAAAATGGTGACAATTTTTTAATGCAGTAACATTCTCGAACTAATGCCGGTACATGTACTAGTTTTTAGTTCATTCAAGGAGTTACACAAAAATAAGCAATGAGGGACATGTTGTCTAAATCCATGCACTTGGAAAAGTTTACCGGTAGATACCGGTATCGGTACCGGTACCGGTAGCCAAAAATGCTACCGGTTCCATCTCTGGTTTTAAGGCTATTCAAAGGTTTGGCTGATAACTAAGTGCGTTAATCACATCAATAGAACATTGCAAATTCATTCTTCCAGCTCTCATCTAACCAGGAATGTGTGCTTCTGTATTAAATGACAGTGAGAAGAAGCGTTTTACATTTCATCATTATTCAATATTCATATAATTATTAATCATATGAAGCGTATACAGTATTTGTCTAATTGAAAATCATCCGTTTCAAATGAATAAAGACAGCAAATGTAATCTGTCCATTTTGTGACTTGGGGTCCACTATCTGCATCACAAAGCTGACCGTATTACTTGTAAAGTTATTATGAGTAGTGTTTGAGGTACATTTCTCTTGCTCATACAATAATTACATAGATGCCTTCGTAGATGAATGAATATGTTTATTATAGCTTCATTTGTACTTTGTCAATGGTCAATAAATGATCTGAATTCACAAATATGCTTAATTTGGCAAAAAATTTACAAAACTATGCATTGTCAAAAAGTGCTTTTGTAAAAGGACAAATTTCATTATTTGTGCTGCATATCAGAATACGTAGAAACTAAATGTTACGAAACATTGTAGTCGCAGCTACTTTTAGAGAAATATCAAAAAATGTCTAGGGGATGTCCCCCACTCCCGGGTAAAATAGACTTCATACATCAATTGCTAAAGAGCTGCACTATAATAAATCGCTTTATCTTTAATTAAAGGCAGATCTCAAAGATGGTTCAATATTCGATTCAAACAATTGCTGTAGTTGAGAAAGGTCAATATCTTCTCAATTCTTTTTAATGATAGTTTAAAAGATGTTCAACCGGTTTCAATTGAGGTCAGAGTAGTGTCTCTGTATTCGTCAGGAAGTTAAAAGAAGCAAACTTAATACGAGATTGATATCAGTCCTAAACATGAGACCAAAGTAGTGTATTCTTATTGCGTCCAACTTAACCCTGACGATTCTGAAATGAAAGTATCAATTCTGAAACATCTTAACGGAGAAGACAAACAAATAAAAATCGAAGAACTAAAATTCACCAGTCAATTCATGACAGATTGGCCGCATGGTGTCCACATGCACAACATGTCCTTCAACGATCGACCATCTTTGAGCCTAAATCTCCGATACCCAATGTGCTATGATCACACCATTAATGTGTCTCTAGAGAGTTCTATGATCATAGAAATTATGACTTGATTACCACTTGCCATTTTTCACCTTACAGACCAGATCTTCAACTTAGTTTCTTATGCCTCATGGTTCATGCTATGTAACAACTACACATTTTAAAAATCTGACGAACATTGAGGCAATACTCCAACATCAATTGAAACCGGTTGAAGACCTTTTATCAATATCATTAGAAAAATTTGAGAAGAAGTTGACGTTTTCCAAGCGAATTGTAAAACCAATTATCAATTATCAGCATCTCCTGTCAACAATAACAAAATGTTTATAAACTAATATGTATTCAATGCCAACACTTTTATGTTGTTAGTACCATCTGACCACTCCATGTGAGAATCAAAGAACATGTTACCCGAGAAACATCGTCTGTCTTTAAACATCTCAAGAACTGTGACACCAACAACTTTAAGACTGAAATATTGAAACATGAAAAATATAGCACAAATCTACGACTTATGGAACCACAACTACTCCAAAAGTACCAACAAAAATTTACTCAAGAGACGAAAAAGAGCAATACCGCCAATTTCTTTTCCTTTAATTCCATGACCAAGGACCAATAATTTCATCATCAAGATATCTTAGAATGCATTTATCTTTCTATATCTATGTAACTCCCTTCTATCCTCTGATGCAGCTTGGGTAAGCGAAAATTTAGGAGCTTTTTATATAAAAACCAACTCTTAAATTGTTTAATCACATTTTCAACTACAACTATCACAAATCGTGAGTTGAGAAATGAACCTTCAATTTTCTGGAGCTCTGTAATTGAAAACATTCTGATAGATTGATTCACACGACGTCGCACACGAATTGTAGATTAAGACTAAACTTGCGGCAACAGAAGATTAATAGGCTCACTATGAGCCAGTCAGATTTGTCTGTATCAGCTTCAATGCATTTAGTGAATAAACAAAATATGTAGTGTAAAATAAGACGGAAAGATGAGATTTTATTTAGAGAACAATGATCAAATAATGTGATCTGGCGCCAAATGAAAATTAATCCCATTATCACGAGATTTTCTTGTTTACAGTTTTCTGCTCAAACAGGAACTAAATGCCTTAATGAATACTGTTACAGAAACTGAAAACATGGACAAAAAACATTTCAAGAATGTAATTATCAAATAAGTCAAAAAAGAGAAACAAGCTGGTGTGTGTAATTTGTTGAATGATTCTTTCAAAGGTCTAATTTGTCGATTTATTTAACCTCTAAGAATGGGTCTTACATATTGTGGCACTCATTTTTGTCTGCTGCAGAAGCAGTTTATTCCAAATATAGTTGATAATCGAAGATGATATTTGAGTTGTTTGCTGTCAAATTGCAAGCAGACGCTATGAGACACTTTTCAGACTGGAATTAATAATGAGTTAAAATTGATACAGCAGTTTCAAACGCGGCATTTTTGTGCGCATGAATAAACTTGACAACAGAGAAAAACACATTTTCTGAAAGTCAACGCCTGTAATTCCAGTCCAATAATCTGTAATAGGTTCTGGGATTCATTGTTGGACTGCATTTTTATTGTGAGAAAACCTACACGGCAAAAATTTGGGAACTTCCTGCATGAACCTGCGCTTTCTTAGACTCTTTACTTTCCAACAAAGGGCTGTCGTAGTTCATTGAATATCGAAACCTTTGAAATATCGAAACAAAACCTTTGTTGTCAATCTACACTGCGACGTAGTCGCATGACATGCTGATATGCTGTCTCGCTACAATATGAACGCTGTTAGCGTTCTGTCAATAATAATAGGACAATAAGCTGTCGATATCACTTAGAGATGACTTCTGCCTTCACTCGCATTCCTTTTGAACTGTCAGCGTGGCCTAGTGAAGAAGGTGCGAGCTCGTCTCCACCGCGGACTTCGGTTCGATTCCTAGGTCAGGCGAGTGCGGTCGGGGAATCAAGGGTGCTGGTGTCTGGTATTGACTTAATAGCTGTCATTCTCTTTCGATATTCTTTACTTTCCAGTCTAGATTGTAGAAGAAGAGCTGAAATACGAGTAAATTACATTCAACACTCAGCCAACAGTTAAGTAGAAAATCGTTCATTCCGGTATAAAGAATTATCAAAGGAAGTGAGTTTATTCGGAATAATTAAGAATCATAATATTTCAGGCATGACGCACACGAACATTGCAAAGAGCGAACTGAAGATATCACATCCATACACTAAGAAATGAAGATCAAAGTCACCGACGCTGTGGCCTTGTGGTAGAGTGTTCGCTTTGCGTCTGGGAGACCTTGGTTCAAACCTTAGTCGGGTCAGACCTAAGACATTCAAAATAGGTACACTGTATGTTCCTTCTAACACTCAGCACAAAAAGAATGAGAGTGGATAAATGACAACTCAGCCACAAAGAAAGTCTCCGTGCCTAATGCGCTTCCGAGTATAAGTAAGCAAGGTTCATTTATTTATTCCGGAAAGCTGAACATCTTTGATTCACAATTTCTATCCGTGACTTGTCGTTTGACATGTTTGGATGGAATAACAGATTTCGCAGTATTAAAACAGTGATAAAAGCAGTCACATTTGTCGCAGACTCGACGAAAAATCGAAATTCCGAGCTGACAATGCAACTAAGAACTATCAATGTTTGAATTTCGAAAGTCCCACAACTTAACTATGATGATTGGTGTGGCATCACGTGATTTGCCGAATAAGAAGATGGTGCTGTGGAAATTGGCAGTCTGATGAAAGCATCAGCGGGGTAATAGCTGAACAATTGTGAAGTTATCCAAATTTGATCTTCCGTTCCCATCGGTCGGAATTCATTCAGTGAGAGGAGCAATATCTGCGATCGTGTAGCTTATATTCCCAATATTTCAGCTCAGTCTTTATCAAGGGATAGAGAAAAAGAAAATTGCATTGAATGTCGTCAAGAAAATATTAACTACAAGTAATATATCTATGCAGTACAGCCTATAGTTGACCATAGTTCTGTTGAGCAGTGTTGACCATGTGATGGACTTGCGTGTGATTGGGGAATGGTGTATTGATTGTAGACCTCAGATTCAGGACTTTTTAAACGTTCATTTATTCTTGATCTCATTGTTCCCGAGTTGTCCCCGATATATTGTTTATCACATTTCTTGTTGTGTGAAATTCTATGTTAGTAGGTCTCAATGTTCAACAAAGGTTTTAGGTTGTATTCCATATATTGATTAGTTTAAATTTTCTTAACGACGTTCAGTGCAGTTTCCGTTTTCTGTATCCCTTGATAAATGCTAAGCCAAAATATTGGGAATATACAGCTACAACGTCGCAGACAATTGTTATTTTTTAATCCAAATTTGATCTAAAATTCAGCTGTCACGAGTTGCTGACTGAACACGATTAACCATGTCGAAATTTGCGTGTACATTGAAACTATATTATTCTATATTGAAACTATTGAAGTCTCCACAGAATATGATATTACATCGCCTAAGGAACCGCAAAATAACTTGTCAACCAACTGAATTCTGAGGCACTCATATTCGGAGGAATAATAAATAAATAAATAAATAATCTCTTTATTGCTTCACAGTAAGTATTCGGTGAACGCATGACATATTTTCAATTGACATGAGATGAAATGAATGAGATGAAAACTAAAAACAAAATAAAACTTACAAAATTAAATACAATGTACAGGTCATTTACAATATTTTATGAATGAAGAGCTGAAGCGAACAGTTTTAGCAAAAGGTGGACGGAGATTCGATTGCAAAGTTGAGCGGCTCAAACGGTTGTGATGAGACTTAAATAATTCACGTAAAGGGTGTGAATCTGTCCTTTGTATGGAAAGCATCATTTTTGCACACATTTTTTCAGCGACATCCATAAAAGTGGGAAAATCACTAGAGCCAATAATTTTGAAAACTCTGCGCTCTAAACGAATAATCATTTTTAACAGAAATTGAGGCGCATTACAGAAAACAGGAAATGCAAACATAAGCAAGGAGCGAATAAAGGCAATGTATGATCGAAACATAAGAAACTTAGGACATCCAGACCTCCGTAAATTGTACATAATGTACAATCGCTTATTCGCTTTTTTAATAATGCTGTCAAAATGAGCATCCCAACACATGTTATTCGAGAAAGTTACACCAAGTAAACGAAGGGATGAGACACGTTTCAGAAATGTACCATCCGGCAAGCTCACATCTAACAAATGCATGTTTTTCCTGGTTATGATATCCATGACAGAGCACTTTTTGAAATTAAGAGGCAGATGAACGTCAGCAGACCACCTGATCAAATTATCAAATTCCATTTGCAAATTGTCATCAAAAGCACTGTTATTAACAAAATGTAAAAAGGTGATATCATCTGCATACTTAAGAACACATGTGTTTGGGCAGACAGGAGTAAGTGAATCTGTTGCCAAACAGAACAAGACAGGGCCCAAAACACTTCCCTGTGGAACCCCGCTAGTGACAGGGCTCCAACAAGACATCTGATTGTTCAGACAGACACGTTGTTTATATAGACGCATACAAGCAATGCATTCAGTAACCGGATCCTGAAGGCTAAAATTTGATTGTATTCGGAACATTTGGCGTTGTCGGAATACCACCAAGGTAATTAGCCAACCATGCACAAACGCCGCCGCCACAGCGATTGATGCTGTCACACCTAAGGAAGTTGTAACCGTTCAAAGACAATAAGCTTGGGTCTATATTGTCGTGCCACCAGCTTTTCTTACTGGGGGACTTGGACGGTGCTGACATAGTCAGACTTTAATCTAGAGCGTTGCGATCTTTTATCTCGGATGCCCTTCCTGACGACTTCCAGTGACACTTTCTCGGCTCGACCTCGGGACCGGACGATCACCAGGCCAAGCACTTGACCACTGGGCCACGGAGACCACCTTTTGTAATGATAACAATACCAGGATTCAAAGATGAAATTGTACCGGTCAAATCATCAAATTTCGATGAGATAGAGCGCGCATTTGACAGAAAGATAGTTGAAAAAAGAGAAGGATTAGTCTATACAGCAATATTAGCGTCGACTATAATCTAAAATTACATTTGAAAATTCACCAACATTATCCTATTACAAACTGCACCACAGAAAATAGCGACATCTTCCCCACGACTGATTCTGTCTCTCAATTCGGCATGCAAAGCTTTTTTCTTTCTCTTGTATCACGTTCGGTCACCATTGATAAATGCAACTGAATATCTGACAGTATTTCTCAAATGCTTCGATTTTGTAAAGCTGTCTGATTTCATTTTCGCACAACTGCACCGCTACTTTAGCAGACAATTTCTACCATGATGGTATTTCCCAGACGTTTCAACTCGAGGTAGTCACGACTGTCTAGCTTTTAATGCTTTTGAACAGGAATCATTTTAATGGAGTCGGTTTCACTTTTATGATTCAACTCAACACAACCCATTTGAGGTTCAGGCAAAACAGATATTATGACAGTGAGTTCACGATACTCTCTCTGTTCAATTTCTTGATACGGCGAAGTTATCAGACGAAAACACCTTTTCTTTCAAGCCTGTGATCTTTTGTTGTTGCAAGTTCTGAGACAAGTTAATGTTGGAAAGATTTTCTTCAATGGAATTGATGCGATTATCAAAGCGTTTGTCAAACCGCTAAAATTGTCTAGTTCGCTGCGCTTCATAGACATAATGTCATTTTTCATGGCCTCCAATCATGAGCAGCATCATCAGGAGAAAATGTTAGTTTGAAACTGATCTTTTTGGAGGTATATCAATAATGAACCTTCTAAAACGCAGTTGCAAAAAAATCCAAAGAAATCACCAAAGAATGAAAAATTAGTGGTTGTAGATTTGCGCTCAGGACCTCACGAACAGAGATACAAGCAAGCGATTCCAGCGACCGGCTATGACAGCATGGCAGCATGGCCGCAACAATTATCATATATCAGAAGGCAGGATTACGAGATGGATGCAAAGTCGCAACAGTCGTTGTACATCTACACACGGTGCATTCCACTTGCCCAATGAGCATTCTGCAATTATTTTCCATTATTTCTTTAGCTTGCCAGAGTAGTGTGTTTTACTTCTTCGTATTTTTGACTTTTTGGAGCGAAGTCATTACTTTCCGCCGTAGTCGGAGTTGCAAAAATCGGCACGTCCGCAATGATGAAGAAGTTCTCCGGATTGCAAAGACTTTTCGAGGAAAAATGTTCAAACTTCTGAAAGCAATAAATTTATTAGTAACGTTTATCAGTGACTTTGATGACCTTTCTTTGGTATAATTTTATCTTAAATAATGTATTCCTCATAAAGCTTGACTTTGACGTGCTATCGTTTATACCCTATTCGTTTATCAGCTGGGGCAAGAACTATAGCCACTTAGGTAGAAACTGTTGATTACTTGCTTCTTGAGTTGAAGTTGGTCCAGCTTTGGGTTCTTCGGACGTTCGCATAGTTTTGCTTTATTCTATCAATCACTCTGCACCGGGACTGTGCACCAGGACTCTGCAGAAGTCACAATAGGCACCGGGACATTTTTGGAAGATTTTTTCGAAAAAGCCGCGTTCGAAAATTCTCCAGTAGACTTTGTTGCACTCTATGACATGTCCTTTGTAAATCGGGATTGTCTTCTATTAATGCAACATCATTGAGTAATGACAGCGGTCATGAAAAGCGCTGGTTTACTCCGAAGCTGGAAATTGTGGCTAACTTCAGATATGAAGACTTTCGACATGAAAAAAACTCAAAACTGTTATTTTCCTAACAATCAGAAGCTTAACTATTCGTGATGTTCGTAATCCTCTTCAATGACAGGCCATCCCCAAACCCTTACATCTAAACATCTTTTAATGAACTTCCTTCATTTTTTCGTCATCTGAGTTGCCTCCATTGTCAGGTTTTGTAGGTTGATGTGCATTGACAAGACTTGAATACATTGCCTTCAAATTCAATGCTTTTATAAATGCATATATAATCTTATAAATGCATTCACAGAAATATATTTCCAATCCAACTTTTTCACGTCATGAAGTAGGCCTATGAACGACAAATGAAGTAGCGTGAAAACATAATCTAGATGCAATTGAATGTAAACTGAAGTTGCATCTAGATTGAATTTCAACCGAGATAAGAAATTAAAGCTCAAGGATGATTCTACCTTCAACGTTTTTTTATCCTTTTGTCACCGCTTAGTGGATAAGAAAAGTCGGCGTCGAAGACAAATAGATCCACCATAATTGACGGCACGAATGAATTTCAGAAAAAGCTTAGCCAGGCCAAGGGGATCATAAAGATTGCAAAGCGTCTAGGCATGGAATAATGCTTCCCTTCTTAGGGATAGGGGGGATAGGCATGTCTTTGGCAGTTTTTCTTAAGCCAAACCAACAAGTTAAAAATAATCAGTTTAAAGGAATGTCTTAAATTCGATACGTAATGTATGCATTTTGGGATGTTATTACTATCGAAATCCCCTACACTTTTATAAATCTATATTGATTTTCTCTATGAATGTTTCCTGATTCTTTTTATAACGTTATTGGCCGAACAATTGCTAGTTTTATCTTTTAGAAAATGTCGGTCTTAATTTGTCCGTATGCTTCACCTCTTCAGTACTGCCTTTATTATCAGAAATGCATATTTTTCAATTGAAAGACACGTAGTAGTAATTACAGTATGCGTTTATTCATTTGAAATGGAAATCATACATTGCAGATACACAGATGAAAAATACAGAGCTTGTACAGTATACAGAAGACATGCACAGTAGCTGTAGGAAATACATTAATTAGCATATTTCTGCTAGGTTATGCAAAATAGAACATCCGGGAATAAATGACAATTGGCGTTGTTGGGTTCTTGAAAAGGGGACAGAGACAGCGAGGGAATGTCGGGATCTTGAAAATTTGGGGGCACGATCTTATGTAATAAATTTTCAGGTTCTAACATTTTTCTGAAAACTGCAAGGGCAGATGCTTCCCTTCTTAAAATAGGGGGTAAAGCTATCACAACTGCACTTTGGTCCGCAAATAATTTTGTGAGAACGTCGCCGAACTTTTTCCAATTTTTCAACATCAAGCTGGTTCAGTCCAACGAGGAGGGCAGCATTGTATTCCTGCGTTGAAAGGACAGTAGCATTATAAATCTGAATGAGTTGGGACACAGAAAGGCATTGTTTTAATCGCTTTATGACATAAAGACGCTGGTTGGCACGTTTGCATAAATTGTCTACAAAAGTATTCCAAGATAGATTTGAGTCATAAATGAGTCCAAGAATCTTTATACTATTCACAAAATGAATATCACGAGGCACTAGAGAATTCTGACTTTAAGCGATAAACATGCATTGGGTTTTTCTCAATTTAGTACTTGTCCATGTGAGTTACACCAGTCTTTTAAATGATTGATTTCGTCTAGAATTTGGAGTTCAATATCCATTGAAGGGAAGGCAGGTAGAACAATCACAATGTCGTCAGCATATTTAGAAGTCAAGTCATGTGGGTGTAGAGCTTTGAATGATCTCTTATGGGCGCAGAAAAGAAAGGGAGAAAGTTTTCCTCCTTGGGGAATACCTGAAGTAACTGGGGTGGTAGAGCTCGTACAATGCCCTAGTTTCACATATTGATGACGGTTCACGAGAAGATCACTGCACCATAAAATAAAATCCTTGGGAAGATCAGCCTCGATTAAGGAGCTGATAAGACTCCCATGATTAAGACGGTCAAATGCTTTGGACATATCGAATGAAAGTAAAGCGACACCAGTACAATACAACTCGTCCAATGATAATGTTGTGAAGTCGTGAATGCGGATGTTTGCGTGAAGCGTTGAGTAGGACGGTCTAAAACCAAATTGATCGGTACCGTATGCGTCAATGAGAGATGGCTTGATCGAATCAATTACATATTGTTCGAGGACTTTTGAGAATGCAGGTAAGACCGATATAGGCCGGAAGTCATTATGTTTCTTTTTGGGGATTGGATTCACCCTAGCAATTTTCCAGGCATCGGGCACTGACTTGGATTCGAAGGATAAGGCGATAAGATGGGTGAGCGGAGCAGCTAAGAAATCGCAGGCAGCTTTTACTAGGAATGGCGGGATGTCATCACTACCGGAGGACTGGTTTGCTTTCAATTTTTGGAGTAAGGCACAGGTTCTTTCAACAGAGATATCAGTTTTCCGTTCCTTTGCTTCAGCCGTTTCTTCAACTCCTCGCAAAATACCAGGCCAGTTAGGAGGAGGGGAGAAGTTCGATGCAAAACTAGCATTGATAGTCTCTGCTGCATCATTTGAAATTGAAAGACTATTTGATTTGATATTATTCGTTGCACTGAGTACTTTCCATAATCCATTTGGTTTACCGTTTAGGCTTTCAATCCATTTCCTTTTTGCGCACTTCATTCCGCTTGTGAATTTCTCTTTATAGTGATAATACAAATCAAAATTGCCTTTCCTGTAGGCATCATAGCGGAGGTTTATCATCCACCAAGACGCGCAGCTATTTTCCGTCTGTTAAAATTCTCAATCTAGCTGTGATCCATGGTTTCTCTCGACCGGACATTCTTACAGTTTGTTGTGGGATGTTTTCTATAGCATGGTGCAAAATACTATAAAAAATATTACATTTTTCTTTGAAGGGAACATCCATTCCATAGAATCTTTGCCAAGGAAAGGCATGTAATGAATGACAAAATTTGGCAACATGACTATCAAGAAAATAAAACTTTTCCTTAGCTTTCTGCATGACATTATTGCAAGGTCTCAACGTAACAGTACCGTGATCAGAACCTCCAATTGGGGTCCTACTTTGATAGGGGAGTTGAGACATACAGGATATGCTTTACAATAGTAGGATGAAAGGACAGAGTCAGACAGAAGGATTTTATCAAGAATATTACCTTTCCGTGTAGGACAGTTGACTACTTGCTTAAGATTCAAACTTCCCTCAATACAGTTTGTAGGGAATCTATTTAGGTCTCCAACAATCATGAGTTCAAAAGATGACAATGAATCGCAAACATAGATGATAAAATCATTCACATGCTGATAACCAGGTTTCACAGAGGGCAATAACATCGGGTACTCTAGCGGAAGAAATTACACACAATTCGTCGTGCTTTGGACGTAGGGATTGTATGTTGGATAAAAGGATATATATATAAAAGGTACAATTTATTGAAAATTCTTGATATCATCTTTCCTTGTAATTTTGTTTTTGTAGATGACGACGTCTTCCCCATTTCGTCTTCTGGTTTTCAATTCGTCACGAAGAGCCTTTTGTTCCTCCCTTTGTTTAAATGTCAGGTCATTATTTACGAATATGTGAAGATATGAGTTCGAACTTCTGAGGGACTTAGAACTTTTCAAAATCGACATTTTCATTTCAGAGTCAGACAAAGTCACCCGCACAAGTCTTGATCTTTTGGAACTAGGCTTCCCGATTCTTGCTACAGAGAGCACAACTGCAGAATGGTTGCCGAGCTCGCGAAAAATGTCTTTAACTTTCGTTTCATCGCTTTGTTTCCTCTCGTCGACAGATCCACTTTGGTTCTCTGCTAATCCAGATACAACCACATTCGATCGTCGATTCATCCGTTGCTCTAACTCATTTACAATGTCATCAGAGTCAAAGCTGATAGACTTGGTGGAATTAGATTTCTCCTTCAACTCATTGATTTGGATTTGGAGAGAATCGCACGTGGAGCGTACATTCTTGAGACTCTCCATGGTTTGGGATAACATTTCTTCAATTAATTTGAAATGATTATTCAGTTTGTTGTCCATAATCTCAACGATGACATCCTTAGTAGCATATGGAGTGGCCGTTTTTCCCGCTTCTGCGGCATTGCAATTATTGATAACCTCTCTCAGGACTGAAATCAATTGGTCTTTCAATTTGTAGCGAGAAGCAACAGGCCATTGTCTGTCAGTCTGTCTATCACACAGATTGTCAAACAATGCTAGTTTAAAAACACTTGTTTGAATTTCTTTTTTCTGACTTGTCTCAGCTTCTATAATACGACCATGATATAAGCTTATGACTAAATTGCTAGTAATATGTAAGCGAGGTTTGAAATTTGCAAATACGAGTTCGGTCAAAGCTGGACAATTCGTACTTGGATAATTAAGATTCTGGTTGATTAAGACCGCCGTTTTCTGGGATTAGCTCTACATGTACAGTGTATATCTCATATATTGCTGGTTACTTCAGACTTCTAGTAGGCCTATGATTGAACATTGAACTCATCAATAACTGTCTTAATGTTTTTGAAGTCCTGCCTCTAATTTTTTAAAGGCAGTTTTTAAAGCCTTTTTTCGTGTTTTGGATACTGTTGACCTAACCAACTGCATATTGTAGACATATTTCTAATCCGAGTGTATAAAGCTTAAATCAAAACTTGCGATGTCTTGTGTATAGGCCATAAGCCCTACCTAAGCTTTGATATACAAGAAGCTTTGTATGATTAAGATTCTTTCTTCGGTCTTCAATTACTTGGAATATATCGATGCTGCATGCAATCTAATTTCAATTTCATTGCTAAGAGCAGTAAAAGTACCATGGTAGCAGTGTAAATCGAAAAATTCGCATGACTAGATCTATTTACGGTGCAGGCCTACTTGTACTTTACTAAGAATTTCATATTTTCATTATAAGAAAATAAAATGATATAAAATGATATGATTGCCGATCATAGGTCACAAAGATTAAAGAGTGGCAGTTCGCGTGGACATGAAATAGAAAGAATCATTCTATTCTAGGCATAGGGAGTGAGAGATGTTTTATAATTACTGAGTAACAGCAAACGTCTCAATCAGAGTATTTTTCTTCCCTGACTAAAATGGTAGGCACATCTCGCATATCTGAATCAGCAACTCTTATCACAAACTGAGTTGAATTTGAGTTAAGAGGTGCAATCGTGCATTCCATGAAAATCCATCAAATTACTTTCCTTATTGAGACTACTCATTGTTTTTATCATTGTTTCAGTCAGAGCGATGACTTACTTTCGGAAATTTAGTCATTTGCGTGATATTTTCAGAAATTTAAAATGCAAATTGACGAAATACATATTCCTCCGTATTCTTTGAAGCGATGAAGGTGAATCTCAGGAGACTTATGAGACAAAGTTTCACTGTCTCTCCATTTGTCTCGCCTGTGAGTCATCATCTATCTCAGTCAAGTAACATCAAGTACTGTAAGAATGTTGTTACTTACAAGTGATAATTACTTTCTCTCAGATCAGATTTGACAATTACGAGGCAATTAAGAACACTAAGTTGTTTTTCGTGATTCATCAATTTCGGTAAATCAATAGATTTAATGTCAAGGGACTGCATCACCGAGATTGAGTCTGAAATGCTCTTAACCATCAAAAAGGCATTTACCGACGCTAAGTAATGAATAAAGTGAGTTATTTTTTTGCTCAATTCAAGCTGATTTTAATTAATTTGCCTTTTAATTTGAAATTCCATTATCTCGATGCTTCTAGTAATTTTGTGACTGTATATAAACGTTTTACGGTGTTACAGGGCAAATAAATTGCCCTACAAATAAATGCACTTCAAAATGGAGGTAGACTCTACCGGTCTACTTGTTCAATAACCTTTAGGAGAACTTTTTCAACGGAATAGTAATGTCCCGATTAACGCTAAGAATCCATTTCCTTAAGTTTTAGCGTTCTCTAAATCTGTGTAAAACAAAATAAAACGAAATGACGGCCAACGAAACAAAGCAAAAATGAGAAAAGCTTGCATGAGCCACCGACCATACTATGCCAATCAGGAAGTGCAGTCAAGTATGATGAAAATGCATCTACCGAATACCCTACAGCTCGCAATACCAGGGGTGGGCCGCCCCACTTGGATCTGTGACACATTTTGTCATATTTTGATATTCAAGATTAGTCACATTTTGCCACACATCGATGAGCGTTAATGTCACGTTTTATCACATGCCCATTGACATGAATGTCACATTTCGTCACATGCTGATGGAAACATATGTACAAAATTTGACACATGATGTCCAGGAAATTGGTAGCTATCGAAATTGCCATTTTTGCTGCCCTATCGATGAATGCATATCAAGCGGAGTTATAATGGGACAATATCGAGAAACCTTTAATTTATTATTACTACTCTTTGTCATACAAGGATTTTCATAGGAATTGCCATTTAAGATATCTAACAGTTTTCCCGAGATTTGTGGCAACAGCGAAACAAGCCATGGGTAAGACCTTAACACCTATATTTTTGTTTTAAGCGAAAATTTTCACTCAAACGTTGCAATTATGATTATTTTTAATGTCTTGAATTCATTTTGATGGTAAACAATAAGCACGCATTCGGAATTGATTCAACAAAATGAATTCACAGACAATATAAATTCGTACAAAAAAGAGCACTTTTACTAGTAATTCTGTTTTCAGTGAAGAAATATCATTCAGTTTTGTTACAATTGGTATTATTCCAAGGATTGCATGCTTTATCGGAACTACAACTTCGCAAGAAATACTGCGATCTGGAAATGACAATCTAAAAACTTATGACCACATGGAATGAATGTTGCAATTGGACCATCAAGCTCAAAGTCAACTTTAAACAAGTGAACTAGTAGCATCACGATTTACCTGGCGAAAGTGCAAGTCACCAATGGGAGCACGGAGAAACATATCTATCTTACATATTCCGAGTACAAATCAAAGTCAAAGAATAAAGTTGTCGTTACTTCACTCAGACGAAGTTGATGCTCCTCTGTGAGTTTAAACCTCATTATACTATGTCATACCACCGCAAAAACATTACTTCTGTCAAATTATTTTCTGGTTGTGTGTATTTGTCACACCAACAATGAAAAATACACATTATGTCACATTTTATTTTGAGATGAAAAAATGTCACATAATGTCACATTTTGTCACATCGGCCCACCGCTGCAATACTCTACATCTGCATATCAATAGGCAAACATACACTGATCGCAATTGCTATCCCGAATTCCCTGATCAGTGCCTTCCAACACCAGGATTTCGGAATTTGCTTCAAGTGATGATGATGGTATGACGTCACTACCCCCCTTACTGGGGACTTGGACGGTGCTGACACAGTCTGGATCCAAAAAGTTAATTCTCTGGATTTTAGGATCCTAAAAGCTGATAATTCCAGGATCCCGAGCTTTCAAAATAATTCACAGCTGCACTCATCATTGATTGCAATTGAAAAAAACAATGCTTGCTGAAATGTTTCATATATTCACACCATTAATGTATTTGATATATGAAAATTTATGCGATCAGTCGATCACAATGAATCCATCCCACATACTCCATGAACTATCTCCGGATAAGATGATGTTTTCCGGTCATGTTGAGATGCCCGTTTGCAAAACAAACAGACGCTCCTGTTCATTTTTTCCACAATGTTCAATTATTTACAATCTTCTGGATATCTGACACGTTGCTTTGCCACAGTTCTTTTAATCAACCGCCGCACATACTGTAATTGCACGCTAAGTTGACCTAGGTATTATTTGCAAATTTTGTCTCGCATTTATGTCATGATTTTCATTCTCAAAATATCCACTTATTCTATTCTATTCTAGTGCTCGCAGCGTCTTCCTGATGCTAAATCAGAGAAATCAAACTTTTTCCCATATACATATCGCTTCAATTCGCAGATGGGCAATAAACTGAGAGGGAACAGGGTCATCAAAAGTATTTACTGAATGTTACAAACAAATAGCGCGAGCTCTTTGGTGATTTCTGCCGTTGGGCGGTTGAGAAGAGGCCACGAAAGTGCTCGCACAATTGTTCACGTTATTACTCTATAGTATTCAACAAATGTTTTTGACAGTGGAGTCTTCTCCGTACCTGCGAGGCCTCCGGCGCATCCTCAAAAATAATTTTCTAACAATTATAAAAATGAAACGTATCATCATTCATTTAAATTCGATTGCTTCTCGTGATAGCCGTGCACAGCTTTCCGTCTCAAAATCAGACGCTTAATCTCAGAGCTAACAGCTTTGCAGCACGTGCTCGAATTACAGCTGTTTTCTTCGAACAATTAGACACACAAGCTGGTCATGTGTTCAGACGGAGCATTGATGTTCAGACAGAGCGAAAGAGAGTTGTGTGCGTGTGAGACAGTAAGCGCACGCGCCCGCGACAATATTGGCTTTCCCGATAGACATAATGCTTTGCCTTCTCCAATTTTTGCAATGAAATTCTACACGATTCTTGATCGAGGCGCGGTATCTAAATATAGTAAGGGAAGTGCAACCCAATTGTTCCCGGATTCGCTTAATGTCAGAGAGGCCACTACGTCAACAGTAGCAGATGGCTGACGTTCAGACAAGACTGCAATCAGATGATGAGCGCTCTCCAATGAATGCAGAGTAATGCATATGACTCGAACACCCAGATTCGGTAGAATTCCATAATTTGTTTTTACGTGATTGATGTGACGCTTATGTTTAGTACTGCAGATGAAATCATAATCACGCCTTTCGTCCGAAGGGAATATACTGAAAAGATGACAGTCGTCAAGCAAGGTAGGTCAACATCTGATATAAAATGAAAGTAGTCACTGAGAAAGAAATGAGAAGCACTACACAAGACATTTTAATGCATCAAAATTTCAAACATGTGAGTGGCTGACCGGCCGTGAGAAACACAGGAAACTGTTGGCCTTGCCTCCTTTTTTCTCGAGAAAATGTGGTCTCAGCTCCTTGAGTAAGGCGGTTAAGCGACATGAGCAATCACTTCTCATGTGCACATTCACTTGGCCTTAAATAGTGTTGGGAATGTTATTATTAAAAATTCATTTAAATTCATGAAAATTAATGTAACATAAAAGTGTTTTGGTATAGAAATAGTATTCCAATGCCGAGTGAAGGCCTATGGTCTGGGAGCACGCGACGCCACTGGTTTTTGATGACCTTGCTCCTTCCTAGATGTATTGGCAAACGTAATTATTTGACTTCTCTTATTATGAGGCAAGTAAACTTCCATTAGTTTTGTGGCTAAAAAACGGAATTAAAACACAAGCAAATCTTTTGAATAACATGAAAAGCTCATTTTACCACCTCCGGAAATTGATTTTCTTTCGTAAAGGTTTTTCAATGAAAATTCCATATACTCCCACCAGAAAGTTCTCAGATTGTCGCTAACAAGTTAAAAGACAGTCGGCATACATGATGAGAACTTTGTTTCCTTCAACTGACTTAATTGACTTCCCTTGGGTGATGCCCTGGTTCACATTTCGAATGAGCACGCTTGATCAAAGCAATTTCCCGAAATTCGATTTTCTTGCAATCAGTTTGAGATTTGTCTACTACTAAACAAGTTTCACTATAGCGTCTGATTATGTCATAGCAGCGAGTGATGATGGGTGATGGAAGATGATAATTTATTATTGAGTATGATGTTGAGAATCACCTATTCTCGGTCAATAGCCGATGATCTGGCAAGTTTGAGCTTCCAATGACTGAGCCGACTGCCATTCATTTCTACCGTCCATCTCTTTGTTTACAGAAAGAGTTTGTTTTAACTTATCTTTACTCCCATCTTGCTAATTGTCATTTTCATTTCATTAACGTCTTGTTAGTAACATTTTCTGCCACACAATTGTATTGTGACGTCACCAATTTTCTGTAAGTCGCTCTTCAGTATTATGATGATGAATGTTTACCTGTTAAGTGACTATACTGTACTTTGTTGTCAGTTCTGTGGTAGAATGTCTATGAAACGCAGGATGACCTAGATGAACAAACTATTCGTGATAAATGAGCCATATTTTCAACCCTTATTCAAATCTAGGCACGCAAACAAGAAAATGAGCGATGTCATTGATTGCCAACGATGAAGCTATCAAATTTGTGAATGGCGCTTCGGGTGAAGAGCAACTCTGAATCTTTATGGTTGTCTACATCAAAGATCGGTAATTATAAAATTGAAGCATTTTATTCTGAGGAAAGATGATATCATTTTACTTTTTTAAAAATGATACAAAATGATGTCATCAAACATTTTTTTTCCATTATGTTTTCTAATCACAGGGTCTCACTCGGCAAAAAATCAAAAAATAGCAAAAAAAGTAGAGAAAGGTAAAAAATGGCAAAAAATGGGATTTTTACTAGTATCAGCAGTAATTATTTTCTTATTGATATCTCTGTGGTCTAATTCTTAAATGGTGTAGTGGAAATTTCTAGCAATCCAAAATTCAGCACATAATTTTGCTGCATGCTTTCATTTCAGTCACTGATTACTTCGATATTTTCGGATTCTGTCGTCATCAAATCTCGATAAGGATTCATAACAAACTGCTACTAAACTTGATCCTTTTTAATCTTTTTAGATTTTGGGATTGTTTGGACTTTGAAGGACATGAAGTTGTTTAAAATTTTAAATTGTTACATTTGTTCGTTGATATTTTGTTGATTTTGCATCTAATAATACAGATTTTTAATATCACATGTGATCAGAGTATTTTGATGTAGAATGACTTAAATGGCATTTATACTTAGGTTGAACAATTTAACTGGTCATTTTGTATTGAAGCAAATTTAGTCTCTTTCGTTTGTTCTACCTATCTCCTTCACCACTGGTTGATTCATGTAGCGAAAAGGCCATTGTCTGTCAGTCTGACTTCCGTAGCTAGGTCAATGCTAAAACGTTGCTGGGAAAATAACTTGCAATTAAGGACTACTCAACCTAAGACGAATGTTTTCAGTGGACGATAGGTACTCGAAAAAATCGTATAAGTATCATATAAGGACTGCATCCTGAAAAGAAAAAGGTCGATTGTATCGTGGTGAATACTTCATGGTGCACTATTCACTCAAGTCATTTAGTTTTCTCCATTTTAGAAGAAAAATGAGGGGCAAAAAATTTTTAGCTACCCTAGCAAAAACAGTGGCAAAAAATCCAAAATTTTGGTGTGAGACCCCTGTAATCATAGATTCTTCGCACTTTGTATTGAAGCAAATTTAGTCTCTTTCGTTTGTTCTACCCATCTCCTTCCCCACTGGTTGATTCATGTAGCGAGAAGCAACAGGCTACTGTCTGTCAGTTTGTCTATCACACAGATTGTCAAACAATGCTAGTTTAAAAACACTTGCTTGAATTTCTTTTTTCTGACTTGTCTCAGCTTCTATAATACGACCATGATATAAGCTTATGAATAAATTACTAGTAATATGTAAGAGAGGCTTTGAACTTTGCAAATACGAGTTCGGTCAAAGCTAGACAGTTTGTACTTGGATAATTAAGATTCTGGTTGATTAAGACCGCCGTTTTCTGGGATTAGCTCTACGTGTACAATGTATATCTCATATATTGCTGGTTCAACTCATCAATAACTGTCTTGATGTTTTTGAAGTCTTGACTGTAATTTTTTAAAGGCACTTTTTAAAGCCTTTTTTCGTGCTTTGGATACTGTTGACCTGACCAACTGCATTTTTTTACGGATTTTACGTCACTTTATACCCCTACTGGGGTCTTGGACGGTGCTGACTTAAGTCAGACTTTGTTTGGAGCGTTGTGGTGCTTTGTAGTCCGGATGCCCTTCCTGCCGACTTCCAATGACACTTTCCGGGTTCGACCTCTGGACTATGAGATCTCTAGTCCAAGTACGCAACCACTGTGCCACGGACACCTTGCATATTGTAGGTATATTTGTAATTCTAGTGTATAAAGCTTGAATCAAAACTTGCGATGTCTTATGTATAGGCCATAGGCCCTACCTAACTTTTGATATACAAGAAGCTTTGTATGACTTAACTGCTTTCTTCGGTCTTTAATTATTTGGAATAGATCGATGCTACATGCAATCTAACTTTCTTTTATTGCTAAGAGAAGTGAAAGTAGCATGGTAGCAGTGTAAATCGAAAAATTCGTATGACTAGATCCAATTACGGCGTAGGCCTACCTATATTTCACTAAGAATTTCATATTTTCATTATAATGAAATAAAATGATATCATTGCCGATCAGAGGTCTACATGAATATAAACAAGAGCGTTATGTCAGTTTTCTAGGATCAATTAAAGAGTCGCCGAAGAATATCGCTTGATACAAAACGGCGTTTAATCGAGGTTATTGGGCTTATTGTTGACATTTGGATAAAGTGTTTCAAGTGATATTCAGCAGAAGAAAATCGTTAACAATAAAGTGCAGACAAAAAAGATTCGAATCCTTGTGACAGAAAGTTCGGAGTTCACAATTGGAGAATGTAATCAGTTAGCACAAGTGTTACATTGAATTTAAATCTATCGTAAAAGTTTGAGTTATTCTTTGGTTTGGAGAAGATGGTAACATAAGATTGAATTGTGAAACTTTAACTTTGGCGTCTACGGGTGTCATGTCCTCCAATAAGGACATTTGATTCAACAGAGATAGTTGACATATGGTATTCAGGTACAATTTTTGATAAACTCTGATGATTCAGTTGCTAGATGGCACACAAACTTTCAAACTTCAACTTGATGTTCCCGATAATTTGTAAAGCAATGGCAACGAAGTTACGGAAATTTCGACTTTAACTTCGTAATTTTTTTTTAAATGTACCAATGTGGAGGAGGTTGTTCGACGGCAGTTACTTTATTAAGAGTTCAAGATGACGTGTAGTTCCTGCAGCCGTGATAGTTTCCTCCTTCGAATCTTTTGTTTACGGACATAGTTTTTTAGCTTAAATTATGAAAAGATAACTCAAAGCACGAATGTTAAAGAGCCAGAGGGTAGGAATTAAAGTTCCCATTCTGAAAAAGAGAAAAATAAATCTTCTGACAATCAAAATATACCTTTTAAAGTATTCATCATCTCTCTATAACGTCGTGGTCTGACATATTTAGTTGCATGGCAAATAGTTTCCATCAACCATCCCTTTCCTACGAATTAATGTCATTTTCTGTCAAGATGAGATATTGGTGACAGATTTTTAAGTAGATGGAATTCAAAATAGTTAAGATTGAAGAGCCTCGATGAAACAAAAACGGGTCAATGTCACTGAGCAACTATCCATCAGCTAAGAGATTTCAGACTCAAAAGGCAAGTTAAAAAGCGCAGCAACATGAAAGGAAATTCGACTGCTTGATGACTGTGAACTGAAAAAGACACACCTTTGATACATGAATTTCTAGAAGGAAGAGACAATTGCCACCGATTTCACCTCATGCACAAACTCACGCCTTAACTTGGTTTCGGAGGCTTGCTTGACGACTAGATTTGAATATAATAGTCACATACAAATACGTGCATTATCATAACAAAGATTACCTGATGCACAATCAATCGGTGACAGAAGATGTTCAAAGCATTTAAAGCATGATTGCGGACACGTTCACTCTCTCTCTGCCTCAGCTTCCGATATCCTAACTGAAGATATCACAGGGCAAATTTTAACGTATAAACTACATGACATTTGTCGCGTAGCCCTGAGGAAAGGTACTGCTTGATATAGGTAACAAGTTGGTTAATGCATTCCGGACATCTTTGTAGATCTGTCAGAAGCATAGAAGTGGATAATAGTACACTAGAATGGAAATTTGATATCTTGCCTATGTACAATGATGGCACATGGAAAAATCTATGGTTTGTAGATCAGCGTCGATCTAAAACATTGTATCATAGTGAAACTATTTGCCAAGCTGGTTGTGGAAGTTGTTGACAGCAGGATTTTCATCAAGAGAACTTTAGGTGAAATGGTGTCATTGCTTCATGTGAATTAGCCTACTATTCAATGGATTAATATACTGTGTCTCTTTGTAGCAGTCATTGAGAACTATCATCCAATTTTCCAATGCTGGAATACGAATCAAAAATTGGTTCAGAGTCATAATTGAAAATGGTTGCTGTACTGGTTGTAAGAATATCTCAAGAATTCAAAGATAAAAATTCTAATTATTGGATAATTTCTCCTTCTAACTGTTAAGAAACCTAGCGCTTTCTGGAATAAACGCATTGAAAGCTTCTATACCGACAATCGTTTCTCAGATAAATGAAATGTCGCTGGATCTTTTCAATTAATCACTAAATGACTTATGTGATATAGTGTGATGATAGTTTGGAAGCTCATATTCGAAAGCATGCAAAGGTTTTGAAAACTGTTCAAATATATTGAACAGGGGAACCCTTTAAAGTAAAATCAATATCCAAAGATTTCTTGGCCTCTGATTTCAAGCAGGAGTAATGCATGCTCTGTAAATCGACACTACAAGTTGCGTATGTGTCTGATCATACTCTTGATTGATTATAGGAGCGATATTTCAAAATGATGAACGTACAGAACGTTTTACAGGATTTCCTTCTTTGTCATCCTGTCGCTGCAGTATTTTGCAAATTCACTATTGCTTTTGTGTACCTGATCTTTGGACAAGGGGCACCAATCCGGATCACAAATTGTTTTGATAATTAAAAATGCCAACCCGAAAACAAGAAAACCAGTTTGCAAAATTTGCTTTTTGCCCCAACTAAGTTCCCCCGGAGTGTGCCATAATTTTTATGCAATTTCCATTCTAGGACTTTCTATGGCATTGTTAATATCTATGGTCAGAAGTACCAAAAGATATCTGAAACATCGATATCTTTCCTCATTGTCATGGAATCCAAAAACAGTAACTTTTGAATTGCTATAATCATAATTGCCTTTACAATGCTCAACGCAGCACTTCCGAGACATTTCGATGCGACTCCAAACGGCCACACGCGTACTTGATCGAAATTATCCCTCTTATGATGATGTGATGATTTGAGTCTGTGCATTATAGCCGCTGCAGAGCTTAAATACAGGCCTAGAGTAGGTAATGTAGACGTTAATGAAGACAAATTTTGTTTTGTATAAATGTAGATATTAATATCCCCAGCGATATCACATTTCTATAAATTCACTTGATGTTCAATAACTATGATTTTGCTTTAATTGAATGTTGACAGAAGAACGCTATCAATCCTGCAATGTAATTTTCAGCATTCATTTGAAGCTACCACCATATGATTTAATTTATTATCCTCAATATGACACAAAAGTCGGCCGATCATAATTCACAACAAAAATCACAAAATCAACGCATGAAATTAATTATCGCTTATTAACGCAGTTTCTGAATGCTGCGAACTACATATCAGTGCTACTTCAAATTTCTTATCAGCATCACTTAATAAGTTCAACAGAATATGCTGCCAACTTCTCATCTGTTAATTTCAGTCTTGGGACCGATCAATCTCCTGCAGGAACAATAAGTGTCAGTATATTTGAACCGAAACTGAACTGATGCGAAATTAAATGAAAGTTATAAGATATTATTTGGCGATATTGATGATATTAACGCTCTCGCTGAATTGCTATAATGAGACTTGTAGGAAATCACGTGCTAGAAAACCTATTCGTACCGCTATTATCAAAATTAGCAAATCAAGGCTGCAAGTAAGATCTCAGTAATCACTAAAAATGGACGAGATCGTTTTTCTTGGCATCCACGTGCCCAGCCCTAATTTGGAGTAATGGTTATTTGATATTAAATTCAGAAATAGAAGTCACCATTGTTTCTAACTCATTTTACAAAATCATTACTTAAAACATGAAGAACAAGGTTGCCAGTGCCTGAAACCCCTTGAGGTAATATCACATTCTCATGTAATTTATTATGGCTCATATTTTCATACACTACAGCGCACTCAAGCTTTGCTCACCTGATCTGCTTTTACATTCTCTACCGTGAAATTGAACCAGACTCGGAAGCGGGCATTACACGTGTCCGGCCGAATGAAGATGTCAACTTCATATTCAGTGATGTAGTCGACGCGTCCAAGGTTACCTGCATCGAAATGTGTATGCTACAAGCTCTCTGAATATCATGAATTCCACGACAAACGAGACATGAAAATGCAAACGTTCAAACACGTTCAAATCCTAAATTTGTCGAAATCATATGAAAAATTTTACTTTATTTTCAAAAAATCGAAGACCGACCTCCGAATTCAGATCTCTGATTAATCCTGTGACTCTCGACCTACGAATTTACTTTTCTCATGTCATCAATAAAATGCTGCGAAGATGGCACTTTCCTTTCTACCAAAAAGTGTCTTTATATCGGAGCACCAAAATACAAATACAAAATTCACCCATTTATTGCTTACGTCAGGGGTCCCCAACCTGGGGTACGCGAAGGAATTTTGAGGGGTACGCAGAATATGGGAGATTTATTATAATTCAATTTTACTTTCATTACTTTCCTGTTCATGGGTTATTTGAACTGTTAAACTTTGTGCGCATTCGCATTGGATTGTCATCATCTGGCCTTGAAGCAACCGCTGCTAATTAGCAGCCACCAACTCGACCACAACCACATACTTATATGAATCCGGTTTCTCCACCATAGTAATGATTGAAAGCAAACGGAGAGTTTGTTTGATGTTGGAGCATGCCTTTCGCATGTTGTTACACAAGAGCACATTAGCTACGCCTAGTAGAATTTTTAGTGCTATTCAATTATGAATTTCGCATATTTCTACGCGTAATCAAATTTTAGTATGATTGAATTATTGCTATTTTTTACATATTAAGTGAGGTACGCGGGATAATGAGAAATCCTATGATTTTCTACTTTCGGGTACGCAATATGAAAAGATTGGGAACCCCTGGTTTACGTGATGCTCCTGCCAGTGCGTCACCTGGAAAGATAACGAATGAGTCTGTTACTTTGGTATGTAATCGTGGTGACTGATTAACATAGATTGACAACTCGGCACAAATCAATACACAAGACGAAAGTTATCAACAGGAATTCGACACGGAATGAATCTTTAACGTTATCATTATTCCTTTGATACAAGGGGGTTGGAGGGTGCAGACATTGTCAGACTTTTCTGAAGCGCTGAGATACTTTTAATTCGAATGCCCTTCCGGTCGACTTCAAATGATGACACTTTCGGGGCATGATCTGTGGACCATGAGATCGCTAGGCCAAGCACTTAATCACTGTGTCACGCAGACTACTCCAGAAATCCGACAAAACAAATGACAATAGGTTACCATTTCCATATCTATTTCAGATGGTTCTAAATCAATTTCAAATCTTTCCAGATGAATTTCAAATCTTTCTGACTGAATTTCAAACATTTTCAAAATTTCGGTTGTTGATAGATCAAAAATTCACTTGCAAACAGCCGAAATTCATTTGGAAAATTTTGAAACTGCTTTGGGAAGTGGACATGGAAAAGGCGAGGAACAAATATGCGCATGGAAAGCAATAGTTCGCCGTGAATGGCGGCTTTCAGTGGATGACTATAGTTAGGTACCGGTATCTTGCCATTATACTTTTCAAAGATTCACGGCTATTGGCATTTCTCTTTAAATATAAAAGCATTTTGATAAAATAACTTGCAAGGAATCGCCTTGAGGTCAGAATTTGCATCTATGAAAGGTTGATTCTTCTAAAGATCTTGCGACAATGACTTGGATCGATGCTTCGTGTATGAAATGAAAGTACCATCAACGAACAGCTAGTGTCCATTCTACATAGTCCCACTAAAATTCGGGTTTCCATGGTTGCCAATATTAATGGTTCGACGCGCTGCTACCTCCTTATAGTCCGGCAACCAGAACGAGTTTCTGCAGGGAACGAGGCCGAAAATGAGACTTTCACAGAATGATGTACACCCTATGCCTACTACGAATCGGCACGTCTGCCCAGTTCTAGTGAGTTCCTCTTCTTGTCAGACAAGATCAAAGAAAAGCACATGTAAATCCAATGGGACGCAGATTGCAGTTTTTGACTAAAATGAAATTTTGTATGTTTTCTATGATTAAACAAAAAATACTAAGCCCAGAGTCATAATTTTTGGTATGGAATGTCTTCAGGTCATTTCCTTTCATTTTCATACACCCCTGTCTATATAGCTAAACGCATTTAGATTTCGCGAGTCTCTTAATGACGGCAAACACATTCAACCACATTCTCACATACATTGCCGATCAAAACCATGATAATAGCACATGCACATCATAGGAAATGACCTGAAGACATAACATGTCAAAAATTATGACTCTGGGCTTAATACATTTTATTTAATCAGAGAACACATGGAAAATTTCATTTCAGCTAAAAACTGCAATCTGCGTCCCATTGGATTTACATGTGTTTTTCTTTGATAGTGTCTGACAAGAAGAGGAACTCACTAGAACTCGAGACTCACCGATTCGTAGTAGGCATATAGTGTACATCATTCTGTGAAAGTCTCACTTTCGGCCTCGTTCCCTGCAGAAACTCGTTCTGGCTGCCGGACTATTAGCTGCTTTGATAGTCGTTTAAAACACTACAATCGTCGTGAGTTCTGTAGGCCTACTTCCGATGTGGACTGATAAAATGTAAGATATAGGACATGACTGTGTTAATGATTCTGCAATACAAAATGAATCAACATCAATAAAATGAACCATCAAAGGTTTTACTATTGAAGAAAAGATCATAAACACGACAAATGCAGATCATGCTGCGCCTAGGACATACAATTTCATGAAGGTTTGATACGAATACCGAGCAGCAACCAAAAGGTTGTAAGAATCGTTGCTGGTCAACATAGGCATCGCATCATTTGAAATCAAATTTCTTGAGGTTTTAACAACGATTTAAGAAAGCAAATCTAGAATTCGTAAAACTCCCTCGGATCTCTGAGGGTTGACTATAGGAATTATTAAATTCTTCTCGAAATATATCACAATAATTCACATCAAAATTGTCACATCAACTTTTACTGCTACAAGTATAATCCCTCTTCAATCCTCGTATAGTTCGCGTCAGACTGTTGTTGCGGATAACAGTCCTTTATTATCAGATTATTCCTTCAGATCAGCTGCAATCCGAATGATTAAAATCGAAGAAAAATAGCTATTTCCTACGGGTGCACTACCCATTCTCTATCGTGATACAACCGGTAATCATCTTCACATAAAACTTTATTTCCTTTGCTAATCCTTGTTAATACTAAGCAGGTATATTTCTTTGTCTCCAGGGCGTGCCATGTTGCGGAACATACTGTACGGTAGTTAGAATTAAAGCTGGATTAATTTATCATTTAAATCAATCCAAAGCATAATCAATTAACTTTTTGAGGCCAATCACAATCATAATCACGTCATTCAAATTTAAAATGATATGATGATCTACAATGATATGATATGAAGGTACATCATATCATCTCATTGTAAATATCATTTTCAAAGTCCTCATAGTTTAAACTTCTAATCTTTTGTACCTGAAGATGATTGCTGGATGGCGAAAAATGTTGTACATAAGTAAAATAATAATTAACATCTTTAAAAACCTGACTCTTTCCGACTCAACTATTACGCAATGACTAATCAGGGCATTTTCCAAATACAGTATTCACGATTCAAATTACTACTTAAACGCACTAAAATTAACATTGACTCCACAGTGTCTGAAACTCCTAATAAACATCATATTCAACCTATCCAGCGTTCATGATGAAGCGTCTGATCACGTTAATCATAGTCGCAATTTTGAACACCTTAATCAATCATAATCAAGTCTATGGCCTCCTTAATCATAATCACAATCATAATAAGACAGATCAGAACACTTCAACTAGGTGCGACTCATTGAAGTTCTGAGAGCATGATTGCATAGTGCTATTATATTGCTCATCAATGAGAGAGTAGTTAGTGTTGATAACCAGAATTTTAGATAGATGTTTTATCTTCTACAAGATTTTTCCCATCTGTATCGCTAATTAATGCGAGGTCGCTCTTTCATAAGTTAGAATATTTGAGGATTTTTGCTGAGATAAGAAAGCCATCTGTGATATGTGTGACTGAGACTTGGCTAGACCGGACTATAGACTCATCTCTGGTATCACTGCCCGACTATGTCTGCGTTCGAACTGATCGTCAACACCGCAAAGGCGGTGGTACAGCTATTTTCTTCATGTCTCACTTGAAATTAAAATTATAAATAGCAATTTGAATCATCAAGATTTATCTGACTTTCAGTATAGCGTCGTCAATGCTCGTGCCTATGAATTGCTTCTCATATGCATGTATGTATGTACCACCTCACTTTCAAGCAGGTCATTTGAATGATGTAATAGGCGTGATAACTACAGTAGTTGACTCTTTTCTGCTATCAAATCCACAGCATTCTGTTTTGATTGCCGGTGATATGAATTCTCTTAATGTCGTAAAGCTTTGTGACGAATTAGACCTTTTTGATTTAATTTGTGAACCAACGCGTGAGAATAGGATATTGGACCATATTTTGGTGTCATCTGAGTTATCTCAAATGTATGATGCACAGAATGTAGCATTTGATGCGCCCTTGGGTAACTCTGACCATGTTATTGTTACCACCGTTCCAAAAAATCGAATTGATGTTTCAAAACATGTAAATTATCATGTTCTTTATGATTTTTGCCGCTCAAATCTGCAAGCTTTAAACGCAGCTTTTCAAAGGTTGATTGGTCAGCGATAAGAGAATTTAAAAATGTGGAAGAACAATGGGAATGACTATACCAGACTGTCATGAGTAACTTGCAAGATAATATCCCGCTCCGAATAGTTTCCTTAACTAGTACGGACAAAGAGTGGATGACTCCGCTAATCAAGAACTTGATAAATGATCGTTGGTCAGCATATCGTTCCAAGAATTGGAAATTGTACAACCATTTGAAAATGAAGTCAAAGGAAGAAATTGCCAAAGCAAAAATGAGGTAGGCTACTAAACTGAAGAGCTCCACGAAGGGTCTATGGAACCTGGTCAAACAAGAAACTGCACCTGTTCGAGATGACACAATGTCTACTCTGGTGAAACAATGTGGCTCCAAAGAAAATCTAATGAGTGTTGTTTGCAATGACGTAGCAATAACAAACTACAGTAGTACAGGTAACTCACAGCAGTAACTCAATCGAGGAGAAAAAGAAGGCAGACAAGGCTGAGCTTGAGAAAGTTATGAAGGTCCTCGAAGTACAGGAAGGAATAATTGTCTCTTGCCTTCGAATCGGAAGCAGCAAAGGCAAGTTTCCTCGCCTATTGAAAGTCAAAATGGACGGAAGTGATACGAAGAAGGAAATTCTTCGGAAAAACAAGAAACTGAAGGACTCTCCCTACAAGAAGGTTTATATTCGACCTGATCTGACTCCCTGCCAACAGCAACACCAAAGAAAACTGCTTGAAGAGCTAAAAGAGCGGAAAGATAATGGTGAGGATGTGATAATTTACAGAGGAGAAATCCAACCACGCTCAAGGAACTCGCATTTTCGCAATTGATTTTACCTAACCGCCGCTGTATTATGCCTACTTTAGTATCTACGAATGTTAAACGTGCATTTTCTAAAATGGATCATATACGCTCACTCATTGCTGCAAAGTCAGTGAAAATTTTTACAGCCACGGAAACTTGGCTCAGTTCCGATGTAAATTCCGACTGTCTAGACATAGAAATGTTCTCAATTTATCGTGATGACAGATCTGATGGACTTCAAGGAGGTGGTGTCGCCATCTGGGTGAAGGACTATATGAAACCCATTCAATTTATGGCTTCAGGCGACTCATGCGGAACTAAAAGTGTTTGGTTGGTTTTTCACGCACTTAAAACGATCTTGGTTTGCATTTACATTCCCCCATCCTCCGTTATTCATACATCAATTGGAGTGAACAATTTCCTATGTGCGAATTTCGATGACCTTCTGAATCAATGCCCTGAGTACAATGTCGTTCTTACTGGGGATTTCAACCGCCTCAACATTGATTTTTTATCTGCATCGTTTAATCCTCAAAACATTGTTGTTGAACCTACAAGGGGCACCGCGATTCTAGACCTAATCCTTGTTTCCACAGAAATGGTCGATGATTATAAAGTCGAAATCGGGCCTCCAGTTGCCACCTCAGACCACTTATCGGTACTGTTTCTCCCTCTGTCAGAACATGCCGTGCCAAACACGAAAGTATGTACCGTTTACGATCTTCGTGAGTCTCACCTTCAAGCCTTTTTGAGAGATTTAAGCAACTCTAACATTTCGGCAATTTATGATATGGCATTGTCTTTGGATGAGAAATGCATCTTGCTGACGGAGACCATACAATCGTCATTTTCTAGAGCGATCCCAAGCTCAAATGTAGTAATGACTCCACGTGACAAGCCATTCATCACTCCGCTCATAAAGTCCCTCATTAATCAACGATGGTCATCCTATCGAGCGCGAAATTTCGAAACGTATGAGCTTAATGAGAAAGTCAAAAGAATGATATACAAATCAAAGCTGGAATGGGCAAATAAAGCAAAAAATGGAGCAAAGAACTCTGGAATGTTGTACATGTTTTAAAGGGTATGAAATCAACTCGATTGTCTGCCATGGATAGGCTCGCAAAGTGCTTTCCATCTTTGGGCGCAGCTGTAGAGGAAATCAACTCAACCTTCTTGTCCTACCAAGTTGACCACAAAGCGCCTGTATTATCCCAAGACAGCTATGCTATGATGGATGGATGGTCTCCTGTGATAGAAGTCGAGACAGTTCATCGGTTGATTTCATCAATGAAGGCGAAGAAAGCGCCAGGAATAGAAAACATCCCTACTGTCATCTACAAGATTGCTGCGGACATCATAGCAGCTCCTTTGACACATGTAATAAATATGTCCATAATCAGCAGAAGTTTTCCTCGCACGTGGAAACAGGCAGTTATTACACCGGTTCCCAAATCATATCCCGTATCGAAAGATGATTTACGCCCCATCTCACTACTCCCCGCACTATCAAAAATTTGTGAAAAGGCCATCTTACAGTCAGGCATCGGACAAAGACTCAGAGAAGAAGCTGGCAAATTGCAATTTAGAAATATGCCAAAGTCATCCACGAACACTGCTCTTATTTATTTGCATGACAGAGTGACATCTGCCCTTGACGAAAGTGAAACAAAGGGTGTGGCAGTGGTTACTTATGACTTTAGCAAGGCATTTGACCAATTGAGTCATAGAACGATCGTGGACTCACTTGACAAGAAAAAGTTCCCAACCGAATTTGTGCAATGGATCTCAGACTATCTGAGCAAACGTGCTCCATCGGTGAAGCTACTTGATGCTAGAAGTCTTGAGCGTCCAATCAAATCCGGAATATCACAAGGATCGATATTTGGGCCCTATTTGTTCGATCTGATCATTAGCTCGCTAGTACCGAAGCACAGTGGAACTACGGTCGTCAAATACATTGACGATTGTACCTTCATTGTGCCCATAACCAGCCAAAGCGTTGATATCCTCCAGGAAGAGCACCAAACCATGTTGAGCTGGTCATCGTCAAATGGTCTACGACTGAACTTGTCGAAATGTAAACTCCTGCGGATGCCTAAAACACAAAATTTCCCTGCACCGTTGATCCAAAATGTCGCCAGTGTAAACGATGTAAAGCTTCTTGGTGTCTACTTGTCTTCAGACCTGAAGTGGAATAGACATATGGAACACATCAATAGAATAGCCTCACAACGACTCTATGCTATACGCCTTCTGAAACCGATTCTGCACAGTGATCAGACGATCAACGTCTACAACAGTTTGATCAGATCAATTATGGAATACTGTGCTCCCTTGATTTGGGTTGTCCGAACAAAATAAGGCCGCTCTGGACAAACTTCAGCGTCGAGTACACCGCCTGATATGTGGCACTAGCGAGTGTGGATGTGGCAGATTCACGAACTTGGACGACAGACGTGAAAGGGCAGCATCCAAACTGTTAATTTCAATTTCGAAAGATCCCGATAACATGCTCCATGGACTATGCCCACCTCTTTCAGGCCGATCAAACCGCTTTGTAGTCCCTTATTGCAAAACGAACCGAAGAAGAAACTCATTTTTTCCGAAATCGTGTATTATCTATAATAACATTTTTACAGATTGATTTGAGATTGCTTATCACAAATATTTTTATTTACGTATCAACGCGCACGTCACTGATGATGCATACGCAAAACGACTTTTTACTAAAAGAGCCCACAAACTTTTAAACAGGAATGGTTTTCTTGTATATGACATGAATTGAATGATTTCTATTGTGTTCATGAATAAACGTCTTACTTCTACAGTTCATCAGGAAGCCGCGTGCATGAATTATTGAGACAACTGATTGGCGTTTCAACAGCGATGCGTCCGTTTTATTCAATTGTATCAAACTATTATTCGGGATTTCATCAAACAAACACACGTCAACATGCAACAAATAGTAGTAATTTGTTTTATGATTTCCAACGTATTCCATCTTTCACCAAATAAATTATCGACCACTCCGCTCCAGCTACTATCCCACTCCGTTTCCATAGCCGCTCCAGCTCCGCTCCGCTCCAGATCCCTGGTCAAGGTACATTGTTTCGATAGGTAAAAGGTGAACACAATTTTTGCAACTGATTTTTTCAGAATAAATTGATGAGATAAAAAATATAGCTAAATGCTTATGAGCTATGAGCATGACTGCAGCTGATAAACAGACGTAAAAATTCTGACGTTGATTGTTCATAAATGGTCCATTGCATTCTTTGATGATCAGAGTCTTTGCTGTTTTTGGATAATTAGTCTTCATTATGAGTTTGAAACTTTGGGCTATCAGAGACTGTATATGCACTAATACCAAAAATGCGTGTCACCTTTTAGTACAACCAAATGTGTGCACATCAAAGCCGCATTGCTATTTAGCTATGAATATTCTCTTTAATTGTGGTCATTAAGGTTGACAGAAAACTCGTTAATTCAATATTTCTGTTAAGCACTGTATATTAAAAGAAATTGAGTTTAGTATTTGAGACTGTGTTCATAAGCTCACTGTCAATTTGCCACTGATGGTCACATCGACTGAAACATGTTTGGCAACTGAAGTTCTCATGAAAATTTATCATTGAGATATCATCAATTTCACCGGACAAGCGAGAATGTACTCACTTAGATCTCTACATTTTTCAATATCGTCAAAATGAAGAAATTAACAGACATTTATAAATAGAAAGAAAAGCCACATTTGATTTTAAGTTTAATTGGCGCAACATGTTTCGGCCAGCTCTCCTTCAGGTGCGACGCTGGACTGAGGTTACAACGATACAGTTTGACATTGGTGAACACAATTAGACAGAAATCGATGCGTGCAGCGTGACAGATGAAACACAGAAGCAAGCAAGAATACAAGCTGTAAAAGACTGATATCATGATTAATACTAAATGGCAGAGGACAATAGCAGCTATTGATCGGACGTTGAAAAGGAAAGTCATAATACTGCATTACAAGAAAGTCAAAATCAAAAGAGAAAGTCATAATACTGCATTACAAGAAAGTCAAAATCAAAAGAGAAAGTCATAATACTGCATTACAAGAAAGTCAAAATCAAAAGAGAAAGTCATAATACTAGCAAATTAATACTTACAAATCAATGACTTTCCATTTCAACGTCCGATCAATAGCCGCTATTGTCCTCTGCCATTTAGTATTAATCATGATATCTGCAGGCTGTCTACCGAATAGAAAGTCAAAAAATGAGAAAAAATGACGAATTTTTCAAGAAAAAATGAAAAAAAATGAATTTTGGGGGCGGAAAAATGAAAGAAATGATAAAGTATCCACTAAGAATCGAACAATATAGCGTATCACTTTCATCATTGCAATAGTACAATGAAATTTTTAATTGACTCCTGTAGCATTTCCATCCAAACAACATGTCCGACAGTCATCATTCAAAAGATTATACGCTGCAAATCTTAAAGTTAAAAAAATCGTACATATCAAAATCGTGTGCCCGTATGTAAAGATTTAATAAATACAATCATAATAAGATTAATAAATACATCATCAATTATCTATCACTGTATACCGTCTTTAGATATCGATGTCTCACTTAACATTACCTACGTAAGTTGTACATGCTCAACATCCAGTCAAAATAAAAACATTGGTGATAGAATAACAAAACCAATCAATTCATGAATAATTGCAAATATAGTTCATGGCTTCACATCTTCTTTCGATTTTTAACGTTGTTCATAAGTTTCTCGAATGCACACTTTCGCTTCGATCCAATCTCTGCTCTTTTTATGGATTGTTTTGAATTTAAAAATTCGAACACTATTTTGTATTTAAAGTCACACTTGTTTGAAAGATGATAACAAAGTCACACGAATAAAGCAAAATTGTCCTCTCATTTCTTGTTTTATGTGTTGCATACACGGACTTGGTTGCATAGAACATAGGTCCGAAGTAAATGTTTGGCTAATTCAAGTGGAATCATCCGAGCAGCATTTATAACAAAAACAAAATACTGACCTCAGGTATTTTTTAACTGACTGAAATGACAAGAAGGAAAATCATCGAAGGGAAATACAATGAAATATATCTACACTCTACATTTATTGTTAATTGTTACAGGATGTTTCCTGTATGGTTCGTTGATTTATTAAAATCACCCATAAGATAATGAATAGCCCAAAAAACAGAGTGTTGCGGAAGGTTAACGATTCTCCATCAAGTTATACGACATCTGGAGCTCAGTGCATTAGTCAACAAAATCATAAAATCCAAAAAGTGGAGAGGTGATATCTGTAAGGATAAATTTTGAACTAGGCTAGTAGTCGGCAATTTACGAAAATCTATTTGAGAATGCATGATTTCGAAGAAAAAATGAAAAAAATAACAGCAGCAGCAAAAAAATGAAATAAAATGATATGTTACCAAAAAAATGACGCACTCACGTTGCACCTGAAGGAGAGCTGGCCGAAACATGATGCGCCAATTAAACTTAAAATCAAATGTGGCTTTTCTTTTATTTATAAAATTTGTAAGGGATCAAGCTTTTCTCGAAATTAACAGACGTCACAAAAACCCACTTGTCAATTGCAGCTTATGCTTCAACAAACAGAATCGTATTTCAACAAGAAAACTGCGAATTGTCCTTGAGTTCGATGAAATCCAAAATTCAAAAAGCACTCCAACTCAGTTCGCATTGAGGTGCAGTTTATCAATATCATTCAATTGTTCCAATGCGACTACTAGCAATGCATGAACTTGAAAATTAGTAACAACTATTTCATATCAAATTTCAGAAAGACATCTTTAGTAAGAAATCAAGCGTGTACTTTCCATACTTCGAAGCCTTCTGAAATTAATTGAGAATTGTTTCCTAAGTAAATGCACCCAGCATGAAGATCCACATGAATAGCACTATACAATCGCTTTGAAAGTTTCGTATGTCAGTAACTCAGTATATCCAAAAACTGAACTAAAGCATCACTTGCTATCTAATGGCTATCATAGTACATTACTCTTTGAGATAAACGTTCTCTTCTGTTGAAAAGTCTTTTTCAGTTCATACATATCGTCAGATGAAACACTGAACCGTATGAGTGAGTTCGGTTATAGAAAGGTAATTAATGATTGAGTAGGAGTGTACTTCAAATTCATGTGGCGCACTTATGGAAATGCAGGCGTATTCGACTGTCAAGGTTACCACATTCAGAAGTTCGCATAAAAACCGATCGGCTCCTGTCATAGAGAATGCGATTCAGCCCCGTGTCAGGAAGGTGTATTCTCCAGCCCATGGGGAGTTCATGGTCATGTAAGCAGTGGGAGTTACATTAACCAGCGCCTCTTTCGAATGTTTCAACCTTCAACACTGACGGATGCGTGGATGTTGATGGGGATCTTCCCATTAGAGCAGCTATGCCCCTTGTCGGCTTAATGGGAGTGTCCCTGTGTGCCTACATCCACTGTAACACATCAGAGACTCCAAAAGTATTGCAGGGCTGCTATCAGTTTGTTACTTGGTGGATTGGGCTGGGAATCTGGGTCCTACTTCGAATTTCGGGTATTTTCCGCTTCACGTTGAATAATGTTCGCTAATTTACAGGTCACTCCAACACAGCGAATTGCCGCTGAAAAGTATCTGACGACACGACCTCCCACATGTCCGCTATTGGCAAAGAAGTGTGATAATTTCTATTGCAACAAATCAAAAAACAATTTTTCACCTGTCTCATGGAACTTTGCATATTATTTGTAGTGAACCGTGTGTGAATAAAGCAGCTGCCTGAGAGCGAATTTTTGCATCACTGGATCTTTTTATGGGTTACAAATTTGTTTTCAAATTTGTCTATAATCCGTAGAAATAAATCAATCGTTACAAAACTCTAAATACACGTACGTGAGGATATTTTCTACCCACATATCAGAATTTGTGCAAATCGAGCCAATACTTTTTGAATTAGGGGCGATAACTTGAAGTGCAGCGATGTCTGCAGCTTCATCTGACTTCTTCAGACGATATAGTCCGGGAGCTAGCGTGAAGTTGTGCAGGGAACGAGGTAGTACATAAAACTTTCACATAGCATAGTACACCTCTAACCTACTGCAAAACTTCGCGTCTGCCGGATCAGATCATTTGCTTTTCAGAAATAGAGAGGATAACACAATCCTATGTATTTCCAGTGGTAAAATTGTGACATTTAAGGTGTTGACTCCATTTTTTCGAATTTTTGCTTATAAAGGTTACACAAATTGGTATTTTGTTGAACTGGTTATTATAGAAATCATCTACAGATCATGATCTTTCAAATGAGTTATCATTCAGTGACAGAGGATGAAGTAAAGTGTACAAACAGACACTTTTCGTTAAAGTATATCAACAATTTTCCTGAAATTTCTATGTTAAAATTTGCAGTTATACCAACGAAAAGTGTCTGTTTGTGCACTTTACTTCATCCTCTGTCACTGAATGATAACTCATTTGAAAGATCATGATCTGTAGATGATTTCTATAATAACCAGTTCAACAAAATACCAATTTGTGTAACTTTTATGAGCAAAAATTCGAAAAAATGGAGTCAACACCTTAAATGTCACAATTTTACCACTGGAAATACATAGGATTGTGTTATCATCTCTATTTCTGAAAAGCAAATGATCTGATCCGGCAGACGCGAAGTTTTGCAGTAGGTTAGAGGTGTACTATGCTATGTGAAAGTTTGATGTACTACCTCGTTCCCTGCACAACTTCACGCTAGCTCCCGGACTATATCGTCTGAGCAGAAAGTACTTGTGATCAACAAAGTCCTTTCCCGACAACTCGTAAAGTGATGACGACACCAGCAGGCCTCATCCCATTACATTAGAACTTTTAACTTAAAAAAGGTGTGGCAAGGTTGCGGTCGAGGGAGGATTTCAAATAGCAGTGGATGAGACGAAGAGGGAGAGAGAGCAATGCACACGAGTAACAATAATGCGTCGAACAGACGAAGTCATAGTAAGCTGTTGACATCGCTGCATTTCACGTTATCTTCTCTAATCAAACAATTACTTGTCCGATCTGCATAAAAATCTGTATGTGGGCAGAAATATGCATAAGTACGGCTACCTAAAGTTCGGTGACGATTGATTCAATTTTGCAGATTTTACACAAATTTGAAAACTTGGGAGAGATAAGCCATCAGTGTCTCACTTTGTTTTGCCATTTCACCACTGGAGGAAAATGCTGCCTATGTAACAGGGGCTGCAGCTCGCCGCCAACGGATTTACGGAAGTCACAAAAGCTGCGTGCATTGCACTGTACTTCAGGGTTTGCATTGGTGTTCTTGGTGAGTTGAACCAAAGCATTTGACACTTAACCTTGAAATCTAATCAAAATCTTCAGTCTCATTAATTTATGTAGGACCCAAGAAATCACATCACAGTTGGCACCTACAGTTACAGTCACAGTTACAGTTACTGCCATATTCAATGCTCTCCACTTAGACCAACTATTGCCATGACCAAAATGTTTCATTGCCAACCTCTTGGTAGAGAAAAAACACAAATTATGTTCGATTACAGAGGTCAGAAATGAACATCTTTATCAAACTGTTTCATGATTTTTAAAGTTTTAAAGATGAGATGACATGATATTGTGAAATTCGATTCCACGCTCTACTAGTGGCCCATTATCAAACAGTTAATGACAAAACTTCCTGTGTTTCAACATGGAATTTTGGTTAGGTCAACAGCTCTTGAAATGTTTGATAAACTACATACAAGTAGCAAGGGAAAACTCCTACGAAATCGACAACTTGCTGCCTACACTATATTTTTATTGAATTTTTTGACAGATTATCAGATCCGACAGAAGTATTGGCTGATTTATGGAAATTGCGGAATCTGCTGAAAACTGTAGTCCCTAATGTCAAGTTCTAACATGCTTAATTAGCTATTTTCGGAATAATTCTTGAGTTTAATGATTAGAATTTTCGTGACAGGAAACCCGGTTCTCGGAGAACCAGAACCATGAAAACCCTAAATGCAGGAAATGAATAAACTTACCACATTCAAAGCACGCGTCGAACACTAAATGGCCTCGTTTAGGTCGACCAGAATAGCCGGGTGGGACGACAGCAAACTTGTTCACATTACCAACGACAGGCTCTTCACCAGATTCACATTCTGAATCTCCGCCTGAAATTATGAAACGTTGCATTCGATCAGGATATTGCATTAAAGAAGCAATGTGCGGACATGATTCCTTTTTATCAATGAAAAATCATCTTCATTATGAAGAATATCTTTATATCAAGGATGAAGCCATCTGACTAGATTACGCGGATTCTTCAATTGAGGACTTATGTCATATTGTCATTCGTCGATAGCTCAGTTGGTAGAGCGTTGGCCTAGAATGCCAGAAGTCGGCGGTTCAAATCCACCAAGACGCGCAGAAATTTTCCGTCTGTTAAATCATTATTACTTCTATGAATACTATTAACACATTTTTGTTCGGAACGCTTAAAAATTGAATTGCTACAAAATATCCCCGCCCCATCGAAAACGATAAAATAGACATTTTTCTTGTGCAAGCAAATTTTCATTGAGAGTACGAGATTCTGCATATATAGGGATATGTCACTTCCAATTAGGAAACACTATGAACCTCATGAATCATATTCATCAATTTCCCAATTAGCATCATTGCTCAAAACACATAGAAAATTTTCGTATTTCAGCATTGGTTGGGCAAAAGATTAGAATGATGATTTTTGTGCGTCGGGAGCAAAGAATTATTTTGCTCAGAGGATTAGGGAACACTTCATAGTCTGATTGAAAGACATCCGAAACCAACCTCAAACACCTATTTCACTGATCATCATGTATCGCGTTGTCTTCAAGTGGATTCTGATTGTACTTACAAGGCTATTTTCAGTTTTGGTTGTGAGGCTGGAGGACCTGATGGCATCAGACCTCAACATCGGAAGGATACACTTCAAGATCATAAAAAAGATATGCTGCGGCTTCTTGTAATGTAGCACTTACAGAGCTATTGAATTTTATTTTGTGATCTCATAGAAGTGCCAAAAGTTCTAAAATTTCGCTGAGGGGCTCGTTTGATGGCTTTTTCGAAGGAGTCACGTAGAATTGGATCAGCAGCAGCAGTGGGGAATACTATACGCCGTTTAGTGTCGAAAATCCTCTGCTCGAAAATTGCAGGAGCTGTACAAGTAAGTTCAAGCCTATCATTAGGTTTTGAGGTAGCAACTCTTATTCTGAGCACCATCAGAAAACTGGCGATGTCATGAAAAATGCATTTCATTCACTGCATTCATTATGGGATGTCATTATGGAAGTAATGGATAAAAGGCACCAAATATCTACAGCTATGTTCATTTCTGGCATAATATAGAAACTTCACATCTTTATTATATAGAAAACATTGTTGATTCTGCGGAAGTGTTCAGCCATGAGATCCATAGGGTCGCCTGTTATTCAGTTCAACCCTTCAGGGACGTCACCGGACATTGATGGTTGGCATCTAGATGATTGAACCTTCACCAAATCTCCTTCGCTGTCTTAAATGATTTTAGGAAAATTCTCGAAAGCATGGCAGAATGCAGACGGGAAGTCAATTCATTAAAGTGCGACATTCTAATGCTTAATGACAATCCATTTCGAAGGACAGAAATAATGGAGGACGACTTTCATCTTATTGAAAACATTCGATTAATCGATCATGGATATGCGGAGTTATTAGGCGGCTCAATATGCAAGGAATCTATTGAAAAGGTGCTGAAAGAAAAGAGCCGCATAATTGAAGGAAAGCTTTTTTGTAACAATAACTAGATAAGCATATTGAAATATTTCCTATATTTCCCTATTGCAATAACAGGGTTCCTACGCTTTTTCTGATTCAAAAATTAAGGAGATTTTAAGAACATTAATCACTTAATTTAAGGAGGTATGACGGCTCAGTTGGTTAAGTGACCGCACTGATAACATAATATACAGAAGGTACAGGGTTCGTACAGGAATTAATCTTAAGTCCAGAAATTTAAGAAGATTTTCAAAAAATTGAGGAGATTTAAGGAGGAAATTAAAATTAAGGAGATTTAAGAAGCGTAGGAACCATGAATAAGCATATGTGCCTTCCTTTGTTGCAACAATCCATGCCTGCTAGAATTTGCTGCGCACGTCTCTGTCGAAATTTTTGATATATTACTAGACAAGGACGCATGGCATCAAGCAACCCTAACTTCTCACAGTTCAGGTTTCAAAACACGCAGCGCTAGTCAGCTTACAATTTCTGCTTACTTAGCCTTAGAGAAAACGGTGCTATGACCTTCATGTGATAACTGTTAGTCCGGAGTTAGCACAACGTTGTGCAGCGAATCAGGTCGTAGGCCTCACTGAAACCTTCACACAGCATCGTCATTGTAGCATCGTCATTGTAGTTGACTACTACAAAAGTGCACGTCTGAGGGATCAGATCGTTTGTCTTTTATAAGGATCGTGGATTAAAAAAACATAAAATTAAGTGTCAGCACCTTCACAATAATTGGGAAACTCCGGTTGTTAAATCATGTTTTGAAGATCAATTCAAAAAATCTAGTGATACAATCAAAGCACGTTAATTATCAATCTCGTCAAAAGAATCTGGTCAGTTGCTGAATACAGTTGTCCCATACCGCTATCTTAATGACTGATGAACAATTCACAGTTGCATGCTCACTAGGATTCGGTGTGCCACTTTGTGAGGAAAAACCGCGTGTGCATGTGCGTGTGTGCGGTGAAACTGTAGACATTCTTGGCAAGCATCCTTTGGTATGCAAGAGCACCAGCGATCACTTCCAGAGATGCGACTTCGTCAACATGATATCTCGGGCACTGGTTTCCTCTGGAATGCCAAATACAAGTGAACCGGTGGGGTCAAATGCATTTAAAACGCTGGGTCTTTTCAGGCGAGACAACAAGCGTCCTGACGGCCTAACGAGGTCGTTGTCTCATCTGGGATTTCACATACAGAGCCGCACCCTGGATCTTTCCCACTCGAACCTCGCATTAAATGGAAAAGGAGTAGTTGCCAATGTAGCAAAAGAGAGGAAAATAAGGAAAAAGTCACGCAATTGAAGACCGCTCTATTCTAGCACCCGTCGGAATCGTTGGTCCATCAATAAAGATCTTCGGCTCTAATGGAACATGTGCTGCAGAAATCATGAAGCAGCTAGGAAAACGCCATCGAAAATCGACGGGGGATGAAAGAGCAAAATCTATCAAAGAATCAGAAAGCCAATTCAAGTAGGAGCTGCAAATTGCAATGTGAGAGACCTCCACTTCGTCACATCCTGTCATGCTATAGTGACTTAATTGGTGTTTTTGTTTTCACTGCTCTTCTCTTACTTTCTAATTTCCCGTGTGTCCTAAAAATATCATATTTGCTTATCTTTCTCTCTGACTTGAAATAAAAAGATTTATCTGTTTGAACCTAACAACCTGCAGCCGCATGATAAGCATGAACGAGCGATGAAGTTAAGTAGACTACGTTCTTAAGTTAAGTAGACTATGTAGATTAGCTCCTACATCCTTACCTCTATCTTCATGCCTTTTTGAGTTCACGAATACGTAGTTCAATTCACAACGGTCTGCACTTATTTGTGATCATAGAAGGTGCTGTTGTCAATGACATGAGAATGTAATGCAAAAATCAACGGTGTTGTTTGCCTATGTAGGCCTACACTACAAATGTATGTTGCCTATAGGTCTATACAAATATGGACATAGTGAATTCTGGAAACCATCCTTTAATGGCATGGAAAAGAAAAGCACAGTCATTGCGGAGTCAATGTAGTTCCATCCATGCACAAACGAAAGTTTTGGTTGACAGTTACCCTGCCACCTCGAAGATTCACACTGTCATACGTGAGGACGCGTTCAGCCGTCTGAGCTTCTCCGCAGAAGCAGCGGTCAGTCGGAGAGTTCCCATCTTAAACAGAAAGGCTCTATATAGACCAAAGCCTGATCGCAACTTGTTGAGAAGAAACCCAGTTCTTCTACTCCAGATCGAAACCTGGGAATTTCAACGTCGGGATGACAATAAAACACCAAAATAGGCAGTTAATGCGTTCCCAATCATCGTTCCCAATTTCCAGGGTTCTCATTTTTGGAAACATAAAATGAAAATAAAAAGTGTATCAAGTATTTTATTTTCATTGTCCAACCTAATGGCATAATTCCTCTGATAGTACCTGTCCGTACGATTTTTGATACAAGAATAAGAAAATATAGCGACCGGGTTTGAAAGATTTCAAAAGGCGGTTTCAGCGGTTCGAAAAGTGAATAGTCCGGCAGCCAGAACGAGTTTCTTCAGGGAACGAGGCCGAAAGTGAGACTTTCACAGATTGATGTACACCAGGGGCCGTATGCTAGAACAATTCCTAAGATTTTTATCTTAGAATCCTAGCTTATGGATTCACTAGGTGAAATCCTAATCGGTATGCTTGAACGTTCCCTAGCAATTCCCTAAGTTAGGGGACTCTCCCTAAGTTCACTTGATTGGCAGATCACCGGACTGCTGCAGCTGTGTTTATTTTCCCACCCTGACAACGAATTGTCTCACAAACTGCAGTCGGCGATTGATTGACGGTGAAAAAAACAATTTGAAAAAATATCAGTTACCGACAAACTGGAACTGCAGTTGTATTCATCTTGTTGTTACGATGAAGACAACGTTTCGCTTATCAAAATCGATGCAGTAGTTCCAAAGTAATGTGGAATAATACATTTATCCTCAAAGTGTGCACGTCTTAATTACTCAACTAATGAGTGAATACCGTGGACTTATCGTCAACACAAAAGTTGTCGAAACATGAAATTGGCAATAGCTCAGCTAATACTGCATCAAATTAAACAAAATAGACTGCATTATAATCGTCATCTGATGATTGAGAAGATGGTGCCACCAGTTGCTAACATAGATATAGAGAATGTTTTACCAGCATTTATTATTACATGAGTTGACATTGTACTGGTAGATTTGAACAACCAATCAGAATGGAGCGCACAGCAAATATTGTAGATTCAATCTTATCATGCCAATGATGGATATAACAGGACGTATCCGACCCATTATTAGCTTCCATCAAAGATCTTTATTTTTTACGAACTTTCACTGCAAAAACTGTTAACATTTGGTTGAATTTATCGTTAGTTCAAATGTTGAATTTAATACTCGCATTTGCTAATGTTCAAGAGTAACCTATGATCAAAGAATATGGTCAAAATATCTATAGATAGGAAGAGTGAAAAATAATTAAAAACCATGAATTAAAAAGATAAACTGTGTTATTGATATTGGAATACTTTGGCAATACAATCTTATACCTTGAGCTGCAAATAATGCAAATTTAAAGTAATCACTATTGCATGCTTCACTTTTCATACTGCTATAATTACATGTAGGCTCTTATATTCTCATAAACTCAACACAAAGTCTTCCTCGTGAATTGAGATCAGTCAACTTAATTCAAGATAATGTCGTCAAATACAACCTTCCATTTTCAAATGTAGATGATTATTTTTGAAAACGACTTAATTCACTAGAGTGACAATGCAAATAATATTGTGTATACGAAAATTACTAGAAATTCAAGGTCCAACTTAGAAATAAGGAAATTAAAGAAGGTATCTATTTATTATTTCTCGCTGGCGTTTCTTTCCATCGTTCGCCGATGTTTCCGGGAATTGATCATTCGGATCATTTTCCTGCATAATGGTCATATTTCTGATCTTCTTTGTTTCTTTCTTCAGCACGATTTCTTCAGGAGTTGGAAGTCGTCGAGCTACAATATTATATTAGTCGCTGATAGCCTACAATAATTATCTGACAGATAGTAAGTGTCCTCGTAATCAAAAACTTTTGTATACAGGGTAAAGCGTCAAAAAATTGTTAGGAAGTAAACATAGGCACTATACCTGTTAAATAAAAGTGAATCTAAACCACTGAATAGGTTTAACTAATTTAGTCCATACAGAAAATTTGTTGAAGAATTGATATATATTTCCTGACTTAGGGGCGGGTCTAAGTTCTCCTAGATTTCGTCAAGATTTTGTGATTTAATTCTTAGGATTTTTTTCCTAACTTTGTTTCAGCATACCAACACCCCCTAACCCTAACTTAGGTACCCCCAGCGATCCCCTAAGATTTTTTTCCTAAGTGACTTAGGGGTGACGTTCAAGCATACCACTTAGGATTTTCCCCCTAACTTAGGCAAATCCTAAGTTAGGGGCTGTTCTAGCATACGGCCCCAGATGCCTACTACGAATCGGCACATCTGCCGAGTTCTAGTGAGTTCCTCTTCTTGTCAGACGAAATCAAAGAAAAACACATGTAAATGCCAACCCATGGTGACGCATTTTGCAGTTTTTGGCTAAAATGGAATTTTGTATGTTTTCTCTAATTAAACGAAAAGTACTAAGCCGAGAGTCAAAAGTTTTGGCATGGAATGTCTTCAGGTCAGTTCCTATGATACGCATGTGCTTTTATCATGGATCTGATCGACAATGTATGTGAGAATGTGGTTGAATGTGGATAGAGTTGCTCAAAATGTTTGTGTTTGCCGACATTAAGAGGCTCGCCAAATGTAAATGTGTTTAGCTTTATAGACAGGCTGCATGAAAATGAAAGGAAATGACCTGAAGACATTCCATGCCAAAAATTTTGACTCTCGGCTTAGTACTTTTCGTTTAATTAGAGAAAACATACAAAATTTCATTTTAGCCAAAAACTGCAATCTGCGTCCCATTGGATTTACATGTGTTTTTCTTTGATCCTGTCTGACAAGAAGAGGAACTCACTAGAACTCGGCAAACGTGCAGATTCGTAGTGGGCATAGGGTATACATCATTCTGTGAAAGTCTCATTGTCGGCCTCGTTCCCTACAGAAACTCGTTCTGGCTGCCGGACTAGAAGTGGATGTTAATGATTGTAAGGAGATAAACAGCTAAGATCCAAGTCAGATGCAAAATATTTTTTCACAATTTCCCCTTCACTAATATCTTACAGCATGCATAGATGTTAGCTAGTTTTTGATTTCAAAAATTTAGCTAGCTCGCATATGAACAGGAAGATAAGCTGGCATCACTGAAGTGATTTTGCTTTTAAGAGTGAATTAATCGTTTGACAGTTGAGTCTCAACCTGCTGAAATTTGTATGCCTGTTTTATGGTATTATCCATACTTCTCACTGGCTGCACATGGCAAAACCTCTAAACATACTGCAAATAAATGTTTATCTTGCATAAGTCAAGAGAAGAAAACCTAATGATAGTGCTGCTTTCAAAAGGATAGTGAAATGTTAGTAGCGACGGAGACAGACCTCCTGATGAATTGATGATAGGCCTGACTCTAATTTTTCTAAGTCATAAATATCTACACTATTATCAAGTTATTAATTGGGCTCCGAGGGATGGTCATCCACTCTTCGACCACGATGGATTGCAAGACTTTCAAACAATTGATGCCTCTCTTTTAATACCTTCGTATTCCCCATATCCCATCACACAAGTTTAATCGACAGGATAGTGATCTGGTGTTCATGACCACAATATTTCGAGTACCGGTATCCCTATCGTGATAAAACTGATCAATGATGAACCATGTTTCATGAAAGATAGCATCCGACAGCCTGCCAGCGATGCATAAAACTAGTCTACGTACTATCGAAAGTCCTCGTGTTTTTCAGATTTCAAAAAGGATAAAAAAATTTTCAACTCACGATCATAATGAAGTCAGATCGCTCTAAGAATATGAACTGAAGTAACCTCCTACTCTGCCCCATCTGGAGTTCTCAACTCCTATTCACTCATCCGTTCTTATAAACGTGCATCCGCTTGTCACTCTTCATCAGATCACAAAATTTTGCATCAGAAGAGGTCGAAATTTCAATTTTGACCTAATCACTAGAGACATAGAGAGAAGTACTTGTAGTTGACCAAACGTCCACCTAGTTCTATCGACCTTTCAAGGCGTCGGACGCCGAAGTACCGACATTGGTTTGTATACTAACTTTAATAAAAAGTCGTTCATAAAGAAATGGGGAGCTACGTTTATGTCTTTCTCAAAGAGAAGTACTTGATTTCAGATTATGCGCACAATTCAGACCGACATGTTACCGCTATAAGATGGTCAGTTATATTCGCTGGTTATGTCCGTTACCCAGGCTCGGTGAAATCGTACATGCGCATACAATAAGTACATCAGCCAAAACTTTAATCAATTTCCAACAGACAAATCCATCAGCCACAGCTCTACAGGAGTTATCAATTTACCTGAGTGGCCATCGTTAATCTCGTTTGTTTGCTCTGCGTTAAAATCCTCTTGCACGGGATTTTCCCGCTTGGTGTCAGCCATACTTTCAAATAAATTTGTTTACTTTAGCAACGGTTGAAACAGTTTAAACAAAATTGTATAAGACCACGTGGGTTTCAGAGGCCTTTTATTTGCGTCAAATTGATCTAAAAAATTCGACCAATTCGTATTCGAGTTCATCTAATCTCTACTGATCTTTAAAAGGAATTTTTCAGTTTGTTCGTAACCTGCATGTCGATGCATGGAGTGCAGAAACCAGGTGATTCTTAGCACCCTCTGCCTTTCGGAAGACGAGGACTGAGCAGACTGAGGACCGTTTCATTAGCTTTGATCAAAGATATTGGCTTTGATAGTTCATATTATGTGTTTGAACCGCATCCTTACCACGCTGGTTCAGTGCGGGGTTCGGAGAAACCGATTTTTTTAGGGGGTCACCGGGTCACCTCTAGTCTTTGGCAGGCTCAAAGTAGGTATAGGTGTATTAGGTAGAGTGGTAACTCCGCATTTATTAAATCCCAATGTGTATGCACTTTCGATTGCATTAAATGAACTCGAAGTGGATACAGTTGGCATTGTCACCAAATGTGAGATATGCAAATTTTTGCAGTTTTGCAGAAATTACAACGGAATTGACTGACTTCATTCATAGTATAATTAAGAAGGAAATGATATTATTTATACAGATCGTCCGTGTGTCCGTGTCATCCCAATGAGCCAAATTTGGTGTCGGCAACGTTGCCTGAACGACGCCACGGTTGCCTTTGGTTGCCAGTTGTCAAAAATGGTTGCCTGCACGTTGCCAAAACGTTGATGAAACACGATTATTTTTTGCATATAGTTGCCTTGATGTTGGCAAGATTGACATCTTGTAGACCTCTTACCAGTATTGTGTTGCTCCGTAATATAAGGCATAGTATTTTGATAGTGAAGCGAAGAATTAAACGTTTAAGTTGAGACAAGGTTATGCGTTTACTTTTACTTTCCTCCTCCTGTATGCTTTAAGATTGTAGTACTTTTCTCCGACATAGATTTCCATATATAATCACACAATGATGTTTTAAAGAAAAGTATGAAGATCACTGTCGAAGAAAAGTCCAATACTCCAAATCGAGCCCGACGTTTCGAGCACTCGCTCCTTCTCAAGGGCAATACGTGGAGGAAGGAGAAGAATGCTCGAAACGTCGGGCTCTGTTTGGAGTTTTTAAATTTCTTTATGGTCAAATAAAGGAAAAAGGAGGTCAAACTTCGCTATTTTGACTATTTGATCTGTATTTCGCTATTTCTGATTTCGTTGCACTTATGTTTGAGCTGCAATGCATAAAATATATTGATTAGAAATCTTGATTTCATTTCTTATTCCAGATCTCTTCTCTGGCCCTGATCGGAGGAGGAAACACCTCTGATACGCTTCATAGGGTGTTCTGGCAGGTCATATGTCACCGTCCCTTGCGATGACCTTTTCAGGCAGGACGATCAAAAGACAAGCGGGGGTTTCGTGGTTCCAAGATCCCTGAAGTGATTCTAACAGCCACGCGGTTAAGTGGCTGTAGTGGAACGGATAAGGAACTGCATGGACGACATTGCGGCTGATATCCTTAGGCATTCAAGTGACACTGTAACTTGTAGGTCGCATGCGAAATCCGTTGCATCTTAAATGAAGTCAAATTACTGTTTTAGGAAGACTATGTTTAAATAATTTTTGTTACAATGCTTGATTTTTGTAAGTGTATATATGTTTACTATGATGATGTACATCCAGTAAAGGAACATTTTTCCATTGTGCTTTAAGAGGCTGGGCTCAAAACACAATTTCGTTGTTCACCGTAGCTGTATTACCTTGAAGGGAAACCTGCTGATATTTTATGTTTCGTGACTGATGAAACGGAACAGACCAAGATCACTAGAATCCCAGTCATTTAGGCCCCAGTACATTTAGGCCCGAATCCCAGTCATTTAGGCCCCAGGACATTTAGTAAATATCTCACGAGTTTGCAGTCTTCATGTCTTCCAATATGGTCGCTGATGAATGCTGCGTGGACTGTGTGCTTATACTTAACTTGTTCATCAACACATGAAGAATTTGTATCACTGATCAACGCTGCATATAAAGCTCAACTTTCAAGCTAATAAGCAAACTCCAAAATGAAGTATGTTGTTTTTGCTGCAGATCTTTCACATTGCATGAAATTGTGCCCGATTGTAAAGCAAGATTCACGTTGTCCCAAACGGTGTCTATCTGTGTGATAACTAAAAATGCTAACAAAATGGCACAAGCCACTGGTGGCAAAGGAATGTTCAAAAATCCGCGGACGGAACTCGTGTTGCTACGATCGCTTTAATCGAAATAATGATGAAATTAGGAGTTTTAGACCCAATTTATTGGTACGTATAGCTGCCTCGGCAGTGGAATTCGCGCTCAAATTATAAGGCCTATCAAAAAAATCAAAATTTTCCATAATTTTCCAATATTTTCCAAAATTTTCCAATTTTTTCCATAATTTTCCATGGAAAATTTTAATTCAAAATTTTCCGGAAAATTTTCATCACTACTTACAATACAATTCAAGGACTTTCCACAGAAGTACACTGATAGTGATCGGTGTCCAGTCAATTAGGCCCCAGTACATTTAGGCCCACAAGAAATGGTCATTTAGGCCCCATGTTCTTATGTTATTTTAACTACAAGATTACAATCAAAACCAAGAAATTGTTATGATACATGGGAGCCATACATTACAGAAATATGGTTGGTTTTATCAAAGATACCGCAGAATTGTCTAGGGAGTGGTATGTGGATTGCTCGAGAATGTCAAAAACACCGGTTCATGATGTCATTTTAACCACGGCGCGTTGCAGCGTGTATGAGGTATCAAAAGACTGCAAATTTTCTGAAACCACCAGAAATGTCAATGGTCTTACAAGAAATTGTAGTAGTTGTATTTAAATAGCAATAATTCAAAATTGGACATATTTCATTCACGTGATCATTATGTTATTTTTATCCTGCAATACAACAAACTTGGTATATTTGGATAGAGAATTGTTCACTCTATCTATAAATATCAACGCTTTTACAGAAAATGCTGACTGACACAATGTCGGAAACTACAGATTGATGTATTTTGTGCAAGGATGTTTCTGTCACAAATTCCTTCTAAATTTATGTTTAGATTTTGTTTAAACGCTGCACGCATTTCTAAACGTACCAGCTGGACGTGGAATTTTGTGGTCTGCCGCTATTAACGAAGCTATCAGCCTATATCTACGCACACGGCATGTTTCAAGGCAGCAGGGAAAGTAAGTAGCTTGTATTTCATTGCAATGAATGTTAAGTCTTATTGCAGGAGGTTAGATCAGTGGAATCGGCTTGCAGACTGATGAACGGAGATTATGATTGCTTGGCTTAGTTAGGAACAACCCTATGTAGATAACTAAAGAATAGAAAGGAGTGCTATGTGTAGGGCACTGTGCATATGCAGCAGATGAATAATGAGTAATGAATAAGCAAATGTTGGTGGAATGGCTATGGCTACGTACTGCATAGGTTGAGTCGGCAAATATTTGGTCTCGCATCTATCACACCGACTATCTGGTGCAGCAATCTTCCATTTTTGTTGTCGTGTCTAGTTGCTCAGAAATTTCTGACTCCAAATCCCTTAATGAAATAAGTATGTGTCTTGATTTGTTTGTTTGTCTTGCTTCACCTTTGGTCCTGCTTTGCATCCTACAGGCACGCGTGAACAGGGGAATGGAAAGCTCAGCCCGCCTAACCTTCAGCCAGACACATTGATCTCGGACTTTTGATTGCACATGAATGATATAGAATTACATATAGATGAGGTGGCAGTGGATGCCAATGCAACTATCGCTTGCACTTATCTAAGTCATGAATACCTGAGTGTTCAAATTGTCATGATTCCATCAAATTTTAGGAAATCCAATCCACATGTCAGACTCTTTTTGCATGCATCAGATACTGTGATCGATTTCTACCACCATGACAACTAGATCATTAGATTCTAAGAACATCTCCACGGCAACTTCGCAAGCCGGGTCGACCAGAGAAATTCGATTTGTGCTCAGATACATGGCTACTAAGACAGAGATTCGGACAATCAGGCATGATGATTGCAGCTATCCTCGAAGCCTAGTTCATCAATACAAGATACTTCGGTTTTGTCCGGGGAGGAATTTCAGCGATGGAGCTGCGATTATATTAAACACTTCTAAAATCATTCTTTACAGTTGAAATGTCTAGGAATATCGGTGACAAAGTAAAAAGTTATAGCATGATGGTGTGTATATCAGTGATGAAACTGATTCAAAGGCACCATTCGGTGATCCACTCAATGACTCGGGTTCTTTTTGGGTTCTTATGCTTTTGTAGTCATAGAGCAAGCTTGTAACTCAATTGTGGTCGAAGTGAATAATCCGTTAGCCTATACTAAGTCTATCACTGGGCGACTGGAAATGCAATTAGTCATTGTTCAATGGCGAAAGACAAGTAAGGATTCAGTGCAAGTCGCTTGCTGCTGTCGCTTGGATTATCACTAGCCGACACGGCTCTGAAAGAGGCGGCATGAGGCTATGATGCAAATTCACTGATTTTCCAATATTTAGTAGTTTAAAATTTAAATATTACAGATGAAGCTCTTATTTGCTGTATCAAAGGAATTCTATGTGCATGTGATCGAGTCTGACGAGTCGTGCTATCAGTATTTAAATTTTTTTTCGCGGTTGCGCGGTACGGTATAGAGGCGAAAAATGAAGGTGAGGAACAATTCGAAAGCACTTCCGCAAATTTTGGAAAGTTGAATTTTATGTGCAACTTATCACTTAGAGTTTAATTACTTTCAGTACGAGTAGAGCAATCTGATTTCATTCAGATGCTATACATATAAAAATCTGGCTGACTCATTAATATGTTTGCATGTTTTTCAGGAAATTTTTTTAAAAGTATGATCCTAAAGGCCAACTTCGATACAAAGTCACATCATTGGTCGTCTAGCCTGCTAGCAATTGACGACAATCATTTGAAAAAATCCTCTCGCAAAAGTATGGCAATTTTGATATCAAAAGACTGACTATATGCATGTTCAAAATTGTAATTCTTTTGTATGTTTAGGTCCATTTTTCGCTTATATAATTTAAATGTATGTAGTCCCATTTTTTCGATGGGCATTGTCAGAGGATTTTGGCTTGATGTGGCCTGATCTGTAATATAGTTTGTGCGGGACATGTTCAAATTAATTTCACTTCCCCTGAACGAACTGCGTTGCTCGTGATAGGTATTGCAAATTGTTACAGCCACAAAAATGATGAATGACAGCATTCCAGAGAGGCATGGCATAATCACATGTAAGTGCAGATGCTTTATGCCAATTGTAATCGTTGCTATAAACTTACATGCGCAATTTAAAGATTGGACATAAGTGAGCATGTTTGATATGCATATGTCATATTTGAATGCTTGATGCATATGCCCTAAGTCAATTTGACGTTTTTTTGCATCAACTATCTTCAACTTCATCAATAATAATTTTTATTGCAGTTCATATCGGTCTCATTTGATAGTGATACTTTATCTCTTTACATTTTTATAGAGAGCTTTAGTTGCCTCACACTTGCTTTGCTGCCATTGCTTGAAACGCAACTTGTTTTCTTTGTCAGCGCTTTCCACTTCCGAATTCCACCATCAGGTCTCTCTTATGCCTGCCCAGCCTTTGCTGCGATCACACTCTTTTTCAGCACCAAGCTGTCTTCATCCTGTTCCACTCCAAGTCAAATGTATTTTGGTCTGCAATATATCCTTCATGGTGCATAACCTCCTCGTTAAAGTGTATGGTTAAAGTGCAACTCCACAATGAACTCAGAATGCCAACGCATGTACAATGGGCCATATATTTACATCGTGCTGAAGACGAAAGATAAAACGTCTAGAAGGTTATTCCTTTTATTATCTAGTTCGATCACTGCATGATGACGATTGACGCTGTTGGAGATTCGTGCGCAACATTTTTGCTTCATCTCTGAAATATAAAAGATTAATTGGATTGAATGATAAATTGATTATAATATTTATTTATTTCGTGTTTCCTTGATTGCATGTATTCATTGACTAAGGAGACATCGAAACCTTGCTCTTTAATTCATCCAGGGTAGTTTGATTGATTTGTTTAAGTATCTGTATGTGCATTATAAATGGCTGCTGGGATGATTTTCATCATCGTATGAGAATCTATAAATTCTTGTAAAAAAATAAAATCAAATATCAGCATACCGATGGTGAGAAACGAAGGAAATCGTTATTCGCACTAGGGCTGTGGAGCCGGAGCCGATGGTTTTGGCCGGAGCCGGAGCCGATTTATCACAAAGGCTCCGGCTCCGACTCCGGCTCCGGCTCCGATAGTTTGAGTTTTGATATAAATCTAGAATTTTGAATGTTATTAATTGGCATCATAAAAAAATTAAATCATTTGAAATCTAAAGATATGTCTTTTAAGTATACCAATGATCTGTCCTCCACGATATCTTTCTTTGCAGTTGCCGCCTTCTTTTGTATTATATTTATTATATATTTACACACATGTGTAATATTTTTTTATTGCATATGTTTCGTAAGACTAATTTCCATATTGACAACGTATTCTCCAAAATCCATTAATTTGAACACTTGTTATATGCATGCTAACTAGATGATTGTAGATTCCTAGAGACAAGTCGCCAGTCATTTATGTACACATTTCCAGTTCAGTCAGCAAAGATAATATAGCTACATTTCTTGCGCAATGTCTTAAATCTAATACGGTTACTATGTAGGCTATCATCTATCGGTATGGCTACTGGCATCTGTGACAATGCCAATTTCCTTAGATTGTATTGTAGGCTCTTGTGCAGTCCCCCCACCTACATTTTTCAAAACAATCGATTATTCAATTTGATCAATTTTGATTGCAGGATAACTCTTCACACTCACACGAATGACCTGACTACAAGTCCTCACATGGCTATAGCAATAAGCGATCCCCAGCCACTTCTAGTAGCGCCCTATTATTTTAATTAAAGGTATCTCATTCACAATGAATTTCCTTTGACTTCAAAATTCAAAGGCTATATTTCAATGCGAAAAACCCGAAGGCAAATTTCAATGTTGACTTGCTGACGAAGTTTGCGACCAGCATGACATCGCAATTACCCACGTAGATTTTTACAACAGCACGGAATGCTTCACTCAAGCCGGTGATGCTGAAACGGACATCCAATGGTGCTGCATCTTTTGACCAGAGAAAAAATGGGGGGGGAGGACTGCACAAGAGCCGTATCGTGTAATAATATTTCACCAAATGTCATTCCCCCAGATTTCAAGAATTTTCATTATTATTTTTTCCGACTGTCAACACCTTATGCTGATATCATGCTGACTTATATGTAAACAATAAAAAAAGACTGAGACACTCTTAATAAAGGCGCCTTTTGACCTCCCTTTTCTATTGTCTGTGACATTAAACCACACGCGCATTCGAAAGCTAGCAAAGTAGATGGGATTTCTGCTCGGTGCTCGCAGTCAAATTTTTATTATGCATAGCACCCTGCAACATACTGTGTGATACTCCAAGTTCAGTTTCATCAGCCTAACCATCATCAGAGGAATAGTGGTAATGTGTTATATATAAATTGAATATAATAATATACATGAATCATTGATGAATTATTTAGTGCAACTTTACGCCATAATGAAAAATACGAAATTAATATAATGTAAGTTAGGCCTTAACTTATTAAGTATGCTGCATAGAATTACAAAACTTGTCCTAAATTAGATATTTTTAATTTTTTAAGTATAATTTTCAATTGTACATTTCTAGTCTACACTGCAATGAGGCTATCTAAATTACAATTTCTACAGATGATGAGTCGTGGGCTACCCACCGATCATATTATTCATGGACCAACAGACTATTGAATAAAGGCAATAACAAATAACAATAACAACCTAAGCTAGCCTATATACACTTTAATATTCAATAAAGTAATTGATATCTTTATTGATACGGTATATTTGGCTATATAGCCGATACCCTTTCATGTTCGAGTAGATACAAGCCCTATAAGCTATTTAGAGGCATACGCTATCCAGTTTCATATTCAAGCTTTGTAAAAAAGCTTATACTACTATTCGGCCCCTGTGACGGCTAATTAGGTATATCATCATCACTCATGTGGTCTTATTTAATGTAGCCTCGTAGTAGACTGGTTGCAGGCTAGGCCAATTTATATTTAGCCAGTGCGGGAGATCTTTATCTAATTTAAGCAATCCTGGCTATAACTTTATTTTATCTTTCAGAGATAGTCAATTCATGCAAAAATATATGACAAGTATGTTATTTGTCATTATATTAGGCTATTATCATTTTTGTTATTAACTTAAGTCGTTGCTTGTTAATGAAAACTAATTTGATGATTGTGTAGCAAGCCTCTAAAGGCCACACCGTTATCCAAAAAACCCGTTCAACGGATCCAGGATGACCAGCATAGATAGAACCTGAATTTGAAGTCGGAGCCGGAGCCGGAGCTGAGCCGGAGCCTTTCACATCAGTGTCGTGGAGCCGGAGCCGGAGCCAATGAGATAACGCATCGGCTCCACAGCCCTGATTCGCACGCATAAATTCTTGCGAACTTTTGCGTCGGAATAACCGCGCCACAGTGGCCTGGTAAGGAGCAGGAATCTGAGACAAAACTATTTACAACCCATGAGTGCGCCAATGGATCAGGAACGTGATCATTTTCATTTTCTATGTAAGACACAGTCAACAATGACCCAATTTCATTTCGCAGAAAATACGTGATCTAGCTAGACGTGTTTACTTGCTTCTGCTCGTGAATATCGATGTCGATCGTGATTTGTGGATCTGACTGTGACAGTCAGTCCTTAGTTTTACTGTTACGAGTAAACAGTTAACATCTTGTAAATATTATTCCTTTTTTCTTCAACAGGTCGTCTACGATAACCCAAAGGATTTTCAGAAACCGTCAACGATGTGTCTTAGTGTTGGTCAGTGCAATGAATCAAATTTGAAAGCTGTTCAATGAGCAGAAGATTGTGGATTAATCAGCTAGAAAATGAAGTGCACTTCTCTTCTATTTCACTTCAGTGTCCTGAAGTCTTCAATATAGTGGAAATTAGTGTAACTCGTTGTGCAGAACGAGTTTCAGCATGATGTGGCATTTTTGGTGAATTGTGATATTCCTGTGTATGATAGTGGTATGTAGACTGGGACAGTGTCACGACTTTGTTGACATATGTTTTTTGTAAAGTTGGACAAATTGTATCTTTCATGTGAAAATCAGTCTGTTTTTGAAACTTGTCAGTGTTGTGAATTCCTATATGAATAAAATGTGAAGTTAATGACTTGCTCTTATAGTGTGCTAAGTGTATGGAAGGTGGTAGGCGAATGGGCAAGGCAAGGGAAGCGCAAATCCAATAACAGTTAAATTTGTGTTTGAATATGCAATCGGCTAGTGTTAGGGTTAGGGTAAGGTTTTGGCGAACGGGCTAGTTTCCAGGGATGAGGGCTTCGAATCTGGATTGTGGGTGAATAGAGGATCAATACGAGTATAAGTTTGCCTAGGTTCCGGTGCTGGGTCGTGTCTTAAGAAAGAGTTGAAGTTTCACAAAGATGACTTCTATATTTCATGCGCATATGCCTGCATGTCATAGTGATGGTAGTTGGCATGTGTCAGGTAAGTTTGCATAGGTGATAGATCATGCTCATATTACCCACAGGCATTGCTAGGAATGTTTGACAACAGATTAGGACAGTAGAAATATGCTACGAAGGAGGCATGGTTATAGGCCGTATTGCAGTTGAACAAATTTTAGTAATGAGTTGTATTGTAAGTGATGGATAAGTGCTAGGACTTCATGGAGGGAAGACACTGAAGAGGTCTAAATATGTCCTTAAAAACTGTGACAGTCACGGAACTAAGTTATGCAAATTACATGTACATGCAATTGTTATGCAGGCCTATCCACATGTAGCTACATGTGCCAATTGCAGCAGGTAAGAGGGGGCGCGTGAATTCAGCAGGAATGGATTGAGGAAGGAATTCTAGTTGGCATATGCACGAAAAGATCCCGAGAGGAAAAAAGTTGGCTGTCAAGTTATATCAATTGTTGTAGAAATGTAAGCCACGAATTTCAATTGAATATAATTTCGACCTACACCTTTTCCATCCCCGGAATTCAACAACTACAATTTCAGATCAAAAATAAAAATATGCACTATTCAATTCAAATAATGCAAAATCTCAGAATATCTGTCTTGTAATTCACAGTTCAACATCTCAAATCAATCGACGCAGTTTTGAATAAAACAAATTCAAGTTTCTTTGGAATGATGGGTTACGTCCTATGATATCTTAATGAACATTCGTTCATTTAATAAGGGCCAAGGTTTATGGCTCAATTAATTACATTCTTTCTGGCTCCGCCTGAGTTGTGAAATAATGCTTATAATTATTGCATTTTTAAGTATATTAATCATTATTTCACATAATTTCAAAATAAAACTGTTAATACATTAGTTAAACATATCATTTTTATGTATTTGATATATGAGACATGTAAATGTATTTAAACTTAGCTTTTTGGGGATGTACACACAGCGTGTTCATTTTTTAAAGAAATCGTATTGTTCAACGCCTAAATGAGTTCAAGTCACCTGCAAGCGTTCACATTTCGATATATTGCTCATTTGTAACAAGCTGTGGACTGTACCACGTGTTATGTCTGATGAATGCTAATTCCTCAAAATATATCATCTAGGTATATCTTCATATCTAAATATTTCTTCAAAATATATCTTCTCCGCATGACACCATCATACACTAGCTAGGTGACATGCCACGCGCAATTACGGAACACCCCAAACATCCGTGGTTAAGGACATTCTATTCTTCTACCCGCGTACATACGCGCTGCACTAAGAGTCTGAAATCACTTGATCTGATGCTGTTAAAACATGGGAAATGTTTATGAATACGCGCGGGCGAGCGTTTATAGTTTGCGCGTCGTCCACGGTTGTGTGAGCTGAACCACTAAGATGAACCGCTAAGCATGCTCTGTCTTCCCTGAGCATGAAACTGCCCGG
>CAJQUW010012482.1:0-184953 GCA_907163375.1 Prostheceraeus crozeri | reverse complement strand
GCCATAGATTGTCCACCCACCATTCTTCATTAACTGAATCAGCTTTAGATGTTATTTCATGAGATGCATAAACCAACACAACAAAACCTGAAAGCCGGCCGGTTGTGAGTATTCGGGACCCAACAACCTAGACGCAAACTTCTCCCGGCGCGAACAACACCCTAAGTATTATATAATACAAACCAACAACACCGAAACACACACAACACGAGGTGCAGATAAACATAAGGATAAAAGTACTCCAAAACTACAACCAACCAACACAAATACACGCGATCACACCGCACCAATTATATACAATACACACCGTCCACCAACAAACTACAAAGACAAAAGCTAAACCAAAACACCAATACTCAACCACCACATCCACAAAACAACCACGTATCAATTCTCATCCCCACACACCCACAAGAACACCACAGACACACACTCCCTCCCCTACCCCAACCACCAACAAGACTGCACCGCACGCACATACACATAAACACTACATCAACCCTACAACCCTACACCAACGGAGGGACAGATGGTCTGGAACGACCCATCCCACCCACAACCCAACCCACGCGAGAACAAACACATACACACTAAAAGCACCAACGCACCCACAACAGTACATCGAAAACAACACCACAACTTAGACACTAAAGCTAAAACACAATAGCCACATACCAGCTACATCCACCACTCACAGACGACACCCCCCGCCCAATCGACCAACCAAACACACCAGCAAGTAGACCACAACACAAACCCACCAAACCCAATCCCACACCTACTCGGGCAAACCGAACCACCAAACCCACAGCAATCTACAAATTTCCACAAAGCCCCCGCACACCTATCATAAACGAAACCTCCCCGCCCAGCCTCCAAGTCCCACCAAACACGCATCCAACCCCCCACCACCCAACACACGAACAATAACCCAAATAACCCACCACACCACTACATAAAAAATAAGCGCACATAACTTCACCACAGCACACAAATTCCAATCCCTACACAAACACAAGGATTAGATAAACTCACAATCCTCTCCAACCATGTTAACTGCAACCAAACAAACACTAAACCACCGACCTAACACACAACCATACAAAAACCTCACCCGACTGAAACAAAACCCCAGCAAGACAAACACCACAAAACTCAAGACAAAACCCAAAACCACAACCCACAACGACAATACAACAACGGCGAATTATCCTGAAAACCATCTAACACCGCTTCCAATAATAGGTGTATAATGTCTTACAAAATGACGCAAGGTTGGAGAGAAATAAACTGTAAGTTTGTCATTATATTTCTGAATAACCAACTTATTTTTGTCCGCCATAATTTTTTCTCCATACTTCTTACCCACAGTCTCATTCCATCGTTTTACTAACTCAATAAGTGATAAAGGTTGAATACCACGCTTTTTCAAAATGATGCGTTCTTCGCATTCTACAACATCTTCATCAAATATTTTAAATCTATAATGAAATTTGTTGATTCGATTTGAATAAACTTTTCTAACATTTGCAGTAGCAATTGACGTTAGATGTAGTCCATGACCAAAACCAAGATGCGGATAGAATTCACTATCCAACCTCAGCGTAAGACCTTTAGTAAAAGAATGAAAGCGGAGGAACTGTCTCCCACTCCAATGATAGATAGTAAACTCATAAGCTTTCTGATTTTTATTCTTCATGATGGAAGTATTACCACTGTTGAATGCCTTAATAATTTTCTCATTCCCAAATGGCTCATAAGAATCTGATTTTATCTGAATCCATTCATAGTTCCATTTTCCATCTGATGTTAAATTGTATGGGAACTGGAATGCATTATTCATCGTTATTCCATCATGGGTGCGAGGAGTCAATATCATTTCTTCCAAATCATTCACATTCTGAATATTGCTATCATAGCAAATACTAGAAACGCCAACCTCCCATTCACCTTCTAAATGCAGTGGGCGATTTAATTCTACTCGATAGTCTGATGGTTTATTTTTGGGAAATTTATTCATAGAAGCATTACTGGGCAAGTAGATTAGAAACGAGTCCTTATTTTCACTTTCCATATTATTCACATTGGAAAAATATAATAGCATACTTTTGCATTAACTCTTCATTCGGAAATGGAGTGTGATACTTGTCACAGCATCTTTATGAAAAGGAATCAGCGCACCAGCATCATCATAAATGGCAATATCAATTTGTGGGATGTAGTTTGATTTCAGCTTTGTATAATGCACTTTCTTGAAAGTATGCTCAGATAAAATACTGCAGCTTTTTGGCTGGTATGGTATCATTGCTAGCAATGGAGCTTCAACATCTCCCACACGTACATCTTCACCAATATTGGAATATATCTGAAAATAGTTAATACGACGCGATAGCGACATGTCTGCGCTAGCTTTGGTTACAGTACCACTTTTAAAGATATTTTGATCAAAACCCAAAATGTCCATTAGAGTTTTATCCATAATTAGTTCAATACCTTTTCCACTTATAGTGAGAGACAAAGTACCTTCTTTTTCAGAAAATGAAATATGTTGCTCATTAATCACTTCATTTAAATAATCTACAACCAATTTAACCGAAGTAATAATGCGAGGCATCAACACTCTTGTTTCATGTAAGAAACCACCAAAAGGCTCTACACACTTTCTGTATAAAGATACGATCCATTCTGTATCAAATTGATTTGGTCTTTCACATGGTAAATGTTGCATATCAGATTTTCCATGAACAGCTGCAGAACGATGTCGTAAGAACTGATGAAAATCTTTTGAACAAACTAATACTAGATCATCATCATTTAATTTGCTTATTGCAATATGATTAGATGATTTGATATAAGTCAATGTTGCCACTTGTTTACCATCAACTCGAAGGAGATAATTAAATTTCTTCAATAATGTTTCAGGAGTCATGTTTGTCTTTCTTGGCTTAATCACAATCTTCTTCACCAACGTCTTCTCATTTCTTGGAATAAGATCTACATAATAAGCTTCCTCTCGATATATTAACTGTTTATGACCACTTATGTGGTAATTAACGTTAAAATTATCATAGCTTGTTAAGGCGCTAGCGAGGTAGCCTAAATCATTTCTTAAACTTGGACTTAAACCAACAATCCAATCTTTCTCAACTACATGATGTACATAATTATAATCATCATTGTGCGGAGTAAATTGGACAATATGTTTACACGCTTTATTCAAGAAATCATATATAAACTTTTTACATGATAAGAGATCTTTCTTTGACCACTGTGGAATGTATACTCGGCACCCCTTTTCACATTGATAAGCAGCTGTACGCCTCATATTAATAGTCATCACCTCATGATCAAAAGTATAGACACAGTTGCTATAAACAAGTTGAGTGACACCCACTTCCCAATTTCCATTTAGCTGTTGTGCATGATCAATGGGAGTAGAAAAGAGTGCGGCTCGATTACTAGTAAATCTCTTTGTAGCCGCATTGCTAAGCAAAATATGATAAAACGACATTTTGATATTGCTGATCTGCAACTTTGCATAACATCATGAAGACTTGGATTTTGGACTCTCTACAATATATCAGAGTTGATCGTGATGGAAACGTACATTTCAAAAATTCTCATGGTCATACATCAAGAGGAATTACATTAACATGGCGACAATTTGTCAACCTCAATGATATCATGAGGGATTTGGAATATTTTGAAACATTAAGATTCATCTCCTTGGGTGATCAAGTTTGGCTTCAACATTACAGAAATGAAATTCAAATCTACCATTCTCATTCCGCAAACTGTTTCTCATTTCGCAAATACAATTGGGAGAAGTATAGAAGATACATACATCGCTCCATCATGACATTTATTCGTCGTGAGTTCATCGCCCTACTATGCAAATCTTAATCAGACATGACTACCACACATCATGAGTTGGAAATTAGATTCCCTACAACGTATTGAAACGGATCATGATCGAAACGTCTATTTCAAAGATTCAACTGGAAATGTGAGAAGAGAGTTTGTTTTATCTTATCGTCATTTTCAATCTCTACATCATATCATGAAGGACTTGAAATACTTCTATATGAAAAGACATTCACGTATTGGAAATCGCATCTGGCTGCGCGTCAACAATCGGCGAATTCAACTCTATCATTCCCAACTTCATACTAACTTCACATTTCATCAAGGTAGTTGGGAAAAGTATAAAAGGAAGGTACATCGCTCAATTTACTCATTCTTTCATCATGAAGCGTCATCGCTACACCATCGTCAACATTCTCCGTCGCTTCAGACTCTACACCAAAATCGATCTCACAACATTACACCAACACCTTCCAAACAGCAAGTATTACCCGGGCCGTCCTCAAATGTTAGTGGTGAAGATGAACAATTCACGAAATCTTCAACTCTTCCCAAATGGGACTGTACAGATTCTCGGCGCCCTTTCTCATTCATCGGCGCAGTCAATGCGCTTAGAGCTACAAAGACTACTACGTCGGATATGGAAGAGGGAGAGGTGTGTGATGTCGAATCTGACTGTGGACAATATGGTGATCTCTACTCAATTGAGTGACAGTGTATCATTTTTGAAGATTCGTACCAGCAGTTACAATTTGTGTTATGAACCCGAACTTTTTCCTGCAGCTCTCATTAGTTGTTGGTTACCTGTGCATGTGGCAATCTTTCATAATAGTAAAGTGATCATTACTGGACTAAAATCTCATGTACAAGCAAATATGATCCTAGACTATCTCATTGAGTATGTACGTACCCAGCGGATTGTAAAATAAAAAACAATTTTTCCAACATGATGTTTTTATTTCAAATCATGATAGAACTTACAAATCATTTTTTCACTAGAGGATGGATTACATGAAAAGTTTTGAATAATAGATGCAAATCGAGATACATGTAAACGTTTTAAGATGAAGTACAGTACAAAAGCACCACACGTTGATGAAAGTGGATGTTGTAGTATGCGTTCATTTCGCTGATATTGACGCGTATGTTTTCTCAACCACTGCTGTGTTGGTATATTTGGAGGTTGAGCAAGAGAGTCAAATAGTTCACCACGTCGGTCTTCTCCAATAAAGATCGCTTTCCAATGCTCACCGCCTAAATTCTGAGAATGAGTGTTTAGCACAATAAAGATGGGATAGTGATTTACTGCAGGTGGTAAGGTATCGAGTGAATAGACATTATCGAAAGCTTTCAACGTCGCTTCGTCTGCATTACGCTGCACTTTAGTCTTAATATCGTCAGCAGTCAACCAACTCATTAACGATTATACTGAAGAATCACGTCACGATACTTTGTAATTTCAATATTTGAATCGAAGACTGCATAAATTAATACATTGATCGTCTCAGGTAGTGTTCTTTTGAACGTCAAATCCAAACGAATATTATGAGGCACGTTCGCTTGACGATAGGGTGCACTAATATCGCTGTCCGCAGTCAAATCAAATGCATAAATAGTATATCCACTCTTAAACTCTTTCATAGTCAGTCCGTTGGTATCATCCGTATTGTAAAAGCCAAAGACATCCATAAAATCAACATAACTGCGCATAAATTGATCCGAAGCAAAATCTGGTTTGTAGGGTGGACCAGGATGACTCACACCATTTACACGTAAAGCAATTTCACTTAACTGATTGTGTTTAAAATTCAAAGGATTCTTCTTTATATTACCATTAAATGCATCATTTTCAACCATTGCCACCATGAGGAGCTTCGGTGCTTCCGATGGAAAGAGGCCATCTTTCATGAAACTCTTTTGATCTTTGGGAATTGTAAAGGTGAGAAGCTTTGTATGCTGAATGGGGTAAATGGCATTTTGGCGGTTAAGACCTTCAGCATGCCCTCTAATGACACTTGGATTCGGTACTACTCGACGCATGTAAAGTGCAATATCTTCCACATGAATTCTAAAATTGTCAACTTTAGCAAATGCATTCAGCGCAAATTCAGGCTTATTCAATGTCAGCTTGAGTCGCATGCTGGTATTACACAGTAAAAACTTTGACTGTCTAAAGAAGTCTAAATTCAGCGGACCATATAGCTGACATACTCTACTATCTTTAATCATAGCAGATCGCTTTACAAAGCCACTGTTTGTTTCAACATCAAATTTTCCTGCTTCATCTCTGTACCATCCCATGGCTTCCATATGACTTTTTTGTGCTGCTGGATGAAACTGTGATACATGATTGAAATATGATTTATAGGGATAATCGCTTTGACCACCTTCCACCTGCTGCTCTCCAATCGTTAGAGAAACATCACGAAGTAATGTAGTCAATGGTAAATTGTTCAGTCCAACTTTATGTGTATCGTCAATAGCAGTTCCATCTGCTTGCTGAATTCTAAACCTCAAATCAAGCATCGCATAACTCAAATCTATGTAGTCATCACTACCACCAGGAATAACAAATTCAATGGGGCCAGCATTCTCAGCTGTTCGAGGATGATAATCTACAATACTTGAACTAAGAATATCTGTCTGTATGGCTTGTTGATCGAACAAACAAAAACCGGAAGTTTTACACTCCATGATTAGAAGTTATAGCAGCGTCGTCGTTTAGCGCCTGATGAATGATTAGAGCCTCTGCGACGTTTGCGTGAATGCCTTTTGACTGAAGATCGCACCTTACCAGCTCCGCGATGTTTCCTCCTTCCTTTATTCATTCGTTTAGGTGATTTCTTTCCTTGAGTAATACCAGCAATGGTCTGCTTCAATGTTTTTAAACCGCGTTCCTTCCCACGATTCAACAAACTGCTCTTAAAACTTCTACCTCTGGAAAGATCACTAGCAACATCACCAGCAAAGCCAACGGCATTACTTAAAACATTTCGTTTCAAAGATCTACCGACATTGGATATGAGAGGTGCTACAACAGATTTCAGTGCACCAAGTATGCTACCTCCACGTTGGCGGCGAGCACCGATGTAAATTTGTCCTCCGCCACTTACATAGGAGGGTCGTGAATAAAATGAGGCAGTTGGATTCATAGCTCAAACCCTAAACATTGTTAGTTACAACTTTGCATGAATCACTGTCGATCACTTAGATGAAAGATGTCGGCACGACGCATCCAAGAGTTCATACTTGAAGGATAACCAGCCCATTTAACAAGACACCATTCTTCACCTTGCCGTTTTTTACATCGAATGATTTTCTCTACCAAATATGTTTCACTTTCAGTGACTACCTCAATCTCATCGCGGTAAAAGCTACCCTCAATTTCTTCATTATCGTAATCTTTCAACTTGTAGGTGGTCGGAGAGTCTTTTTGATTAATCCTTGATACTGTAAATACCTCCTCTGTCCAATTCGGGAGGTACCCTTTAGCAAAAACACTTTTCACTTTTGAGATACGAACTTTATCGCCAATTTTCACATCACTTTTCACATGAGTGCGTTTACGTTGGAATGATTCGCGCACTTTATCTACATTGTCAGCATTTACATCTACTGGTCTGAGTCCAATAGAACGATGGATAGAGTGATTGTAGGCATGGAGTGTATCTTGTAGAACCTTTGTCCAATTTTGTGTCAAGTTGGCAGTAAAATGTCGCCACAAGCGATTTTTTAATGTGCGATTAAAACGTTCAACGAGTGCAGCTTTATAAGCACTCTTTACACTAAACAACTCAATGTCATGCCTCTCAAATAATCTTGTCACATGCTGATTTTCAAACTCTTTTCCTTGATCACTCTGAATTCTTTTTGGAATGCGACCTTCTCGAAAAATTGTTTGGAATGCTTTTGCTACTCCTTTCCCTTCTTTAGTTTTTAAAGGTTGAGCCCACGCATAACGCGAGAAAATATCAATGACGGTTAAAATAAAATTATTGCCCGAGTTATGTTTTGAAATGGAGGCAACATCGCACAAATCTGCTTGCCACTGTTCATCGATGTCATGAACAATATAATGGCGGGTGCGATACTTCTTTTTCGCTTGTTTGTGGAGTGTATAGGTAGCCTGACCCTTTAACCATCGTTTCACTTGTGATTGTGGAAGACCACTCGCTTTTGATAATTTCTTGATAGATGCAAATCCTGCCGGATGTTTTACATCATAATAGATTGACTTCAAACGTTCAGTCGATGACGACTGACTCTTTTTCCTCCTTCTCATCTTTTTGTTTTCTTGCCTTTCTACATTTACAACAACTGCAGCATTTAGCTTTAGCGGTTTTGCGATCGTGTTCACATTGCTTAGGGGTTTCATTATGAGAGCTGGCGCAGCAAGTGCAAGTGACAACGACATTCACCTCTGGCGGCTCATTACATGGCAAGCAACACATCTGCTTCATATTAATAGTCTGAGAACATGTATTTCCTGGGAGGAGCTGTTTTACGTTTTCCTTTTACCAGTTTTAGTGGCGATGTAGATCTACGTCGAGTTCTTCCTCTTGTTTGCTTAGTGAGTGTGGGAGGGGATGTAGCAGGTGACGCCTTAAACCAATTTTTTGGCATTTTCATCGTCTGAAGCATTGGAGTAGTAGCCACTGTTGAATCAAGTTCTTTCAATGTCTCATTATTTAAAGCAAATTTTGGCACATTATGCTTTTTCAATAGTTTAAGAAAGTATGACCAACCAGGTGGAACATAGCCCTGACGGCGCTTTCTACGTGTCGCATACTGAATCAAGTCTTCATAACGTGAAGCATCAATCACTTTATTTTCATCTGTAATGATTTCTCCTCTATCATTTACATTGAGATGGGGCTCAATACTATTGAAAAGAGATATGGCATGTGCGCGAGATGCTAAAGGTGTAGCAGTCGATACAGAGTCACGCATCTTATTCTTCAAGTTTTTCAATTGCTCAACAGTTTCCGATTGTAATAATACAGCGCGATGTGGATCTTTGATGTGAACATTTTGCTGATAATCTATTTCTTTCCTATACATTTGATTTGCAAGAGGTTGCTTTACTTGCTGCATGGCAGTCAATTGTACATATTCATCCTGAGGAATAACAATCATGCGAGAATAAGAACTCATAGTTTGTAGATAATCATGGGAGTTTTCAAAATATCACTTCGAAATCTAAATTCTTCCGGACACTCTTGCGTAAAGTCAATGAATAAGTAACCGTATGGTTTTTCAGTAGCTGCTTGAAAAATTTCAATTAAGGCTTTTGATCCTCTGGGTGCAACTTGTCGCGCTAAAATTTCAAATTGACTTTTATCTCGCGGATTCTTGAAAATAGCATAATAGTGTGTATTCAGGTTTCGTGTACGAGCTTCTTTTCCATCAGGAAATAAATTTTGTGTAATATAGATGATAAAACACCTTTTATGGTGTGCTGCGCGAGTGAACATATCTGTAACATCTTTTGAATTCTTACTTTCTTTTAATAAATCATCCAATACAACAACATCATTAGACTGAAGTTTATCCACTGGAATAATTCCTTCATGTCGAATAAAGTTGCGACTTTGCAATTCCTGAAACAGCGACGGTTGATAAATACCATAACACCAAATCACTCGATTGATAGGTTCCTTAAACAACTCCCTTCTTTTATCCAATAAATTCAGCGTGAAAACAGTTTTACCTGCATGAGATGGACCTGATACAGTCAGAACTTTATCACATTGAAGTCTGAAATCCATTTTATTACTTTCAGACTCAACATTTGCATAATTAACGCTTAGAGCCAAAGATATTTCCCAATAGGTTGCCCACGGCAGGAGCTATCATTGGAAGTATTGCTGAAAGGAAACCGCCCTTTTGTGTTAGAGTTTTCCTCTTTCTTTGAAGGGCGACTTTAGGATTGGAGATGAAACGCAATTTCGTAGCATATCGCTTAAGTAACTTTCGTTGTTTTGGCGCTAATTTCTTCGTCCTCAACTTCCTCACATGAGAAATAATTTCACGAATGAATTTATCGTTAGCATGTCGTATAGCATTGTATCGCTGATTTGCTTTCATTCGTCGGAGAGCTTGAATGGCTGAAGAAAACTTTTGACTTTTACGTTTCGTCATTTTACGTTTCGCCATTTTCCGTGTTAGTCTTTGCTAAAACCTATCTTTACCACATTTGCATAGGTACTAACTATTGCGACATAAGTGACACTCGAAATGAGCAATGTCACAGTGGTTACATTGGCAAAGTTGAATGCAATTACGTATGAAACAGCGTTGACAAAAAGCATGCTTACATCTCTTGAAGATGCGCTTTTCATTTCCATCCTTTCGCTTACATACATCGCAACACATAGTTTCACCGTTACTGATGTCTATAGCAAGTCTTTTTGAAGATATGAATTTGCTAGCCTTTTCTAAATAATAGACGCATGTACAGAAGGAATATACTTCGAGAGTGAGCAGACATAGCTCGAAAACCAGTTGTGCTACAATCAAGTACCACTGCATTTTCAATTTTTCTTTATGGAAAGTTGAATGTGAATATCTGAAATCGCTTCAATCACTAGACTGCTACCATGATGGTTAAATGCGTTAAGACGTTCAGCAATTTTTATCATATGTCTTTTAAAAAATTCTTCGGGGTGATCTACCACTTCCATTGAATAAGAAGCAAAATGGAAAGAGCGACTTTCCACCTCTTCCTTTCCAAAATGACTAAACTTAATTTTCGCAACTAATCGCGCCATGATAATGCTATCAGAGAATGTATTCATTAACTCTAGAAATAGAGTGCTAGCATCATCAACCACTGCTTCGATGTCGGTCTCATCTTTATGAAAATTTATCACATAATCTTGAACAGCTCCTTTTAAACTTTGCCTATGAAAACGTAATGTTCCGCAGTCGTTTGAGAAAGACATGATCGCCCTTTAACTAACCCATCCATTGCATGAAAACAACAACTCTTCTCATAGTAACATTTATTGAATAACGGTAACAAGCATGCATTATAAATCAATGGTTTGAAAGAGATAAAATAGATACAGCTGATAACTATCATACAGCGAGCAATGATAACCATACAGGACTTTGGCAGTGTTGAGGTAAGGAGGAAAGAAGCATTGGTTATGAACGTAGCTACTACAACGAACAGACAAAATAGGAACACACAAATCCTTAAAACGTTTCGTGACTTCATGATAATGTTGATTCACTCTACTATCCCAAGGCGGGAGCAAAATATCATCAATGATTAGATTGGGAAATACTTTCCTCTCCTTACCAGGATTATTACAAAAGATGCGTATAACATTGAAAGCAGCTAACCATCGTTTAAAGTCAATAAGAAGAGCACTCTCACAAGAAAAGCCATAGTCTTGCAAACATTTCAGATTAAGTCCATGAATGTGTTTTCTCGCCCATTGATCAACATTGGGATCACAGTTGGCATGTTGATGATACACACTAACAATCTGATATGTCCAATTGTTCATAGCAATAGCACTGAGCTCCTGTACAGGTTCACCCTCACAATCCATAAAAATGATGATAGAAGCCTAAAACGGAAATTTACACATCTAAGGAAGCGTTCTATAACATATTACAAAATGAAGAATTACATCGATGCTTTTCACGACAAAATACACAAATGATATGATGGCAACGAAGAAGTAAAATGTATCTAATAAGACCACGTCTACGACACTCAAAGCACATAAGCGAATTGTCATAGGGTAGAGTTAGGAAAGGACTAGTAATTCTCCTTCTTTGATTTGCGTTTTGATGTAGCATTCTTCTCCGACTTGCGCTTCGTACCACTGCTGTTAAGGATTTGATCAATTATGTCGTCCACGTTGGGTGGTTTCGGAATATATAGGATGGATTCCATATGCATGGAGAGAGAGGCTATTTTATTATCCTTGTGTCGACCATAATATAGCCCATTCACTTTGAAAAGGATATCCCAAGTACCTTCTCCGAGCTCATCACATCTGATGGGTATTGAATGATCTCCATCCTTCTTATAGTAAGTACACCAATGTGATACCGGTAGGCAAATGTGATTACCATCCCAAATCTTTCTATAGGGAGTATCCTTGTCATCTCTCGCCTTCCACTCTTGAGCAAGAGGAGTAGGAATGTCCATATTTAATGTCACGTACTCCTCAATAATATCAAGTTGGTGGCGAATGTACGGACTCACGGGGATCAGTATGTAGTCCCCATACTGATTGTGCATTATCTTGACATCCGTGGAAGGGAGCATTCCCGTTTGGAGTACTACGCTATGATCATCATAACGCAAGGCTTGTTTAAATTTACGCTGTAGCGGTGTAGGATTATGTACCTTGGATGTTTCTTCCACTGGCCTCAGTTGTAGATGATCTGACCGTAGCGAACCTTGTAACGTTTGACCGCCATTTTGTCCTACTAGTGTAGCAGATGGAGTAGATGCCTGAAAATGAAAAAAGATTGTATTAAGTTTACGTTCAAGGGAGGAGAGGGAGGGAAGTAGCGACTTACCATTTTAGTTGGGTAATAGAACAGGGAACTAGAGAGAGAGAAAATGTGCGTCCGTCACTCGTGTGATTCAACGATGGAATGATTCTCACTGTGGAAGGCTCGCTATTTATAAAGAAATGCTTGATTCTCATTGGATGATGATCCTCATTGGACAATAACATCAAGCTGATTCCAAATCTGGCCTCCGTTTTCCAATCCGATGCTTCGTTTTGAAGCTAGAGCCCAAAACGTCCCAAATTCTAACTCTGTCGTTTTTCACCAATGTCCCAAAATCTTAAATGGCGTCTCACATCTAAACGAAGACAGATAGGAACAAGCCGATTCTTTCACTGAATTTGTCTCACTCTTAGCTTTCAAACGAGCTATCGCACGACAAAATCCGTCCACTGGAAGCCAAAATCGAAGCAAGCTGTCCAGGGGGGGGGACGTCAGCGAAATTTCAGAATTTGATGAAAAATGTTTTGGTGACGGTCCCAGGTCGAAATTCCACACTTTGGAAAATTTTCAAAATTTTACCCATACAAAGTCACTCTGACACTTAGGATTTTTTCAGGTAAGCGAGCTCCGACCTAAAATCTTGTAACCGCTCTAACTTTTGAACGAAGACAGATAGGAACAAGCCGATTCTTTCACTGAATTTGTCTCACTCTTAGCTTTCAAACGAGCTATCGCACGACAAAATCCGTCCACTAGAAGCCAAAATCGAAGCGAGCTGTCCAGAGGGGGCGGGGGACGTCAGGCGAAAATTTTTTCTCTCCGATTTCGCTGGAAACATCCTTCCTAACCCAAAATTTCACGTAGATTCCGAATCTGGCCTCCGTTTTCTCATCCGATGCTTCGTTTGGGCGCTACACACCAAAACGTCCCAAATTCTAACTCTGTCGTTTTTTCGAAAAATGTTGAAAATTTTTTCTCTCCGATTGACTTGAAACTCACCATACATATAAAGAATTTCACGCTGATTCCAAATCTGAAATCCGTTTTCCAATCCGATGCTTCGTTTTGAAGCTAGAGCCCAAAACGTCCCAAATTCTAACTCTGTCGTTTTTCACCAATGTCCCAAAATCTTAAATGGCGTCTCACATCTAAACGAAGACAGATAGGAACAAGCCGATTCTTTCACTGAATTTGTCTCACTCTTAGCTTTCAAACGAGCTATCGCACGACAAAATCCGTCCACTAGAAGCCAAAATCGAAGCAAGCTGTCCAGAGGGGGGGGGACGTCAGCCGAAAATTTTTTCTCTCCGATTTCGCTGGAAACATCCTTCCTAACCCAAAATTTCACGTAGATTCCGAATCTGGCCTCCGTTTTCTCATCCGATGCTTCGTTTGGGCGCTACACACCAAAACATCCCAAATTCTAACTCTGCTAAAATTTGAAGAAAAATTTTTTCTCACCGATCGACTTGAAACTCACCCTACCGATGCAGAATTTCACGCTGAACACGAATCCGACCTCCGTTTTCTCATCCAACCACTCCTTCCACTCGAAACAACCCATTTTACAACCCAACATTCAGCAGATTGCACCAAAAACATCACACACTATAGCCTCAACACTAATCCTGGCAGTCGCCCAAGTCCACCACGACACTCTATCGTTCCAGAGGGGGGGGGGACTCAGACACGAAGCACCACGGCGGCCGACCACGACACTCTGCTGAGCCAGAGGGGGGGGGGACGCAGCGATGGCGGCCATCTTGCGCTATCTGGTGTTCGCCGTTTTCTTACTACTGAGAACTATCATTTAGATGACATCAAGTTACTCGCGAATAACATTCATGACAATATCCAATTCACTACTGAAGCTCCTGAAGAAAATAGTATCCCTTTTCTTGATGTCCAACTGCATGTGGAAGACAATGATAAGTTTTCATATCATTTATATATGAAACCGACTAATAGCAACTAGGGTTTACAATCCCGGGATCTCGAATCCCGGGATCCCGGGATCTCGACCCTATTTCCGAGATTAAAATTCCGGGGATTACGTCTTCGAGATATCGAGGTATTTCGAGATATTTGAAAGATTGGCCCTGAGTTCCCTCATAGTTAAGAGAGTCAATGGCTTTTTTGAAAATGCATCTAAATTTTTTATGTTCCAAGTTTGATAAATTGCCAATGTGCTGTATTTGCCGAGCCAGCTGGTTAAGCCTCGTTCACACGATGACACTAGTATCGTGACATTAGTGCCGAGGAGCAGCGCGAAATCTGGGCTAAATCAATGCCGTGACACAAATCGTTCAGACACGTAATAAACAGTGTTGTGACACTGCTACTAGTATTGCTTCTGTAAACTGAAAATACTTCGTAAATTGATAGCTGAAAGACAAATCACAACGATTTAAAATGACGAGTAAAGGCTCGTTCAGACAGAGCTAGGTTTGCGGTTTGCGGTCTCGAGACACAGGAATGATCCTCAAGCGGGTGAAACAAGTCCTGGAATCGATGCCTCCAACATCGGTAGAATCCGAAAGGGCATTCTCGTCGACCGGTTTGTTCTTCAGTCCTTCACGAAATTACGGTCGAGAATGAGTGATAACACAATTCAGTGTCTTACCTTACTTCGCCAATATTTTTTACGAGTTGACTAGTTTTACCTACAGTAGATGTTTGTTTAGTTCACGTTGAAAGATATACATTTTACAGGCACGTATCGTCTTTTGAAATATTTCTTGAAACTTAATGATTAAAAACATCAGTATATATAAATCTAAGATTTATACAGTATATATAAATCTCGATCGAGATCCCGGGATCCCGGGATTGCGATTAGCCAGTCTCGAAAATCCCGGGATTGAGAAAACGCCTCGAGATTGTAAACCCTAATAGCAACACATGCTTGTCATGCAATTCTGGGGTTCCTTTATCCAGAAAAAAACAGCGCTGATGAAAACAGAAAGAATAAGAGCAGAGAGAGCTTCTTCAAATGACATTAATTTGGATATCTCGTTAAATTTGTTGAGAACTAGGTTTCTGCTCAACAGTTATCCTGCTGAATTCATTAGAAAACATTTCCTTGAGCTCAACATAAACCGAAATATAAAACGAAACAACAAGAACGAAAAATCAGATGTAGTGTACATGAAAGTCCCATTTATCAATGAATTTGAGAAGAGAAAGAAAACTGATTAGGATAAGAGATGAGCATGGGCTTTCCGACTACAGTAGTAAGCACATTCCAGACGCAAGCCCGGTGCGGTGAAGTGATGAGTCATCATGCTGACTCAGCCCCCCCCCCTCTGGCAGGAAGTGTGAGGGAGGTGGTTAAGGATGTGTTGGGAGGAATGGGTCCGTGAGGAGGAAACGGGTCCCTCCCCCCCTCTGGCGGGAAGGAAGGAAGGAAGGAGGAGTGATGAGGCAAGGGGTGGGAAGGAAGGTGATGTGGGAAGGATAGAGTGTGGAAAGGGTGGATGTTGGTGGTTTTGGGATGAGAAAAGTCGTTTTTAGGGCAGAAGGAGTGCTCGGATGAGAAAACGGAGGCCAGATTCGGACTCTGCGTGAAATTTTGGGTTAGGAAGGATGTTGCCAGCGACATTGGAGAGAAAAAGTTTTGAAGACCTCCCCCACCCCTCCTGCCAAACTTCCAACTTTGGTGTTAGACATCGTAGAAAGTCGTGCCATAGCTCATTTGAAAGCTGGGAGTGAGAAAAAGGCAGTGAAAAGCTCAGTTTGGACTCATTTTCTTGGGTTTAGGGAGGAAAATGGCAGGAACCCGTCAGAGTTGGAAAAGGCAGGTGTTGGAGGTTTTGGGATGAGAAAAGTCGTTTTTCGACAGGAAGGAGGCCTCGGATGGGAAAATGGAGTGCAAATTCGGACGTTTTGGCCAAATTTGGGTCTAGGAACTTCTTCCCAACTCAATCGGAGAGAAAAAGTTCAGACCTCCCCCCCCCTCCTGCCAAACTTCCAACTTTGGTTGTAGACATCGTAGAAAGTCGTGCCATAGCTCATTTGAAAGCTGGGAGTGAGAAAAAGGCAGTGAAAAGCTCAGTTTGGACTCATTTCCTTGGGTTTAGGGAGGAAAATGGCAGGAAACCGTCAGAGTTGGAAAAGGCAGGTGTTGGAGGTTTTGGCATGAGAAAAGTCGTTTTTCGACAGGAAGGAGGCCTCGGATGGGAAAATGGAGTGCAAATTCGGACGTTTTGGCCAAAGTTGGGTCTAGGAACTTCTTCCCAACTCAATCGGAGAGAAAAGTTCAGACCTCCCCCCCTCGGCACCGATCTTCCAACTTTGCTTCTAGTGGACGGATTTTGTCGTGCCATAGCTCGTTTGAAAGCTGAGTGTGAGACAAATTCAGTGAAAGAATCGGCTTGTTCATATCTGTCTTCGTTTAGATGTGAGACGCCATTTAAGATTTTGGGAGATTGGCAAAAAAATGACAGAGTTAGAATTTTGGACGTTTTGTTGTGTAGCGCCAAAACGAAGCATCGGATGAGAAAACGGAGGCCAGATTCGGATTCAGCGTGAAATTCTGCATCGGTATGGTGAATTTGAACGCAATCGGAGAGAAAAATTTTCGCTGACTTCCCCCCCTCTGGAGAGCTCGTTTCGATCTTGGCTTCTAGTGGACGGATTTTGTCGTGCCATAGCTCGTTTGAAAGCTAAGAGTGAGACAAATTCAGTGAAACAAACGGCTTGTTCATATCTGTCTTCGTTTAGATGTGAGACGCCATTTAAGATTTTGGGAGATTGGCGAAAAAACGACTAAGTTAGAATGTTTATGAAAATCGCTCTAGCGGGTGAAGCAAGCCTCGGCCAGGAAATCAGAGACCAGATTTGGCATCAGCGTGTCAAGTTATACCTGAATGTCATTCATGCTATGTCTCCGAAGTGAAAGGAAGAAAGATGACAGAAGCAGTAAAGTTTACGAATGAATTTTGTTCACTACGTTTTCATCGACAAAGTCTTCGTGGTGTGATTAGAGACTACATCATCTCCTTTCATCATGAAAAGGCAGACTTAGAATTTGCTATCGCTAAAGGTTACTTCGTTTTCCAACAGCTCATGGACAGTTTGATGAATAAAGATGTGAAAGGACGATTAGTTGCAGAGATTGAATTTGAGAAAGTGACTGATGAACATGCAGGTGAACGTGTGGTGTTTCATTTTGCATCCTATTCTGCAGAGACGATACATGATCCCAAAGATTTCTATCAGCGACACATGGAAAAAATTGCATCTCGACTAGATTCATTTCATGAGCATGGATCCAACTTGCTCTTATGTCGCATAAAACACATTCATATTCAACTCAATGTGTTAAACTAGATTCCACTACAAGATTTGGGAAAAGCATTCGTGAGTCAGACGTCCGCGTGCCTCCTTTTCCCTGCCGCAACGAAGTCAGGGGAGAAACGGAGGTCTCTGATTGGCTCACATAGTGTCAAATGTGGATTCGCAGGAGACTATAAAAGCAGACGTCTCCCCATTTTCTCTTCATTTCATTCTCTTGACTTGGAAAGCGTGTGTGACTTGCTGAAGCCATTCTCCCCTCTCAACTTTGTCTGATCAATCCTGTTTGCAAATTACAAGTGAGTGTCATGACTGTCTGGCCTAAACCTTACCAGCATTTTAGAAGAGAGACGCAGGAGAGTGTGTGGCCGATGATTGTACAAGCTTATTTTGTTGAACCATCACCGCCACCGCCTCCACCACCTAGACGCTTTACCTTTCAGTCTTTTAGGGAATTGAAACTCAATTCGGGTCCTAAGCCCAAGACATTTAATTTACTGGACGATGACGAAGACTTAGACTTTGGTGATAAGCTTTAAATGCTGTGAACGCTCCAAAAGGACCTCTTAAGGGCCACCTCATATGTCACTGCTAAGCTAACAATTTTCTTTTCTCTGATGATCATGAATGTACTTAGTGGTATTCTTTCGTTACAGACTGCCATGGCCATGAACCCTACTCCAACTGCTGCATCACTGAATCCTCATCATCTCGAGCTGTGGAATCCGAAAATTGAAAAGGTAATTCACGGCTATCCTACCTACAAACAACAAGTGCGCTTCAACGGTGTTCGACTCTATCTTCAAACGCCGGCGGTATACTTACCAAAAGTGGATACGCAAGTAAATCGTTGCGGTCAAAACCTGAGTATCCCTATTGATAATTGGTTGCGACAGCAGCTTGACATTTTAGAAGACTTTGTGAGGCAAAAGGCTCTTATTCCTACTGAACTATTACAGTTGTGGCCAGAAAAGAAAACTTCTTATTATAAACCATTGTATCGCGGCACTCGCTGCTATATTTTACAAAGCAAGTATTGTAAAGTCACTTCAGGCGTGACAATTGAACAATCAGTTGAAACAGAATTGTCATCGTTAGGTGCAGGCTTTTATTCCTTTCATATTGAGGTGGCTGCTGTTTATGTGGGACCTCATGAATCTGACGGGAATTTGATTTCTCTCAATTTGCGCATTCCTCAAATTCATCATCAACCTGAGTTAGCAGGACTTGATAACATTGAGAAAGTCATTGATTCTTGTGTCAAAGAGTGTCAAGAACCTGTCACTAAACCTAAAAAACGTCGCACATCAAAGAAAGATGGTGCTATCACCAAAGAGAAATCTTAAGTATTGTAATCAGTTAGTATGTAGTGAATGTGGAAAACGCGGTCTTGCGCGTTATGTTCAAATAAAACATTGTCATCATGTTGTATGTATCTTTTGTTATGTAAAGGACAGACATCCTTGTAAAGTTCCTGCTCAATGTATTATTTTGTAATGAAGTCTTTTTGATATTGTAGGTTGTCATCTTCATAGACAGTGAGGGAACACCCATGCAGGAATTGAGTGCTATTGCAATGAGAGAAAGTGATCAAACTGTTGTTAGTATATATCATAGATTTGCCTACTGTCCTCCACACAAAGACGAATGGTCACGACGTCATGTGCATGGACTTGATCCTTCTATTTTGATTCATATTGGATTTGTAAATGAAACGTATTTGATAAGTGATTTCAAACGGTGGCTGTCAGGTTTTCATATTGTTAAAATATTAGGAAATGATTCTGAACGGAAGCAACAACACTTCAGTTGCGCATTGATAATTTATATTTACCATGTTGGGTAGATCGTGTAAGACAAGACTATCATATGCATTGTGATCAAAAGAAGTTTAGAGATGAAATGATTTTTGACATGGCAATATGGTTCGGTGAGAGACATCACCTTTACAGACCACCATCTCATTGTAATACTAGAAATAAAGCTATCTACATTGCCAAACTGTCTTCACGCTGGCATTGTAGTCTCTATGACGTTTATGAACTGTATCTATATTATTGTCAACAGCATGGGTCTATGTAAAACATGTTTTTACTCCTTGTGAATGAATGATGATCATTTTATGAAGTGTATTCTGTACTTGTAAAGTTTGTCTGGTGTTGAATAAACTTACAGTAGAACATGATTGTTATTTCTGTTTTATTCATAGTGGAAGTCATTGAAGCAATGTGAAATCTATAGTTACATCGTTTATGATGGCGCATCGTACCTTAAGTAACCACATGTGTCATTTTACACTTGATCAACAAGGATTCGATGGATTTTTACAAGATTGGAAACTTACATTTAAAATGAAGATGAATGATATGAAAGTAGTCCTCACTGAAAGCCTTCCTCTCTTCAAAAGATTGATGGAGAGTTTACAACCTCAAGATGTAAAGGGTAGACTCGTTGCTTATATAGAGTTGAAAGATTTGCAAAAACCACTTCGTTTTGGATCTTATTGCAGAGAATGGATTACTCTTAGTAATCAATTTTATGGTCGTCATATGGAGAAAATTATGGAGAGACTAGCAGAGACGTTGGAAGGAAATGCGTACGTTGTTAAACATATCATGATTCAACTGAGTGTGTTTACATCCACGACTTTGTTTGATGCGCGACACATTGTGTAGATGCAATAAAGTTTTCTTTTCACTGAGTATTTTGTAATGGTGTATAGAGCAACATGAGTCATTGCGCTTTGTTAGATAAATGAATGCGTCTTTGTTCGAGAAAAGGGGCGTGATACAGCATGAGTCATTGTGCTTTGTGCATTACCATCGGGCTCTTTGTTAGATAAATGAATGCGTCTTTGTTCGAGAAAAGGGGCGTGTCACAACATGAGTCATTGCGCTTTGTGCATTACTATCGGGCTCTTTGTTAGATAAATGAATGCGTCTTTGTTCGCTAAAAGGGCGTGTCACTCAAGTCTTTGTGAGGACTAGAACGACTTTGTAAGAGGGAAGGTTTCCACCCACGCAGTCAAAAGTTCACGTGCGATAACGCTTTGTCACATAACAGAGACAGGGAAAACGAGAAAAGGGAAACGCATGTGATTGGAGCTAGGTCTGCTTATAAAACGGACGACTGAGCGCATGGCAATCATTTCCGTCCTTGCGCTAACCATGCAGTTGCTCGAAGCCATCAACGCCTCTGCTCTTGCACTGGGTACACTGAACTCCCTTACTTTACTATCGGATAAAAATGCTTTCAATCAAAAGATAACTCATCATGGAGAAGCCGTAACCATAAAAACTCCAAGTCAACGGATAGATTATCTTAAGATTATGTCAACAAAGCATGGAGTGGCCGTGTGTGTGCCGTTAGACTATTGGACACGGTTACAATTCAATACTCTTGAAACATTCCTGAAAGAAAATCTCACCATTCCCAAAGAAATTGTTCGACACAATGGGAAGCGGCCACAAGTTCCCATCATGGAAAGACGATACATGTATGTGCATATGGATAGACACTGTCTCATCATCCATGAAAAGGAGGGCAGCGAATTCGACTTACTCAATTGCAAACCACTCCCCATTTTGGGAAAAGGATTCTACTGCTTCGAAATTAAAATTCAAACCATCTACATGGGTCCGCGCAGGAACGGAAGGTTGTTTACGTTGAATCCCTATCTTGTCTCCATCACCTTTAAAAATGATGTCCATGTTGATGATGATGATCAACTACAGTAACACTCTCCACACACTGAGAACGCACCATCGGTCTTTATGAGACCACGGCCTAACGGCCACCGTATCAAGAAAGAAAATGTACACTCACCATGCCACACATGAACATGACTCTCTCCTTCTTTCTTAGGCATGCCCTTCTTCACTCAAGTTTTAATCATGTGGAAATTATCAGCATGTCTCCATGTATCATGGAAAAGTCAGTGTGTTACATTTCATGATACGAAACGTCAACTTCAGATAACTCTAGAACGCTTTCATCTACGAAGGTTGCATCGCGCTATCCTATCCCACTCTTGCCGTGTCATTAACGTAGGAGACGGCATTGTATTTATTCGCATTGAAGAGATGATTCTACATAATGATCACTGCTACATTGTAATTCCAAAACCCTCATGGGAAAAGTATAAAAGGGAAGTTCACTCCACCCTCATGTCATTTGTGAGTCATGCTCCCCATCCGCATCATCAACGCCATGCGCGAAATGAATCTCAGAAAAGACATCGATTTAGAACAGTTGCATATCCATCTTCCCGATTCAGTCTATCATCGCGGTCGTCCGCAAATGTTGGTCATTCGCATGAGCAACGGTCGAAATCTTCAAATCTTTCGCTGCGGCAAAATCCAAGTCCTAGGAAACCTTTCTCATTTCGTGATGCAGTCCATGTGTTACGAAGTCGTCAAGAAAATGCGAACACTCATGCCTCATCTCCGCCTCAGTCCCCTGACATTGAAGAATATAGTAGTGTCTGTTCAATTGAAGATGTTAGTGAATCTAGCCAACATTAAAACCAGTAATCATTGTATATTTTATGAAACTGAACTCTTTCCTGCTGCTCTGATTCGGAAGTGGCATCCTGTACATATTGCAGTGTTTCACAACGGACATTGCATCATGACTGGTTTACGTGATATCAGTAAAGTAGCTGACATTGTTAAATCTTTAATGCGTTATCTGTATGAGTCACAGTTAATAGAATCGTCTTAATCACATGATGCGTTTTGAATGAGTCATCACAATGAACTATCGTCCACACACGTGTCGGTGAAAAGGTCATCAACAAGGTTCTTCGCTTTATGATGAGTCAGCGCTATTTATAGACATGAAATGATGTCCACACACTTGTCGGTGAAAAGGTCACGCTGTCTGACGTGAGGCGCCATCGCTTTGTCTGATAAATAACGCCCACACACACGTGTCGGTGAAAAGGTTGAACAAGACTGATTAGATTCGTATGACTGGCGCCTTACTCCTTCATGACTCAGAGCTATTTATAGACATAAGTCAGCAAATTGGTTGATGTTTCCTAAGCCGAAGAAATTGCCATGATGTTACATGCGTTGATGACGATGTTAACTTACAAACTCTAACATGGTTTTGACTTCATTTTATATTTCATCTATCTTAGAAACTGTACAAACAGTGAAATGATTTTAACATTAATTCAAACTTTACAATCATCAACTTCATTTCTAACTTTACAAACAGTGTAGTGATTCTAACTTCATTTATATTTCACCTATCTTACAAACAGTGATATGGTTATAACTTATTTTATACTTTACCTATCTTGTAAACAGTGAAATGATTTTAACATTAATTCAAACTTTACAATCATCAACTTTATTTCTAACTTTACAAACGTCAACTTTATTTCTAACTTTACAAACAGTGATATGGTTATAACTTATTTTATACTTTACCTATCTTGCAAACAGTGAGATGATTCTAACATTAATTCAAACTTTACAAAAGTCAACTTTATTTCTAACTTTACAATCATCAACTTTATTTCTAAATTTACAAACGTCAACTTTATTTCTAACTTTACAAACAGCGAAGTGATTCTAACTTCATTTATATTTCACCTATCTTACAAACAGTGATATGGTTATAACTTAATTTCTAACTTTACTTCTATCTATTGAGTGAGAATCCCATCTTTATGTCAAAAGGAAAACAACACAATATGTACATGATATGTTATTCATCATCACAACCGATTTTCATCACAGCCACATGCAGTTAATACTGATGGTAGCAGAAAACAAAGTTTTTATATCTCACATCACCGGAGAAAACAAAGTCACTGATATGCAGGGAGAAAACAAAGTCACTCATGTGCAGGGAGAAAACAACGTCAGGAAAACCAGTTGATATGTAAGTCATGATATGAAGTGATCAGGAGTTGGACGCATGTTACAAGGCACTCACTCACAACGCCCCATAGAAAACGCCATGGAGTAAAAAGCAAAACATCAACCACAACAGAGAGGAAGCATTCATCATCAGACATCGCCGGACGGAGGAGGAGAAAGTTTCTGTCTCTTGGGTGGAGGTAGATGAGTGTCTGGATGGCCGTACGGTAATGAGTGGTTAGGACTCATCCAGCATCGCTTGTCTTCCCAAGCTGAGAGACCTCGTTTCCTAAACGTCGTTGTTCTGACTTGATGCGACTGAGATTTTAAAATGGTCATTTCTACTTTTTTGATTTTAAGTGAATCTAAGGCATCTTGATAGTCCCTATGTGTCATTTTTCTAACGATTGACTTCGAGATGCCTTTCGCCCGCTTTATAGAAAGCTCTGAGGATTTTAGCTTCATGGAGTACATCTTGGGGCGAAGCAAGATCATCTCCTCTATCTGTTTGCCGGCAGACTCATCCTTGAAGCAGCCAAGCTTCGCTTTATTTGAGGTAGAGTAAAGCGGATGGTCAGTGGGATAGTTGGAACTATCAAACTTGGGTGCTAAATATTTTAAAATGTCTTCCTGCTTGACTTGGCTCGTGGTTGTCAAAGCTAGGAAGAAGCTGTCCGTATCACCTCCTACTAATTCCACACGTTGGAGAAGTGGACATGTCTTAAAAGTGTGGTAAAATAACTTGTACATTTCTAACTTGGAGTGATCCAAGACAGCTTGACCGACATAAATGGGCTTACAAAGTTCTACTTTAGATTTTAACATTTTAAAACCAGTGATGTCTTCGGAAATGACATCATGGTGGCAAAACAACGGCGAGCGACATAACTTGATACTCGTTTCCGGATCAGTTACGATGCGATAGTCCATGCGCTTTCTTACATCCTCCATGGTTCTACCAAAGAGGGCATTATTCTTAAATTTAAAGAAGTCCTTTTCGAAAGGATTCTTGGATTCAGCCCGTTTCTTGCTATTAAATTCTATATACGGTTTTAGAAAGGGCTTCTGCCTAAACTGGATAGCGCGATGGACTTTATCAAGTTGCATCCCCATACCTAGATAGAATTTTAGGATGGAATAGTGCACGATGTAATGCTGCTTGTTTAATTGGGTGAGCAACAACTTCCTAGTGGCTTTATACTTTAAGTCATTTTCCGCCTCGTATTTCTTATTGTGTTCTTCCATAAAGGGAGAGAACATATCTGGACTGACTATGCCAGATTTGGGTGCGAGAGGAAAATCAACGGTCCTATTCTTAATGCAGTCTGGATAGATGAAGTCGACTTCAAATAAATAACCTATGTCGGCCTCATCTCCCAGTGCCATGATGTGAGCTGGATTGGAGAAGTGTTCAATGTCATGGGGCTCTACCCATTGGAAGTCAGACTTTGGCAAAGGCTTGGAGAGTGCACTCCCATACAAATTATTTTGGTCTATGTACATTAAATGCGTGGTCGATCCTATGTCTTGGGTGCTGTTGACAACATGTTTGTTAACAAATGTCAAGCCACCCCTAATACCACGTTCAAATAACGTATACATTTCTGCATCTTGCAGTAAATGAATGCTCTCTTTCGTCATCTTGAAGGCTGACTGATAGGACAGACCCGGCAGACTAACAAAATGGACGGGGTCTAAGGCGTCCTGTTCTAATGTAACTTTCCTAAAAGTCTCAAACACGTCAGCCAACAGATAGACGTCTAATTTTAAGTAGGCAAGCATGTAGTCACCAAACGTGTGACACCTAAATTCTAACCATGCTTGCTCTGCATGCCTATAATCATCCAGCGAACAGTCCTCACCCGTCAAATCATTTTTAAACTTATCAATGGACGGAAGGGATGTCTCCTTCAATGTATCCATTGAACTAAAATAACTATAAGGAAACACCCCTTTCCGTCGTATCAGACTATCACTTATGTTGGGATAGTCTTTCTTTAAATGTTGAGTGAGGGGAAGTGTTTCTAAATTATTAGCCAACGCGGCTAAGGAAGAAGACATAAACTGGAAACTGTCTAGAAACTTTATGTCATAGAAAACAGGCTTCCCCTCCTTCGTCTTATCGACTTGGACTTTAGCAGTGATGCACATAAATTTTTCCTCACTTTGTGCAATCACTTTAGATGACCAGGATTTCATTTTACCGAATCCATGACGAATGATGATGTGAGCATCATAACATTTAAAGTTATGAAAGATGACGGGGAGCGTTCGCCGTTTGAGCCTAAGTCTCATATTGCATTTACTGCATAAGGCAGACCTAAATTTACCACTGAGATGGCAATGGTCCCTCACTTTCTTATGTTGCTGATCATCAAAGGATGAACAACAGCGGGGACATTCCGTGGTCCTATCAAATTTGATTTTATCGGCTTCTGTGAAGCACATGGGTTTCCTAGTTAGCTCCGTTTCATAGCGTTGATGAAAACGGGCTTTCCTATCTAAAAAGTTGAGGAAGTTTTCAACGCACTCCTCGCCTTGCCACACATGCATCTTATTTTGGTTCCTATAATATGGATGCCAGACTTCATAGCAGGCAATGGCTGCTGGCTCATGACTTAGATCTTCTTGTTCAATATGACATTCAATGTCCGCATAGATGGTACATATGGGACTGAGCTCATTGCCGTTTTCTTCATACCTATGAAATTTATCTTTGGGCATGACTTCCATTTGAAGTTCACCCCGAGAGCACCACTCGTAATGCTCTTCAAAAAATGCTTTTGATGTGAAACGCCGTCTGCAGCGATCACAGTAATAAAAATTATCCCTATAGGTTGCTTGATGATGGTATAACTTTGAAATTTTGGGAATGCCACAATAATGCCATTCTGGGTGGTTGTCGCTATAGACTAGGAGGAGATTGACAACCCGGTCAAAGTTACTTTGACGATTATTATACCTAACGCCCTTCAGACCTTTTCCCCAGAGATGGATGACAATCTTAATGTTATTCAATTTTTCAAATTGGGCGATGCCTTTAAAGTCTAATGTGTTGACATCTAACCCGTCAAACTTAAGCTCATCCTCCCATTCACGATACTTGGTGACTCTTTGACGATGCCTACCTATATCATTATAGTGAAGAATGGAGAGGACGGCATACTTGAAACACTGGGACTGACACTCTACATTGATGACAGCCTTTTTGTCAGCCAGTGCTTTGGGGAGGGTGAAACAACCACTCCCTTGTAAATTTTCTAAAAGATTTATTTTGATGTCTACCTTCTCTATCCCATCAAAGACCAGACCGCTGGTTCTTTCATTAAATTTATCTAAATTGCTGATGAGATAGGTCTCATGTCTCTCTACCCACTCGTTTACATCACCTATGAGATCAGCAGCACAAGAGGCTATCCTAATGGTCACAGTGGACTCTACTTCTCCCGTGATACTGTCTACCTTATTGAAACGAGCAGTGAGATAGAACATGCCCTTAAGTAAAATTCTATCTAAACTCGCCAACATTTGATGAATTAAGCCTATATGATTCATCAAGAAAGGATGAATGTCCTGCACAGCTTCAGAGCTTTCTAACTCATAATCGCGAACGAGCCTCTCAAGGGAAAACTTGCTCAGCCTTAGAGTGACGTTGTTGTCAGTGTAAAGCTCAGTGGAATGAGTGTGACAGAGTGTGTGTGAAGAAAGAACAAACTCTGTAGGAAAGGTCTTCTGACACGAAGAACAGGAAAAGCCGACGTGCGATGAAGGATGCTTCCTACCTGTTGTTGTCGGTGGTTGCCTCACACTGCCACAGGAACCGCCTTCGATGTGGACTCGCAAGTTGGTGTTGTTGTAGAACGTGCGTCCACAACCTTCACACTTGGGCCGTTGAGGGATCGGTCGGCGTGTCTTCTCCAGTTCTCCCTTCGCTTTTGGGCAGCGAGAATGCCGGTGTCGCCGAAGGCAGAATGGCCTCGCGAAAACCTGCCCGCAGTCCGTACAGCTGAGCTGTCGAGCCGTAGGTCCTTCTCTCTCCCTCACACCTTCCTCCTCGATTGCAATCTCCCTCTCCTCTCCGACGATCTCAAACTCCATTTCCTGCTCCTCCAACAATCTCTCCACCGACTTGACGGAGAGGAGAGGAAGGTCGGCCGCTCCAGGTGGTGGTGGCGATGCTGGGATGACGATGGGACGGGAGGGAACGTCACTGTCCAGGAGGTAGGCCGCCAAATCTGTTGAGAAAAAGAGAAAAGAGATTAGTAACATGATCAACATTTCAAGTTTGAAGTCTCAACCCCCTATTTCCCAATCACGATTACTTACCATCTAAAGACTGTAATTCCGGCAGCAAGGATGAACGCGGAGGAGGCAGGAGTGGGACACGAGCCGAGGGTGGAAGGGTCCTGGGCTTTGGTGTCGGAGGGACGTGATGGCGAGGAGCAGGTACCGGAGCTGGGACGGGCCCAGGGACGGGCGCAGGTACCGGAGCTGGTGGCGGTGGAGGTGGGGCGATAACGATGCCCGAGAAAGGGGTCGCAGCTTGGGCGGAGGTAGGTGAGCGGGAAGGTAGGGCCGGAAATTCCTCGCGGTATTTCCGCCTCGCGGCTTCCTCCCACTTCTTCTTCTTCGCCATATCTGTAGAGAGAAAAGAGAGATTAGATTAGAGGTTGCGGAAATAATAATGATAGAGAGTAAGCTATACGGATACAGAAGTGCTAAAACATGACATTCCAAGTCTCATAGGTGAGGATACTTACACTTTCCGAGCCGCTCATAGGCTTCCCCGATTGCTCCTTGGGGCGCGGGTTCCCCATTACGAATACATTCATGTACTGAAAAAGAATGACAGCAAAGATGAGCAGAGGTAAAATTTGGATTCGGTTTAAACATGAACAACATAAGGGAAGGGCTCTTGATTTTAATTGGGATGTCTATCCTAATGATGTTAGTAATAGAGTCAACCTTGTTACAAATACTTACATTGCTCGATGGTGGCCTTTTCCATCTCGACAGCAATGCGGTAGTTCTCAATTTTTGCAAACTCCATGGTAGATAGTCGATTGTAGATGATCAATGATAGATAAGTAAGACTTCAATCACTGAAAAGGAAAGATGAGAATCGTTTCATTTGCCTAGTCAACGTTTGGGAATAATCATTGAAGTGACATCTAATGAATTACATTTCCCTCTACTCCATATCATAAAGACTAACCTTTGTCGAATGGCTAAAGTACTTTGACCTGGCGAGAGAAAGCGTCACGTTGAGTATGAAGTCGAACGCCCAACATGAGCAACGGCTCAGAGGTTTCGGTCTAACAAACGACGAACAACCCGTGCAACGCAATCCCTCTACGGCAGTACCCGCCATCCCGAAGGAACGCTCGAGCAAAGGAGGTATTACAGCGATGATATGTTTTATAAGCAGAAGATGTGATAGCAAGAGACTATTCAACTTGATAGCAAGTCAAAACAACCTGATAGCAGGAGCTCACCGACACTCACCTTGTGAAAGATAAATGTGAAGAGCAGAGCTGGTGCACTGACTTTTATAAGATTTTCCTAAGCGGTGAATGGATCAGACCTCTCGTCCAATTACAGACGAGCTAGAGTTCCCGATGTGCGCACGCACATTTGTAACGCGTTATTGAAATCGTGTTAGGCAAAAATGTTGTTTAGCAATAGACTCAACCATGGCACCTGAAGTCAATACATTGAAACATGATGATTGCACGATTCGTTTTCATCAAGAGTGCTTCGGAGGCTTAATACAAGATTACATCCTTGAGTTTCAAAGGGAGGAGACAGAATTGGAAGCAAGTTTAGACTACACACGAAAAATATTTACGGAGTTGATATCTTATTTCAAAGACAGTCTCATCAAGGCTCATTTAACTGCACATGTCAATTACATTCATTTTCCAGAAGGTGAAGTAGCGGAAAGTGTTGATTTTCAATTTCGTTCCTATGGACAAGAATATGTTACTGATGCTTCTGAGTTTTATACACGACATCTGCGGAAGATTATATCTCGTATGGACAACTTTCATGGTTACGGCGATCATTTGCTTCTGAATAAAATAAAGCATATTGTCATTGCTATTAGTAAAGTGGGTTTCAATGATGTTGAATCAAAGACAAAATAAAGTATTTTTCATGACACTTGTGTTGTGCTAAACTTTCTAGTGCTGTGACGAACACTGTTTTCATATAACATTCTAAACTCTCATTGCAATAGAAAACTGCTTTTAGTAAACCTGATGAAGCGAATCTAACAGTCATGGAGTTTGAATTTTCTAATAGGGAAACATTTCGCAACTGTCTCCAATAAAACTTTTAACACTGTGAAAGTAAGTTGCAAGACAATCTACACTGTGCAGTAAAACCTTCTAAAATTTTTCTAGTGCTGTGATTAGTTCGGTCAGTCATACAACGTCAATGATCAAACTTTATTTTCACAAACGTGTGTTGCTGTAAAACTAGTTGACTACACTAACGCTTACATTTTATGACATGTGTGTTTCATAAAACGCCATGATCAAACTTTTCTAACTATACATCAACTCTGGTGCAATAAAAACTTTTACAAACCATGATACACTTTCTGACGACACTCACGAATAAAAAACGTCAATGATCAAACTTTATTTTCACAAACGGGTGTCACAGTAAAACTACTTGACTACACTAACTTTGCAAACCATGATACACTTTCTGACTAGACTTACGAATATAACTTCAATGATCAAATTTTCTAACTATACATCAACCTGTGCTGCAATAAAACTTTTGGACAATATGATAAAGTTTCTGACGATGCTGACAAGAGCTTGTTCACTAGCGAAGACAGAAGTCTGTGACGTGTTGCGTGTGGCGCATGAATGTCCTCCCTTCATTCCATTCATCAGTTCTGCTTGTCTCTATCACGGAGACGAAACATTGCAAACATGACGCTGAGAGGTTTCACAAGGATTACCATTGCCCACGTCCCGTGCAGCTACGGACTTCACCCACAGGAGGTATCACACCGAAAATCGTGCACCGTCCATGACTTGATCGCCAGACATGAAAACCTGTAGAGTTGGTAAGAGGTTGACAGACTTTGATCAGCTTGATAGCAAGCCGTAGAGAGCTTGATTCACCAGCGTTTTGCAATGGAGATGTTTAGAGGCCACCCATGACAAGATAGCTAAGACTCAACCGATTGGCGTTCAAAGTGCTACGTTGAGAACTGCGTCAAATGCCCAACATGAGACATGAGTTGTCCCAGCGGTTACGGTCTAAACTATGACACACTCCCTTGCCACACTTATCACTACGGCATCGTCCGCCGTCCCGAAGGAACACCCTGTCAGTGGAATATTACAGCAAAACTCTCCGTGTCTTGCTCGCTTTCAGTGAAAAGCCGCTTATACCATGAGAAGACTGGCTCACTAAAAATCATCTAGTTGACTTCAGCAGGGTCGAAAACCCCAGAAAACCTCCAAAACTAGTGAATGTAATTTTTTCAACTTTTTAGCACTACTTATGACATTTTATAAGTATTCTATCACTTAGGGCAGGTCAATAGCAACCGAACCTTTTTTGAATCAAGTCAAACGGACTTGTAGAAGCAAAGTTACAAGCCTTTAAAGTTTTGGAGTCTTTTATGGTCTGGAGACGAAGGCCATCTCCTGGCTAACCTCTAAGTCTGACGCCTTAGCTGACTTCAGCAATGAAATTTTCTAAGTCGGTTTCGTACAGAAACCCGGTTTTTCAGATTTCCAATGCTATCATCGGAGCTCCAGAGTTCACCTACCCCAACCCAGTCGGGAGGAGAACTGATTTCCGCAAGCCGAGTTTCCACTTATATAGTGTTTGGCGATCAGCTGATGACGTAATACCCATCATCCAAACACTGAAAACCCGTCTATCTCCGGTTCTAGTGCTCCGATTGAGCTGAAAATAAATCATTTCCACGTAGAATTTGACGCTGAATCCGAATCTGACCTCCGTTTTCCCATCCGATGCTTCGTTTTGCCTCTACAGTAGGCAGCCATCGCAAAAATTCTAAAAATGTTGAAAATTTTTCTCTCCGATTGACTTGAAACTCTCCGATTGACTTGAAACTTACCATGCTGATAGAGAATTTCACGCTGATTCCAAATCTGAAATCCGTTTTCCCATCCGATGCTTTGTTTTGAAGCTACAGCCCAAAACGTCCCAAATTCTAACTCTGTCGTTTTTCGCCAATGTCCCAAAATCTTAAATGGCGTCTCACATCTAAACGAAGACAGATATGAACAAGCCGATTCTTTCAGTGAATTTGTCTCACTCTTAGCTTTCAAACGAGCTATGGCACGACAAAAACCGTCCACTAGAAGCAAAGTTGGAAGATCGGTGCCGAGGGGGGGGAGGTCTGAACTTTTCTCTCCGATTGAGTTGGGAAGAAGTTACTAGACCCAACTTTGGCCAAAACGTCCGAATTTGCACTCCATTTTCCCATCCGAGGCCTCCTTCCTGTCGAAAAACGACTTTTCTCATCCCAAAACCTCCAACACCTGCCTTTTCCAACTCTGACGGTTTCCTGCCATTTTCCTCCCTAAACCCAAGAAAATGAGTCCAAACTGAGCTTTCCACTGCCTTTTTCTCACTCCCAGCTTTCAAATGAGCTATGGCACGACTTTCTACGATGTCTAACACCAAAGTTGGAAGTTTGGCAGGAGGGGGGGGGGAGGTCTGAACTTTTTCTCTCCGATTGAGTTGGGAAGAAGTTCCTAGACCCACCTTTGGCCAAAACGTCCGAATTTGCACTCCATTTTCCCATCCGAGGCCTCCTTCCTGTCGAAAAACGACTTTTCTCATCCCAAAACCTCCAACACCTGCCTTTTCCAACTCTGACGGTTTCCTGCCATTTTCCTCCCTAAACCCAAGAAAATGAGTCCAAACTGAGCTTTTCACGGCCTTTTTCTCACTCTTAGCTTTCAAATGAGCTATGGCACGACTTTCTACGATGTCTACAACCAAAGTTGGAAGTTTGGCAGGAGGGGGGGGAGGTCTGAACTTTTTCTCTCCGATTGAGTTGGGAAGAAGTTCCTAGACCCAACTTTGGCCAAAACGTCCGAATTTGCACTCCATTTTCCCATCCGAGCACTCCTTCTGCCCGAAAAACGACTTTTCTCATCCCAAAACCTCCAACACCTGCCTTTTCCAACTCTGACGGTTTCCTGCCATTTTCCTCCCTAAACCCAAGAAAATGAGTCCAAACTGAGCTTTTCACTGCCTTTTTCTCACTCCCAGCTTTCAAATGAGCTATGGCACGACTTTCTACGATGTCTAACACCAAAGTTGGAAGTTTGGCAAGAGGGGGGGGGAGGTCTTCAAAACTTTTTCTCTCCAATGTCGCTGGAAACATCCTTCCTAACCCAAAATTTCACGTAGAGTCCGAATCTGGCCTCCGTTTTCTCATCCGAGACCTCCTTCACGCCTAATTCCAGCCTTTCTCATCCCAACACCAACATCCACCCTTTCCACACTCTATCCTTCCCACATCACCTTCCTTCCCACCCCTTGCCTCATCACTCCTCCTTCCTTCCTTCCTTCCCGCCAGAGGGGGGAGGGACCCGTTTCCTCCTCACGGACCCATTCCTCCCAACACATCCTTGGCGACTTCCTTCCAGAGGGGGGCGGGGCTGAGTCAGCATGATGATTCATCACTGCACCGCACCGGGCTTGCGTCTGGAATGGGATTACTACTGACTACGTTCGATTCGTATTTGTAACTGATCCTGCTCTGAAATATTCGTTGAGAAATCCGAAGGAGACAAGACCCTGCAATGACAAATGCATTGGATATAGAACCGCCCAAGATCCCGGAAAATGTCTTAAGAAAAATGTAATTTATGAAATCAAATGCTTGATATGTGATCAAGGATACATTTGTGAAGCGTCGAGAACAGTACAACAAAGAATTTACGAACATACGAAACAAAAATCATCACACATAAAAATGCACATGGACCTGCACCAGACTAATGATGAAACACCAGCTTTCTCCTGGAAGATCCTTCAGACCGTAAAAGCAAAGAAATTGAGAAAGGCAACTGAAGCTCTCTACATACGAGATTGTGACCCACAAAAATTGATAAATGGATGCAAAGGGTGGAATGTACCCATTTTCTTGACTTAATCTCCCTCTGCTAGACTTTTCTATATCTATTTACTTTTATTGGACATTCTTGTAGAATTTTTTTATTAGAGCTTTCTGAATCATTTCTATGTTGCATTGTAGGATTTCTTGATAGGATAATTTTGAATTCTGTATATAATCGTTAATGCATGATATATCTTTTAGCAGTAAATAATTCCCTTGATAAAGCCTACGGCGAAAATTTGGGAGAAGTACCTTGTTATTTTATTTGCGGAAGAAGGGCTAATAGGTCAACAATTAATTGATTTTAATTTCAAAAACAGGTAGAGTTAGGCTCCAGCTGAAACAATGGGGCAGCCTCAAATTTTGATGGCAGATATTTTACAGCCGTTGCAATATGCCTACTCACTTCCACAGTCATGTGATTGGGATTATCCATTTGCTGTCTATGAATAGTCAGTCGATTACGGAACATATCTCCCGTTTGCCAGTTATAAAATTGGTTACAAGACTTGCAACGCAAGGTGTAGATAACATTTTTAGAGGTGCAGGTTAAATTGGAGTTGATGCTAAAACTTATATCATTATCGCCAATTTTGAAGCTAATCGTCTCATTTGCCACACATTTGCAACATTGACAACATTTGCATTTTGGCTCTCCACATTTAGATATCCATGTAATCGTCCTTCGATTATTGTTACTTAATATTCTAAATAACGATGGAGGCTGTTTGAAACTATTAACTAGGTTAATATTTTGAAAAGGATTAACTAACTTAATGTTATTCATGGCTGGTGAAATGACCTTCTGATAAACATTAGGATTATTCTTATTATAAGTGCAAATAAATGGCATGTTATTATGTAAGTTATTTAATTTAATGTTACTAGTCATAGTACCTGATGATGCACGAGTAAAAGCATTTTCAATTAAATTACTGGGATACTTGAGTCTTAAAAGAACTGTTTTTAGTAGCTTCAATTGTACCTGTTTGCTATCTCCTATTGAGACGATTATATTAATACGATTAGCAAGACAAGAAGGAATTTTTCTCAAGATATGTTTAGGGTGACCAAAGTAGAACGGAACATTATTTTGACTGTCCGTAAATTTGCGATATATATCCGTCCCTATCTTATTTAAGTTCTTGTCGATATACACCCAAACATCTAAGAAGCCAATGTCTTCTCGGCTATGATCCATTATGAAATTTATATTATCATGAAGATCATTTAAAATATTGAAAAACTTTGTAAATTAACGTACTTTTGATCCCAGGTTATGTAGCAGTCGTCACTGTACCTCATCCAGTTCTGTGCTGTCTGTGCTGTCTGACGGTCGTATTTACGAGCTCCCGTATTGTGTTTGGAGTTTGCTACCGTACGTCGATTTTCTCCAAACATATTGTGAAAAATTTTGTATCAGTGGAATTCTCAGCATCTGAGGAATACTAGTGTGCCTTCCGTTTTTCCAATCAGAGCCTCCATCATTTGCAATTTGGGATTATTTAGTGTCTTGTGTCTCCCTCGGCTGATATCTACTCAGTCCGTCGAAGCGTGTAACATTGTTTTTCGCATTCATCGCGATATTCTGCGGTCATTTGATCAAAAGTACGCTCCGATTTCTATGCAACTTCTCGGATTTGGTAGAGAGTATTCATCGTGGTTTCATCAGTGTTGCCGTGGTGGTGTGGTCTCAGCGCGGAAAGTCGCCCCCGAAGGTCCTGTGGTCGAGTCCGATCTATTACGATCTTCTTTTTCTTTTGATTTTGGCAAATTGATGCGATGGCTTCGTATGTTCTTTCTCTGACGGATGATGAACTACAGTCCAGGAAAGACGCTATCAAGAAGAATGATCTCATCAATGCTCTCCTTCAATTACGCAAGGAAAACGCAGACAGTGATGCCTTATTCAAGAAGATGGAAGTGAAGTTAAATGTTATGCTTCTCCCTCTACTCGAAACAATCAAACATCTAGAAGAGAAATATAACACACTTCATCAAAGCTGTATGCAGGCTCAGATTGCAGCTTCGCCTTCAGAACCGCCTATCGGTAATCACATCGAAGACTTCATCGGTGAAGTCCAAAATAGACGTTCTTGAGAGGCAAACGTGATTGTTTCTGGTGTTACTGAGGCTGTGTCTGGTACATTGGATGAAAGACGTTCTCACGATCTCTCAGAAGTTTCAAAGGTGGTGACATTTCTCGGTAATGACGATCGCCAAATTGAGCAGGTTGATAGATTGGGCAAGAGTAGCACTCAAAGACCACGTCTTCTTCGTGTGAAATTCAAAAACACTGATGCAAAAGCTGAGGTTCTTCGCAAGTCAAAGATGTTAAGAAAGTCTTCCTTTAGTTCTGTTTTTGTGAACATGGACTTGACACCGATGCAACAACAACATCACAAGAAGTTACGTGACGAACTGAAAGCCAGGAGGGATGAAAACGAAAACGTCGTAATTCGTCGTGGAAAGGTTGTCAATGTATCCGACGAGCCAAGGGATTTTCGAGACGGCTTTTAACTTCTCGTGATAGTTTGAAAATCTTCCCTTCGATCATGTTATTGAATGCCCGATCTGTGGTTAATAAGATTGATGAACTTTCGTTACTAGTTTCTGTCAAGAAGCCCAACATACTTTGTGTGACGGAATCTTGGCTTCATGATGGTATCGATGATGGTCTTTTACATTTAAACGGGTATCACATTTACAGAACTGACAGAATTAACCGACATGGCGGCGGCGTATGTGTCTGGGTGGAAAGTAACTACAAGGCGCTTACGATTACTTCAAGTTTTCATCCTCCAGACTGTATTGAGTGTATTACTTTGCTTTTTCCTGACATTGGCTTTAGTATATGTCTTCTGTATATTCCTCCATGTCTAACTGCTTCCCAACATGAACAGATCAGGTATTTTCTCATTGGTCATCACGATTTTCTTGTTATGAATATGTCTGATATTAAGTTTGTATTTTGCGGAGATTTCAACAACTTTAATACTGCATGTTTTAAATATCATCTTGCTTGTTGTAACAAAGTTGCTCATCCAACTAGAGGCATGTCATTTTTAGATCAGATTTGGATTTCTGAATATCTGAATTCTTTTTATATTTCTGATGCAGAAGTTGGTCCTCCGTTGAAGACATCAGACCACAATTGTCTTTTCTTGAGATCGAATGCATGTACAGCATCACAAAATACTCGCATTTGTACCGTCTTTGATTATAGAAAATCGCATATGTCTAATTTTGTTCAGTCGTTATGTGAGTCTGATTTGTCCAGAGTTTTTAGTGAGTCAACTGTTGAAACTAAATGTGAATTGTTTTATGACATTTTTAAGAGTTCTATGGAAGTGATACTGAAAAAGACTGTAATACTCTCAAACACCGATAAGTCGTGAATGACTCCTCTTCTCAAGTCCATGATCAATGACCGTTGGATGGCCTATAGACTGAGGGACTGGCCAACTTTCCTACATCTGAAAGCAAAAATCAAAAACGAAATCGTTAAAGCAAAACGCAAGTGGAGCGATAGGATAACCAAGAAAGGCAATAACGTATGGTCGATTGTGCGCGAATTCGCTGGCAATAAGAATCGAAAACAATGTACACAAGGTATTGGAGACCCTTCAGTGATTTCTATCACGGAAGCCTTTGCCACTTTCTTCAACGACGAATCTGACGAAGAATTGGCTTTCCTAGCCGACGATTTGAGTTGGGAACTTCAGATAAGGATTGAAGAGGTCTACGATCAACTTTTACATTTGAACGATAGGAAGTCCTTCGGTGTAGACGGCATCCCATGCCGCCTTCTGCGTGAAAGCGCGCATGTCATTTGTGGTGTTGTTCAAGACATTTTTCAAGCATCTGTCCGAGAAAGACACTTTCCTGCCGCGTGGAAGATTGCAAAGACAGTACTATGACGGCATACGTCCAATTTGCGCTATTAAGTTGAAAACACCTCAACTGATGCACTAGAATTGTATTTCTTAGATGCAACGTGAAAACTGCAATAAAAAATACAAGACTCATCATTTCACGCTACATTTTAATCAGCTACATTTTATCATCAATAAAATTTCTCATCATAGGGAGTTACAAATATGCCTAAAATTCACCGTTTCCAGCTTTAAATAGCACAATATGTACAATGTCTATTTACATGAAATTCTAGGATCCTGATAGACCCAACAAATCAAAACCTTTTCGTTGTCTGGTAACTAAGAAACGTACAAACATTTGAACAGGGATAAAAATTTTGATTTAGAAAAACAAGCATTAAGAAATTCAGCGTCCAGCTGAAGGCAATGTCTTAAGTCCGTTACACTCCCCCCAACAATTCAAACGTCAGTTGGAAGAGAATTGTTCAGAGTAATACAAGGTTAAAAAAAATACTTCTTCCTAAATTCTACGTTCATATGTACATACATGAATTGCACTCGTCTCAAATATTATATACAAAAAGATAATTCCTTACAAAAACACTATAACTAATCGAAAAGAACTAGGCCTTCTAAAAAAAATCTCAAGATTTTATCTACTGGCCCTAGACTATAAAAGAACAACATATGCGTGAAATTCCGAAACAACAAAGTAGACTGACTTCAATCAGGAAATAGCTCATGGCTGAAGAAATACGAATAAAATACAGTCACTTTGATTCGACAAAGAGAACTAACTTATGGATAGGTCTTTCCAAAATCTTAGGGCTACCCTTTCGCACAACAAGTGCTTTGACCTTTCGAACTATGCCATCAGAACTTGGGACGACTTCGGCAACCTTCCCTAATGGCCATTCATTTCTTTTGACGTCGGGCTCATCCAATAAAACTACATCTCCAACTTTGACATTTCTTCGTTCACTCTTCCAAATCTTTCGTAAATTTTGACTAAGGATATATTTTCTTATCTCTTTTTTATTTTTATTTATTCTATTTATTTATTTTATTTATTCTATTTTTTATATCTTTTTCTTTTCTCTATCTACTCCAAAATTGTTCTGATAAATATTGAACGCGTCGCCATCGTTTCCTAAGATACATATCCTTTTGTATGAATTCTCCTGGTGCAGGAGGAATTGAGCTCTTCATAGTCAAAATGTGATTTGGTGTTAGAGGTTCAATATCAATGCTATTGTGAAAATCAATGGTCAAAGGTCGATTGTTAACTATGGCCATGGCTTCGTAGAATAAAGTTCGGAGCGAGGAATCATCTAATCTCTTAGACTGCAAGTCCACGACATTACTTAAAATGGATCTGACGGTTCTTATTTGTCTCTCCCATATGCTTCCCATATGACTAGCATGAAGAACATTGAACACAAATTCACAGTTCTGATCTCTTAAGTAAGCTGTCAAACCCTTGACATCAAATTGTTCTTCAAATGCACGTTTGAGTTCAGACTGCTCCAACGAAATTGCTACCTCTATCACATCTTATTTGTTTCACCTTTCCTCGTATTGCTATGAAACAACGCAAGGCATTTATGAAAGCGTCAGTTGTCAAGTCATAAAGTGCTTCAATGTGAATTGCTCTTGAGCAACAACAAGTAAATAAAACACCGTATCTTTTATTTTCCTTTCTTCCAACTTTGGTCACGAAAGACCCGAAACAATCCATACCACAGAATGTAAACGGAGGAGAGGGTTCTACTCTATCATATGGTAATTCTGCCATCATCAACTGGACGACGTAGCTTTCTGCAAGCGACACGAGAACGTATGACAGAAGATGCCAAGTAACTTGCGCTAATAATCCAAAATCCGTTTGATCGCAATTCATTTAGTGTCATACCACGACCTTGATGCATCACCTTCTCATGGAAATGACGAACTAATAAAAGTGATACGTGACTATTCTTATTTAAATAATCGGAAACTTGATTCCATATGACAATAAGGAGGACTGAAGTCGACCACCAACACGAATAATACCATCATTGTCAGTAAAAGGGTTTAGAGACAAGAATGAATCTGATTTCTCTAATTCTTCTTGAGAAGTTCTGACAAGAAAGTGAATTGCATTTTCAATTTCAGATACGGAAGCTGGTAGGCAACTTTTCAACCCTTTTACTCTCCGCTGCAGTCTAGCGAAAGCTCTCAATAGCGGCAGCCATTCCGAAAATCTCTTTATGCAAGAAAGAATTGGTGTAGAAGGCGAAGTCGTAGCGGACGTGCTGAATACTACTGTGCGCTTGATTTCAGGATCCTTTGCTGACAACGGATAAACTTCTGCCTGTGTATAGTCAATCTTTGGATTCCATAGAAAATCTGGTCCACTATACCAATTCGACCGTTGCAGTTCATAAGCAGTTAATCCGCGAGAAGCATGATCAGCAGGGTTTGACCTGCTCTCGACGTAGCGCCATTGGTGAGGTTTTGAAAAATTCCTGATGATCTGAACTCTGTTTGCCACATACATCCGAAACCTTCGAACATCATTTGAAATATAACCAAGCACGACTTTTGAATCAGTCCAGAATACTTCCTTGTTGGGTGAAAGATTGAGTTCCTCTTTCAGCATGTTGCTGACTTTCGCTGAAAGTACTGCGGCAGCAAGCTCCAAACGAGGAATAGTCGTAACTTTGGATGGGGCGACCCTGGACTTTCCCATCAATAATGTGCACTAAATTCCGTCAGTCTGATCGATTAATCTGACGTAAGAGCACTGTCCATATCCAACCGTACTAGCATCAGAAAAATGATGCAACTCAATCACCTTCACATCTGAGAAAAGTGGAGGCGTAATGCATCGAGGAATTCGAACATCTGAAATTAATGAGAAGTCAGACAACCAGCGCTTCCATTTTGGCATGAGATCTTGAGGTAATTCATCGTCCCAAGAAATTCCATTTTTACACATTATCTGCAAAATACCTTTTCCAAAAAGTATGAAAGGTGCTAAGAAGCCTAAAGGGTCATAAATGGAGGCAACCATCGATAAAACATGCCTTCGGTTCGTTATATCATCATCTCTCTTTGTCATTTTGAACAGAAAGCAATCGTCATTCGTATCCCATTGTATCCCTAGGGTTGATGAAAGTGGTAATAAGTCAACATGCAAATCGGCTTCCTTTAAATCACTTGACAGCTTATCGCGTGGAAGAGCAGACAAGACATCCTTGCTATTTGAACAAAATTTATGCAGACACGTACCACCTTCTTGACAAATAGTACGAGCTTCGCCTGCGACTCTTATTGCTTCTTCAATTGAATGAGTACTGCATATTCCATCATCAACATAAAAGTTGTGGAGAATGAAATCAGCTCCGAGTTTCATGTCATCCTTGTGAAGAGACGCCAAGTGCTTTAAACCAAAATTTGCACATCCCGGGGACGAACTTGCTCCGAAAAGATGAACTCGCATTCTATATTCAATGGGACTCATATCAACATTTCCTCCCGGCCACCATAAGAACTTCAAATATCCTCTATCTTCAGGTTTTACAAGAAACTGATGAAACATCCTTTCAATGTCACAAGTTAGAGCAATTCTATTCTTGCGGAATCTTCATAGAACACCAAGCATGCTATTCGTGAGATCAGTTCCTGAAAGAAGATGATCATTCAGCGAGGTTCCTGCAAATTTGCTAGAGCAGTCAAAAACGACACGAATTCTATTTGGTTTCTTTGGGTGATAAACACCATGATGAGGGATAAACCACGACTCTCCATCCTTATTTTCAGTGGAAAGTTCCGCATCATTCTTAGCAATCACATCTTCCATAAAAGTAGTGTAATCACTGTGAAACTTTTCATCTCTTGACATTTTTTTCTTTAAATGTTCAGTAATGGGCAAAAGACCGTTCCAGGACACCATAAAATTTAAAAAATAGTATCTTTAAAAACGACATAAATTCATGAATTTTGTCCCTTTTTCAGGTTTTTAAGACCTAAATTCATGAATTTAGTCGTTTTTAAAGATACCGATTTTTCAAAAAAATGGTACTTTTTAAATGGTCTAAATTCATGAATTTTGGTCATTTTTCAGGTTATGAAGAAAAAAAACCGTTTTTAAAAATACCTAATTTTTCAAATTTTTCAAAATCTCAAATTTGAGAATTACAATTTTCACCCCCAAAATCATGACCGTTCCAGGACACTGTAAAATCATAAAAGTTAAGAAACTCAAATTTGTGATTATGACATTTCACCCTTAAAATCATGACCGTTCCAGAACACCGAAAATCATAAAAGTTAAGAATCTCAAATTTGAGAATTACAATTTTTACCTTGTAAATCATGACCGTTCCAGGACACCGAAAATCATAAAAGTTGAGAATTTCAAATTTGAGAATTACAATTTTTTCTCTCTCTTAAATCATGTCCTATAATTGATGTGCGGGTCTCCGATGTATTCAAAAATTCTTCTCATATCCAAGTGTAAGAATATTTTACTTTGTGCTTGCAGATGTAGGCTATGATTTCCCTTGTTAACTTCTGAATTCTTCTCCGCTTTGTCTCCAATCGAACAGATCTTTCAGTAGATCCAACCATTGTGATGATAAGATTTAAACTAAGATTGTAATGTGTCACGTTTTATGAATTGTGCGTGTTTTAAATAGCAAGTGAAAATTATGAATGGTGATCTAAGCAAAGCGGCATTGTAGGTGTATGAAGTTTGCTTGACAACATATGGGCATGACATGACGCGTATGATTAAATGTACTTGAATGACAATGAGGAAATTGCACCGCATTGTAAATCTTTTTATCGGCCATAACGCGAGCCAGATCCAAAACCAAACTACCGACCAAAACCAGAAAAGTTGCGGTTTTGGTTCGACAGTCGGTCTCGACTATCGATACTGCGATATTGTATTGAATGCTTGCTATAACAACAGAATATTCCCTCAAAGCAGAGAATGAATTAATAGATTGCTTTTATGCTATTAACGTCATGTTATGAATGCACAACTCGTATGATCCCTAAAACAATCATGCGGTTTGAGAAATGTGGAAACAGATGTTGCTATTGTCTTAATACAGATAAAACAAACAATATCCTCTTAATGAGAGTTCATAAAAATAAAATGTAACAATGTAACGCTTTAATTTAGATTAAATTAAATCATTTCAAAGTCGAATAAGTAGTAAGGAAAGTCATCATTAGAGAACAGTTTTAAATCAATACCCCCTCCGTTCTGACTAAGTAGTGAGGAAAGTCATCATTAGAGAACAGTTTTAAATCAATACCCCCTCCCTTCTGACTTCTAGGGGTCCCTTAAGAATTTTTTTTATTATAAAATGAGCAACATAAATGAGTTTTTGAAATTATATGGAACACAAACAACAACGAATTTCGATTTAAAGAAAATCGAAAATCAATTGGGAATAAAGAATTTTCATGTTCTAATAAGAGACGAATTACAATTCCTAAAAAATAAGCCAACAGGAACCTTCAGTTCCCGGAACAAAGTTCCATCAATAACTATAAATTTCATAACAAATCTTCATACGTCAGATGAAAAAGGAATACATTGGTCTGCAGGTATCTTTAATAAAAATCGAGATAACTACTATTTCGACCGCCCGGAGGCTGAGAACTATTGGTTCGACTCTTATGGTTTACCTCCAACAAACGAAGTCAAAAAATTACTTGGCAATGGAATTTATAATACATTTCAAATTCAAAAACCAGGAACTACTTATTGTGGTCAATTATGTCTTTATGTTTTATTTAAATTACAAAAAGGAGTACCATTTCTTGATATTATGTTAGAATTGAACGAACTGTAGTTTCTATGGCTACGCCTAACAAGTGAATTTCATTCCCGAAACGTTAGTTCCAATAATAATGATAATGATAATTAAAAATCACTTCGTTGTAATTCATTTTGATAAAATCGGCCTCTGATATTTTCATCATCTAAATCTTTGATTCCGTAAGTGATCGGATAAGTTTGGTTTATTTTACAAACTTCAAATATCTCTTTCGTCCAGTATCCGACGAAGCCTTTTTCAAATTTATTCTTCTACTTAAATATTCTAACTCTATCTCCAATTTTAAATTTCGGCTTAAGTTTCTGCAAATTCGGATTACTCTCATTTGAATAATTATTTTCGAATATTTTCTTTCGTATTAAATCAGGGTCGTCAGAAGCATTCTTTGGGGTTTCTTCAATACCTGAATGAACTTTATTATTGTACTGCTCTACAATTCCTGGTAATATCTTCAACCATTTCTGATTTCTTTGCTCAGTAAATTTCTTGAATAATTTATTTTTTTAACGTCCGATTGAATCGCTCAATTACTACAGCCTTTCCAGCGTTTTCAGTTGAATAAACAGTTTCAAATAGTGGCTGAACATTTCTGTTATAAAATTCCGATCCTTTATCAACAAACAATTTTTTTGGCTTTCTATTACTTTCTTTAAAGATTTCTTCAAACGCATATTTAACTGATAGACCACTTTTGTTTTTTAAAGGCTTTACCCAAGCGTATCGTGTATATAAATCTATAACGGTCAATGCGTACTTAAACCCTCCTTCATTCGGCATATGAATAAGATCAGCACTCCAAATATCATCTTTATTAAATACTTTTACTTTCAATAAATATTTAGGCCTTCTATATTCCTTGTGAATTTCAGACGCGTAGGTTCGAGCGTTGCTCTCAGACAGCTTTGCTGTCGTTTCATTTAAACCCTGACCGAATAATATTTTAGCTTGTAAAGCTTTCTTAACAAACATTCTTTCAATTTTTTCTCTAAATGTAGGATTTTGAATACTATCTAATTCTTGAGTCATTTTCTTATCAGCTGCATGTCGAGAACTTAGATCATGATTTCGATAAGCTAAATCATGCCTGTACGCTGCGGCATCTACTCTATTTATTGGTTCTTCACCTGGTTTCGGATTATAATTCTCATCTAGTCTTATATCTAATCGAGTTCCTGGACCGGTATATGAATGACCAGGAAGATGTTTTTCTTTCGAATATTTACTCCAAATAAAACCAGGAAAGTTTTCTAATGTTTTTTGTATGTCGTTACCTTCATAAATTTTACAATTTGAGTTTTTATTTTTGTTTAATAGATAATTTAATAACTCTAAATTAGCAATTTTTAATTTAATTAAATTTTCGGAATTTGTAGAATTCATTTTTAAAAATAAAAAAAAATTTAAAGATAAAATAAATGTTTTACCTTATCATACTAGGACTTAGATATATTCCAGAACCATCTTTAGTTTCTTTAATTTCAATTAAATCATCAACATTGTGGAGAATATTTTTAAGAACTCGTTTTCCTTCATCAACTAATTTTAATTTACTAATAAAATTATCTACTACTCCTTCACCCCTAGCAACTTTCTCTAACTCTCTATTATGTCGTTTTTGTTCTTCTAATGCTGCCTTCTCTGATTTATTTTTATTTACTGCTTGGACAATACCAGCTGTCCCACCTGCAACACTTCCTGCTGCTGCTATGCCACCTATTATTAGTGGAATTAATGGGAGATCCCGCCATTCTTTTCTTCTTGTAATTGAATGTTCTCTATCATTGGTTTACTTATGTAATACTTTTTTTTATTAATCGTAATAGTTTTAGGGGTATTTTGTCAACAATATTACGTAAGTTTAATTCAACAGTTTCATTATTATTATTACTTTTCGCTTGCGACATTTTTAATAAAAAAATTTTTAGTTACGAAAATTTTTAATCTATTGTAGTTATGAAAAATTTTTAAGTTAAGAATTTTTAATCTATTCTAGTTATGAAAAATTTTAAGTTATCAAAAATTTTAATCTATTCTAGTTATGGAAAAATTTTAAGTTAAGAATTTTTAATCTATTCTAGTTATGAAAAAAATTATTAATTAATCCTAGCCATCTTTCCATTAAGAATTTCAATAGAATATTTTACATCTTCTAGCAATAAACCATAAGCCATCAATGAAGTTGTGGAATCTTTCTTTTCAATATTAGTTGTTACATCACAACCAGTCTTGATAATATCTTCAGATTGTGCACTTAAATCGAAACAGAAAACAGGATATAAATGTCTCCAATCTCCAGAAGTTAATTGTGGTTCAACTCCAAATTCTATACAAAGATTTCGATAAGAATCATATCCTTCCATAAATTGATTATTGGTATCATCGAATCTTAATGGATCAATTGGATATCGGGTTTGATTTAATGAAACTTGTAAACTTCGAATTGTATGAATATGAAAAAGATTGTTGTTCTTATCAAAACTTGGAGAATTATTTCTTTGATTCTTATTATTCTTATTTATTATTAATTATTCTTATTTCTTAGTAATAAATATCTTAGAGTATTCGCAGTTCTAGTAAAATGCAAGTTAAATCTTTGTTTGGAAAAAGTTACTGAACTAGCAGTTTGCTTTAGAAAATTTACTGGAATTGGTTTGTTAGTATTTAATCTTTTTGCAATAGCTGTTTCAATCTCTAAACTAGGAGTAATATGCTTAATCCACCATTCAAGTCTATCAATTTTTAAATATGCTTTTTTTCCAGTCTTACCAAAAAAGATTAATTCATTATTTGCTGTACGATGAATTATTAATTTAAATTTTAATTGATATGATATTTTATCATAATCTAAATATCCGAATAATGGAGACAATGACCAATTAACTGTCTGTTTTCTTTTCTTGTTAAATTCACGTCTTTCTTTATATGCATCATTATTTGTTTTATTTAAATGTTTTGCAATATTTTCTACATCTTTCGCAATTCCTGCTGCATCTGTTCCAGCGTGAGTTAAATCATCAACAATTATACCATCATTAGTATCAGGAAACCAACCTTCGATTTCATACTTTTTATTATTTTCACCAATTGTTACAAATCTAAGCATTGTATCAATTACACCTGGAGAATCACTTATTGTTTCTATATTTTGAGTTGCAACATCTAAACGCATTTGTGTAAATAATCTTGGAAAAAAATTATTCTCTAATGCAATATTATCGGTATCTGGTAATGGTGTTGTAAAATTAGCATCACTATATAAAGAATAGTCACAATGTAAAAACGAATCAGGTAAATATATATAACTCTGCTGATTATCAACTTCAAAAATTAAATCACCTCCAGTATTTACTCTACTGGAAGATCCGGGATTCATAGCAATTCTTATATAGTCATTCTTTTTTTGATTGTAACTGACGAACGGAGGATCGTCTCATCTAAATTTATTTTCGATAAGCGAAGACATTTTTATAAAAAATAATTTGACTTTTTGTTTTTTCACACACACAGAAAAAATTTTGCTGAAAAAAGTTTACTAAAAAAATTTACTAAAATAATTTTACTAAAATTTTACTAAAAAATTTTACTAAAATATAATTTTAGAATTTTGCTAGACCAGCTCCGCTACAGCTTTGCTGGTTAAACCGAAGGTTGCTGCTCACGCCATTACCTCCTATTTCTTAAATTGAACGTTTTATGGCTACGCCTGATTTCTTCTTATGTTTACTATCAGACGGAGCTCCGCTCCTCAAGGTTTCCCCCACAGCTATGTTAGCAATTTTGTTTTTTGTTTCCTCTGAAAGTTTTTTTAAATTTTTTAGTTCTTCAGAATCATTCCTAAGTTTACGAATAGCTTCTAGTTGTTTTATTTCGTATTGAGATTTAACAGCATTTGATATTGCACTAGCTGTACTACCTATAGCAGCTGCTCCTTTTGCAGCAGATGTAATCAAATCTTTATTATTTTTAATTAAGTTAACGATACTTCCAATACCAGAAAATATACCATCCCCTTCTTTTTGAACGGCACCTGCGGTGCCTAGGAACTTTTGTGTTGCAATTGTTTCTACACTGTCATAATGGTAAACAGATTTCATAGATGATTCATGAGCAATTTTGTGATTTGAAGCAAAATGTTTAAGATTGTGTTTATAAATTATAGGCATTTTTTAGGATTAAATTTGACTTTTGGGAAAAATATTAACGTTAATATTTGCGCTAAGACTTACGTTTATGATAAGGTAATAACCTCAGGACCTTTGGTCCGATAGGTTAGAAACCCAAGACCTCGTCGATCAAGATTTACGTTTGTGAATGGACAACAACTTCGAGATAACTTTATTAATTGATTGTTGCACTTTATCTATTGCGTCAAGCAGCGTGTGATGTATTTTAATTTCTTTTCTATTAACTTGCTATTTCTCCTGATTAGTCTTCAACGCCGTTTTAAGAGCATTTAACTTAATTTTAAGAACATCTAATTGTCTTTTAACAGAATCTAACTGTTCCTTATGTTCTTTAGAGTTTTCTTGTAAATTTTTCTTTAATTCATTTTCTGAATTGATTTTAAGAGTTTTCATTTTATCAACTTTTTGATTAAGCGAGTATACTTCATTTATTATTCTATTCATCTTTTTCATTTGTTGAGTAATTTTAGAACTTAATTCATCAACACTTTTTTGGAATGTAGCTTGTAACTGCTTTAAATTTTTTTTAATTCTTTCAGGAAGTTTTTCTATTTCATCTTCTAATTGTTCTTTCAACAATTTTATCTGATGTTTATTTTTAATGACTGCAGATTTTAAATTTAAAGAAAGTAATATTAAGATTTTTGATTGTTCAGAAATCTTTTTAAAAAGTTTTGCTATATCTGCTTCTAGCTCTCTATCCTTTTTATCAAGTTTTAATAATTTTTCGTTTAATGATTTGTCATTAAGTTTAAGCAACTTTAATTCATTCATCAGTGGAACCAAAACATCGTTTATATATTTTTCTTTTAAGTCATTGATTTGTGTATCAACATATTGTTTATTTGTTAACTCTGTATTTTGTTGTGGAAGAATAGAAAGATGCAATGGACCAGATAAAACGTCTCCAGTTTTCATGATATAATTTTCAATCTCTATTTCTAATTCACGATTATTCGGGATATATGCACCTCCACCAACATTTGGTAACATCATTTTTAAAACAATAAAAAAGTAAAATATTTTCTAATAAAAATAAAAAAATGGATAAAGCAAATTTAAAAAAATTATATTCGCCCGCATCATCCAGTTCTTCTTATTCGACGAGATCAACGGGATTTGAAAATAAATGTTTTGATAATAATAATAATCCATCCATAGATGTAAATATTTTATTCGAATTACAAGCCGAAATATTTAGAGAACAGACTAAAGGTTTACCTTCTTTAGAAACTAATTATTGTATTTTCCCAGGTGATCCATTTATTAAATTTATGGATATTGTAAGTAAATATAATGATGTGGCTTATGTTGAATTAAATAAAGAAAATATGGTTATAATAGGTCATAATAATGTTTATGGCTTTATTAGAGCAGTGTTGCCAATTAGTAATACTGATTGGATAGAAACTGAAATTATCAATTATATCAATATTAAAGAATTAGTTAAAAAGTTAAAATCGTTTTCAAAAGAAAAAATTAGATTATTTGTTGATGAACAAAACCAATACAACATTCACATAGAGAGTAAAAAACATAATGAAGAATTATTATGCCAAGTTTATTATAGAGATACAATTTATAAACAAGAAACATTAGAAATGCCGCAAAGATATGATGATGATACATATATAGGATTATATTCAAACTTAAATATTAATTTGTTAAAATCTTATGTAGATGGTTTTGCTCAACAAGAGAAAATTTATATGTGGACAACACCTTATACTATTAACAATGACCATAATCATAATCATAAAAATTTTAAAGAATCTTATAATAATAATAATGATAATAATAATAATGATAATAATATAGATGATGAAAACATAGACGATGATTCTGAAACATCTGAAAAAGGTGTGAATGGTAAAAAAGATTATAAAAATATTAGTAATTATAAAAATTTAAGTGAAGAAAAATTTATATCTCATACTAATGTACATGATATTAATACTACATATAATCAAAATTTATCTAAATTTCATTTTCTTACAATTGAAAATAATAATGATGGAATAGTTGAAGATACTATAAAATAACTATGTGTCGGGTCAACAAAATTTAAATTAGGATTTACATCTAATCAATTTAAAATTTTATCATCTTTAATAAAAACTAAAAATGAATCAGATTATGGTGGTGTTATTAAATTTTCCAAAAGAGATCAAAGACCAATATTTTTCTCTATTATATTATTATCAGATAAAAGATGTAATTTAGAGTTAGATATTCCAATGAGAAAATGGTATCCTATCAGGGAATGGCATCCTATGCCAAAAAGTGTAATTTATGATGTTGAAGAAACAATTTATGATGATGATGAAGAATCAATTGATGATGATGATGAAGAATCAATAGTTAGTGAAAATAAATTTAAATTATCTTTTGATAAAACGTTATATGATAAAACTTAATATGATAAAACGTTATATGATAAAACTTAATATGATAAAACGTTATATGATAAAGAAAATAAAATAACTTAAGAATGTGAAATGTATAATAATATATGATAACTCTCAAGTCCTTGATATTAGAATGTTTATATCTAAAATTAAAACACAATTTTTTCTTTAAAAAATAAAAAAATGGAAAATACCAAGTTTTATTGTAACTTATGTAAAAAAAAGTTGCAAACAAAAAGAAGTTATCAATCTCATTCAAATAGTAAAATGCATTTACAAAATGTAGATCGAGTTGATGAAGGAAATATATTAAAATTAAATAGTTATAAAAACTATCTAGAAACATTGCCTACTGATATAAAAGTTAAAAAAATGTTTGATGATTATTCACATTCGGAATATAAAAAAGTTTTTAATAGTGAAGATAAGACCATACAAACCGAAGGTTCTAGGACTTGGCCCGTACCAGATGGAAGATATTTATTTAGCGATACTGATGAATTTGATGAAGCTGAACGAACCGATGAAGCGGAACGAACCGAAGGTTCTAGGGCTTCGCCATTAACAGATATAAAATATTTATTTAATGAATCTGTTGAACATAATGAAACCGATAAAACTTTTTCTGATATTCTAACCAACTTTTATAATATATTTAAGAAATCTTTCAAATGTTATATGAATGTAGAAGTACTTTATACAAAAAATGGACCTGATGGAATTCCTGAAGAAATAATACAAGGACATTTTACAAATTCACAAGAAATTCATAATGTAAATGATATACAACCCATATTTGAATCGATGATACTTAAATTAGAAAATTGTATAATTGAAGCCCAGTTACGTGAATCTGGTTAGAGATTTGTTAAAATACTATCTAAGAAAATAGTAATTGATAAATATAAAAATAATACTGGTGGTAGTTATGTTCCTTTACCTTTCAGTTCACCACAAATAATCAACATAAAAAATGAAGATGATTATTGTTTTCTGTGCAGTATTATAGCACATTTACATCCTGCAGAATATCATAAAGAAAGACTAAGTCATTATGACAAAAAAGAATACATAAATTAATTTGATCTTTCTGATGGCTTACATGAATTTCCATATGATTATAATAGGTTAAAAAAGTTTCATAAAAAGAATAAAAATTTAATAGAAGTAAATGTTTTTGAATTAAATGTGAATTATGTTTCTATTGGTAAAATTACACCACTTTACTCAGATTCAAAAAAATTTTATTTGAATAATAAAAATTTATGTCAATCAGAAATAGTATATAATGATAGAGGAAATTACATGCATCATAATATTTTTTACCAAGGAAATATAATATGTACTGAAAAATTTCAAATTGTTAAAACACTATCACCAATAATGATTAATCATAATAATTATAAAGGACGTAATTATAATTATGATTATGATACTGATTATTTATCTTTATCTCTAGAATATCAACAAAAATTACAAAATTTAAATGAAAGTTTACAAAAATGTAAAGCAGATTATCAACAACAAACAAAAATATTAGTACAAGAATATGGCCATAAATATCAAAATAAGATAGAAACGATTCAAAAATTAAATGAAGAAAATAATGAAGACAATAAAGAATTAAATAATGAAGAAAATGAAACCAAACAAAAAATAAATGAATCTTTAAAAAAATGTCTACAGCAATATAAAGAACAATATAATAATGAATATAGTTATCAGTTGCAAATATTAAATCAAAATTTTCATCGAAATACATTTAATCTTACAAAAGAAATTGATGAAACACATGAAATATATAAAAATAAATTTGAAAAATTAAGACAAACAAAACAACCAGCACAAGTGAATATATTATATTATCAGGGACATTTTATATTGTGTAAAGATGTTTCTATATTTACAAAAACTTCAGATAATACAAACTTTCCTTGTCTTCAATGTATGACGAGCTTTAGAACTTTAGAAGAAATGAATAGACATTTGGAGAATTGCCAACAAAATGAAGCAGTTGAAAATACTTTTCCTAAAGATGATTATTTAATATATAATAGACATTATTTGAAAAATAAAGTACCCTTTACAATATATTGTGATTTCGAATCATATAATGTTAATATGACAAAAAATCACGGGACATCGGAGATGTCTTCCAGGGCTTCGCCCGATTCTGAAAATGATAATTCTGAACAAAGTGCAGCTGAACAAAGTAAAGAAAAATATTTATTTGAACAAAAACCATTATGTTGGGGAATGTACATTCATTCAAATTATCCTGAATTATTTAAATCAGAATGTTTTCAATACTATGGTGAAGATAGTTCAGAAATGTTTACAAAGAAAGTAGAAGAATTACAAGGACGTTTTTCACAATTGCTTGAAACAAATATACCAATGCTTCCATTAACGGATGAAGAAAAATTAATTTTGTTAATGAAACAAAATGTTTTTACTGTGGAAAAGAATTTACAAAAAATTATAAAAATGGCAAAGGTAGATATCTTGACAAGCGAAGCGACGGCTCTGCCGTCAAAGTAAAAGATCATGATCATCTAAATGGATTATATAGAGGTGCAGCACATAATTCTTGTAATCATAATGCTAATAAATTTAAATATAACTTTGTTCCTCTATATTTCTACAATGGTTCTAAATATGATTTCCATCTAGTAATAAAAGATTTATTTTCATCTGAAAAATTACATCAACAACAAATAAATGTACTATGTAAAACAGAAGAAGAATATTTTTCAATGCAATTAGGTTGTATTAGAATTTTAGATGCATTTAGATATTTTACTCCTTATTCATTAGATGTTATGGGGAAAACTTTGAAATCTGAACAATGTAAAATATTAAATAAATATAATTTAAAACCTTTGAAAGGCATACTTCCGTATGAGTACATCACTGGAGATAAAACCTGTGGTTCACAGTCGAAGACTGATTTTAATTCTGTGAATAAAATTATGAAAGAAAAACAACTTCCTCCAATAAATAAATTTAAATCAACATTAAAACAATCACAATTATCTGAAGAAGACTATGCAGAAGCTGAAAAGAATTGGAGAGAGTTAAATTGTAAAACAATGTATGATTATACAATGAAATATCTTCAGATAGATGTATTAATCCTTGCTGATCTTTTTGAAAACTTTCGTGATATGTGTTTAGAATATTACGGAATAGATCCATGTTATTGTTATTCTACACCAGGTTTAACATGGTTGGCAGGATTAAAACATACCGGTGTTAAACTTAAACATTATAAAGAAAATACATACGATAAATCATTATTTTTTGAATCTGGAATTAGAGGTGGAGTTTCATCAGTTTTAGGTAATAGATATGTTAAATGTTATAATAAGAAAGTAAATCCACAAGAATATGGAATAATGAAACCTTTATCTCCAGAAGAACAGGAAAAAATATTAGAAATTTTTCGAACGAAACGAGAAGGAGTAGAACGTGAAAATGCAATTGATGAGTTTATGAGAGAGAACTATTTGTTATATTATGATTTTAATAGTTTATATTCTTCTTGCATGATGCAAGAATTACCAACAGGTGAGATGGAATGGTGTAATATTCTTGATTATCAAAAAACATATGATGGAAATTATAATCATGGTTATATATATGAAGTTGATTTAGTATATCCTGATGAAATAAAAGATAAAACAAAATATTTTCCTTTCTGTCCTGAAAATAAAATACCTAATATGGACGACTTTAGGTATTATCAAAAGACCATAATACCTAAAAAATACAGACCAACCGAGAAACTCATGTCAACACAGTCCAATAAAGAAAAGTATGTTATTGAAGGAAGGATGTTAGATTGGTATTTGGATCATGGAATGATTCTCACCAAAATACATCGAAAACTATTTTATCAAAAATCTAAATGGTTAAAAAATTATATAGAGTTCAATATTGAAAAACGTAAAATAGCTAAAAGAAATAAAGATGATTTTGGAAACGTGTTCTTCAAATTAATGAATAATGCATTTTATGGTAAGACTTTAGAAAATGTGCGTAATAGACAAAATATTGAATTAGTTTATGATAGAGATAGGTTTCAAAATTTAACAAGGAAACCTACATATAAAAGAACTACTAGATTTAGTGATGAACTATGTGCTGTACATTTACCTCGAATTAGCGTAAAACATGATAAGTTTAATTTTATTGGATTCACTATATTAGAATTAGCTAAACTATTTATGTATAAATTTATATATGATTATTTAGCACCTGCTTATGGCAAAAACTATAAATTACACTTTACAGATACCGATTCTGTTTTCTTAGAATTAACAATACCGTATAATTCTTCACTTGATGAAGAAATTAATAAAATAAAAGATATCATTCATCCTTCTGATTTATGTAAAGTAAAAGATGAATTAGAAGGAAATGAAGATTTCATAACAGAAGCTATATTTTTAAAATCTAAATGTTATTGTTATAACACAACTAATAATATTAAAACACATAAAACTTTAAAAGGAATTTCAAAGGCATCAGTGGCTAATCAAATAACATTTCAAGATTATAAGAATGCATTATTTAATAATGAAATAAAAACAGCATGTAATTATAGACTTAATTCAAAGAAACATAAAATGTATTTAAAAGAAGAACATTAATTAGCATTAGATCCATTTGATGATAAAAGAAAAATTTTACCTGATGGAATAACTACTTCACCTTTTTAATTTTCTAATTTCTAAGATAGACAAATTTGATATATATATAATTAAAAAAAATATTATAACACTATATTTGTATATCTTTTATCACTCGGCAAACAAATGTTCTATAACTCTATCATGAATTTTTTTATCAATATTAATTGTGATAAATCCATAATCTTTTGACCAAGCATTGTTACACGATTGTTTAAATTCATCTTTATTTCTTACGCATAAATCTCTTAACAAATCACTTAAGTTTCTTGCATTTATTTCAAATAGTAGAAATATATTTGCATTCTTTCTAATAACACTTCCGTCTAATGAATACATACTTTGTGTTAAATAAAAAACACTACAGTTATTATGTCTACCTCTTGTGAAATAATTTCTCTGAACTGACTGATTTCTGTCATTAACACAATCATCAAAAATTACACAATGTTTCATTGTTTTATCTAGTTTACTGGGATCTTGCATATTACCACTATCATCTATTAAATGTATCTTTATATGCTTATTTTTATTGGATTCAACTAACTGACTATTTTTTGCTGCTTCTTCACACCACGAACTTATTTCTTCTTCATCTTCAGATTTTTCATATTCTTTGAATAATGAAGCAATTGCTGTTTTTTTAAGATTATTTTCAAATCCATATTTTAAAAATTGATAGACGGGTTGTTCTGCTGTCGTTGTATAAATTATAAGATTGTTATAATCCAAAAAATTTGGAGTCGTTAAAATTTTAAATAATAGATATGTTTTTCCACAACCTGATCTTCCACAAATAACTGACAAAACTTTATTAGATAAATTTGGATGATGATTAAATTTAAGTTTTTTTTTATTTAATGGGGGTACTTCACTCATTTTTTTAATAAAAAAATTTATTTTTATTTTAAAAGAAGAAGAAGAAAATTAAACTTCTCTAGCTTCGCGTGGGAGTTTATACCTCCCTAACGGGAGTTTATACCTCTCGAACGGGAGTTTATACCTCTCGAACGGGAGTTTATACCTCCCGAACCAAAAGATCTATCATAATCTCTTCACCTCCAAAATTTATTTCTTGTCCTTTTTCACCAGTGATTCTAATGCCAATGTTGTTAATAGTTTTTCTTGTAATAGGAAAATATATTAATGTTTGGGGAAATACATTTAATCTATAACCAATGGGTACAGTAAAAGCTGGAAAACTGAATATTGAATTTGATAATTTACCATTTATATATCCTCCTTCAATAATGTCACAATGTACAACAATTGAATTTATTTCAGTTATTTTTGGAATCTTCTCACCTAAATGATAACCTTGACTATAGGTTTGTTTATTAAATCCTGATAGCTTTGACAATGATCTATCATGATTAAAATCAACTTGATGATTTTCGGCTAAAGTAAGAGAAAATTTATTAACTGCCGGTTCAACTGCAAAATGTAATTGTTTCTTATCTTTAAATGGTATACCTAAATGTCTCTTAATTTCATTTGATATTGATTCAACTTCGTAAGAACCAGAAAGAAAAATTAATATTTTCCATGTTTTGCCTTTATCAGTAGAATATCTAAATTGATCATTCACATCTTTGATAACATTTTGAATAGTGTTAAATGTAGAGAAACTAGTCAATGCAATTTGATAATTTTTATTTTGTTCCAAATGTAGAATGGGTTCTAAATTACAAGTGTGTGATGAAGTAGCTGTTATAATTTTTAACGTCGTACTAAATTTTGATGAACCCAAAATCTCTGTCAAATTTTCTAAATGATTATTAATTTTGTCTAAATCTGCTGAACACATTTTTCAGTTAAAATTTTGAATAAATATTATAGATAAAAATCGTAGATAAAAATCGTAGATAAAAATCATAGATAAAAATCATAAATAAAAGTTAGAAACAACATATTTCAGCTACGGGCGAAGCCCTTAAAGACATCAGAGATGTCCGGTTATACTTTTATAATCCTCTTCATTTAGAATCTTCTTTTCTAACAGTCTTTTCAATATAGCGTGAATTTCATTGAAACTAGAATTATGTCCTTCTTTTATTGCAGATACTAAAATATTTAATCTATTTAGTAATTCTTGTGGATCATCTGGTAAAAATACAGTTGTTTCTGTTTTAAAACCTTTTCCTACTTTAACTCCCGTTGATAATAAATTTTCTAATTGTTTATAACGTCTAAGAGATTTTACTGCACCAACTCTATCTAACATAGCTTTATATTTTATGAGATCTTCTACAGCATAATTATTTAAATCTGCTCCTCTTAAAAGATCAACAAAATTTCTATCTAAATTAAAAGGAGATTTATCTGTTGAAAAAATTAAACCTCGAAAAGGTTGTGGAAATATTTCTTTTTGTCCGAGATAAAATCTAGGTATTGTTTTTCCATCTATAAATGAAATAGAATGTTCAAATTGCATAGATTTTGGTAATTTCTTATTAATGTTTGATTCTAGTAATCCATAGTCATCTAATATAGTTTTGTGCTCTGGATCTTTTATATCAATTTGTTTATCATTTTTTGTGAGTTCTTTTTCAAGAGTTTTAAATGGTTTCATAGTTTTTTCAAAATCAGTTTTTACTTGCTCGGTTTGCTGCATTTTTTCAAACATATCAGATTGAATACCAGATTTTATCATTCTATGTTGAAGATGATTTTCTTTCATAATATTTCTTTGTTTTATTAACTCTTCTAATTGTTTTATTCTTTTAAAATTATCAGCTCTAATTTTATCCATTTTTAAAATATAATATTTGAATTTTGTGGTAACATTGGAATACAGCAAAAACATTTTACTGAACAAATTATTTTTTTATTGCTCTGTTGTCTGACATCTTTTCGTTTAAAGTTTTCTCGTTTTAAGTTTTGTTTAATAAAGTTTTGTTTAATAAAGTTTTGCTTAAATTTTCGCTTAAAGTTTTTAGCTCTTCTAAAAAAATTTTGTCATTTTCTTCATTAGAAATTTTACCATCAGTAAAAGTTTCACCATCACTAGAAATTTTGCCATCCTGTTTATTCTTATCATCAACTTTTTCTGACTGTAATTGAAATGATATTTGATTTACTTCATTAGCTATTTGATTAAATTTTTCAATCTCATCTAACGTAATAACATTATCATCACATACTCTTTGAAAGTAGTAATGTAGTTTATCATAGACTTCTTTAATATGTAAATGCTTAGTTTTTAATGATTTTCGTTTCTTAGTTATTAAAGATTTATCTAACATTGTAAAAAGTGAAGTTGCAAAAACACCCGTACCTGTTAAAGCAGTAGCAACTACTGGAATTACTAAAACACCAGAAGATATAACAATTGTTAAAGCACCTAAACTTATTGTTAAGAATATGCCAATTCCTTGTGTTACATTCTTAACTTTAGTCCATCTCTTTCTTAATTTTTTATAATGCTCTAATCTTAATAATAATTGAGATTCCTTATCTTTCATATAACGTACTCTATCTTTGTGTTTTTCTTTATTCAATTCACTTATTTTTAACTGTGATAACGAAGGATATATTCTTTCGGTTTCTTCCACTTTTGTTTCTTCCATTTTTAAAGAAATATTATTTATTAGTCACATGATATATTTTAAAAACCTGAAAGATGGATAAAATTCATGAATTTGAAATTCTCAACTTTTATGATTTTCGGTGTCCTGGAACGGTCATGATTTTAAGGGTGAAATGTCATAATCACAAATTTGAGTTTCTTAACTTTTATGATTTTACAGTGTCCTGGAACGGTCATGATTTTGGGGGTGAAAATTGTAATTCTCAAATTTGAGATTTTGAAAAATTTGAAAAATTGGGTATTTTTAAAAACGGTTTTTTTTCTTCATAACCTGAAAAATGACCAAAATTCATGAATTTAGACCATTTAAAAAGTACCATTTTTTAAAAAATCGGTATCTTTAAAAACAACTAAATTCATGAATTTAGGTCTTAAAAACCTGAAAAAGGGACAAAATTCATGAATTTATGTCGTTTTTAAAGATACTATTTTTTGAATTTTATGGTGTCCTGGAACGGTCTTTTGCCCATTACTATGTTCAAGTCGTTTTTCGGCCAGCAATCTATTATTTGGTAAGCTAGGACGAGATTTGAATGGAAGGGGTAACTGTATATGGCCATTTTCGAGTTGCTTCATTTCGTCGTTCATCATATCAATGAATCGAATATCTTCTTGAGAAAATTTCATATCTGTCTGAAATTTAAAATCGCTCTCTAGAACTGACAGGATATCAAGACTATTGATTGGTACTTCCTTAATACTTGTTCTATGACAAAAGACAGAGCTCGAGCATTTGCCACCAACAATAGACCAACCTAGATCGGTCCTCACAGCAAATGGTTCATCTTTTATCCCGCTAATTACTTCTCTAGGAGTCAGAGCTTGAGGGCAATTGTAACCGATCAGAAGACCTATTTCACAATTTTGACGAGGAGGTATATCTTTTTTTATTTTCTGTAGATGCTGCCACTTACTAGCAGTGTCCGAGGTCGGAATGGCACTTTTATCTGCAGGAATTTCGTCTTTCGTATATAACTTTGGGACGACCATAGTAATATCACTGTCTATGCCTCTGACCTTTAAACAACGAATTGCTTGACAATCGACAATGGCACAGCTGGATAACATCGTGGAAAGCTTCGAACGAACATCGTCTGCATGCAGATTTAATGCATCCTTCAATGAAGTTGAAAGATCATCTTTTATCCCGCTAATTACTTCTCTAGGAGTCAGAGCTTGAGGGCAATTGTAACCGATCAGAAGACCTATTTCACAATTTTGACGAGGAGGTATATCATTTTTTATTTTCTGTAGATGCTGCCACTTGCTAGCAGTGTCCGAGGTCGGAATGGCACTTTTATCTGCAGGAATTTCGTCTTTCGTGTATAACTTTGGGACGACCATAGTAATATCACTGTCTATGCCTCTGACCTTTAAACAACGAATTGCTTGACAATCGACAATGGCACAGCTGGATAACATCGTGGAAAGCTTCGAACGAACATCGTCTGCATGCAGATTTAATGCATCCTCCAATGAAGTTGAAATAAATGAGGAGTCACTCTGAGTATCAAGCATTGCATACGTAAGAATTTCTGTGCTATCATTCTCAGATGTGGATATCCACACAGGGACAATCATGGAAGTCAACGTTTTACTTTCATCACTGTAGCATTTCAAGGCAGACGCACTTTGACTAAATGAGCCGTCATTTCCTTTTTCAGCAACCTCATTGTTGTCATCATTAATCACATGTAGAAGCGTGGGATGCAATTTTCCGCAACTTTCGCATGTCGCTCTCTGCTTACAAGACTTAATTCGATGTCCCCGTCTCAAACAGCCAAAACATAAACCTTTCTCTTTTGTAAATATTCTGCGTTCATAAACGCTCATGCCTGTGAACTTAGGGCATTTAAAAATTCAATGACCGCCAAAACAGACTGGACATGAAATATTCCACTGAGATTCAGGAGCTACATTGTTTGCAGAAAAACTTGGCTACTGATATTTTTTTGTTTGTGTCCTACAGATGCAGTGATGGCGCCAGTCTTGAATATCGGATTATTAACGATATCTGATTCATTGGAAAGGAAGTCCACGAATTCTTTAAAACTTGGAAAGCACCTTTTATTTTTCAAATTCGATGTGACTACTCTATTCCATCGACATCTCAACCACTCAGGAAGCTTAGCTAGCATTTTCCGATTCTCTTCGCAATCGTTTAAAATCTCTAACCCGCTGACTCGATGGATTGCATCGCTACAAGCTGAGCGAAAATCAGAAAAGTCTCGCAGCGCCTTATCATCCTTCTCACCCACTCTCGGCCAATTCGTAATCCTCTCTCTATACGCACGCTGAATCAAAAACTGATCGCCGTAGCGACAGGTCAATCTGTTCATAGCATCATCAAACGCCATTTCATCTAAACGAAAAAAGGCACCCTTAATAGCATTTGCAGCAGGTCCCGATGTGTACCTTTTCAGATAAAAGAGTTTCTCAGATTGAGTCATGCATTTAGATTCTATCAGGACTTTGAAAGAATTTCTCCATTCAGAGAACTGAAGAGGATCACCAGAGAAAATCTGTGGTTCTGGAACGGGCAATCTATTGAGTGACATCGCTTCTTTCAAAACTTCAACAAAATCAGAAGTAAGGTTGTTCGAAATATGTTTCAAGTTGTCATTTGGAACATGTTTGATATCCTGTGAAACATCGATTCTGCTGTCATTACTGGTTTCTGCCTCTAGTACTTTGAGTCGAGCTTCAGCTATCTTCACCCTTTCTAATGCTTTCACGAACTTTAGTTTTTCTTCTTCTTCCTTAAGCTTACGTTGCTGGATATGAATAGTTTGTAGAGCTTCCAACTGAGCTATCCTCTCAGCCAAATCAGCCATCGCTTCACTGCGCTGAGACTGTGATGCAGCACTCACTGATCTTAACTTATCAGAACAATATGATCTGCAACAACGGGAATCAAGCATCTCAGTGTCGCTATCGCCAAAAATGGAAGGATTTAGCTCTTTGTTCAAGATAGTTCGAATATTCACTCTTGACAACTCTTTGTTGTACACCTCAGTCATGTTCTTGGAGGCAACCTCTCGGACATCGTTTGTAATTTGTGTTACACTATCTACTAACTGCACTTCTTCCCTGGTAGGTGTCCTAGCTGATTTTATCTCCTCATAACACTGAACGAAAGCATCGTGGGCTGAGTCTACTGACTTAAGTAAATGATCCTGTTCATAAATTGAGAGCTCAAATTTCAATCTGGCTCGAGATTCCTAAACACATCGTTTCCATTTTGCATATAAATCATCAAACCTCCTTACATGCTTGCCAATCTGCGACTGAAGGTGCTCTGCGCCTTTCGCAATCAATTTCCTAGCTCTCTCACTACGTCTAGCAATATCATCAACTTCAATGTCAGAGTTCTCAGCTTTAAGTGACATAACTAAAGCATGAAAGTGAAGACAGAAGAAATGATAAACTGTATACAACACCTATTGATTAAATGAGTCAAAATAGGAAAAATGTTTATCTAACTGCTTACGTAGTAAAATACTTCTCAATATATGATCAATTATATATCAAATTATATTGTTATTACAAATGGAACGTAGTTATGAAGGGTTAACTTATATCAAAATACACCTAATTCCATTATGTCACTAATTTACACAACACAATGCGCAAGAAATTTTCCATTCAATGTTAGCAGCATTCGACACGAGTCACAAACCAATGATACACAAATATTTGGGAAATTTCCACCATTTGTCGAAGGCTATTGATCTACTGAAATTAGTGTTTTCACCAATACGCTCCACTGGTACGTTTTCGCTATGACGGCATACGTCCAATTTGCGCTATTAAGTTGAAAACACCTCAACTAATGCACTAGAATTGTATTTCTTAGATGCAACGTGAAAACTGCAATAAAAAATACAAGACTCATCATTTCACGCTACATTTTAATCAGCTACATTTTATCATCAATAAAATTTCTCATCATAGGGAGTTACAAATATGCCTAAAATTCACCGTTTCCAGTTTTAAATAGCACAATATGTACAATGTCTATTTACATGAAATTCTAGGACCCTGATAGACCCAACAAATCAAAACCTTTTCGTTGTCTGGTAACTAAGAAACGTACAAACATTTGAACAGGGATAAAAATTTTGATTTAGAAAAACAAGCATTAAGAAATTCAGCGTCCAGCTGAAGGCAATGTCTTAAGTCCGTTACAAGTACCGTTGCCCAAAGTGAAGAGTCCCTCATCATACGATTTCCGTCCGATCTCAATCCTTCCAGCTATCGGAAAGATAATGGAGAGACTCGTATTATTACGCATGAAAGATGAATTGATCAAATTGCATGGCCCACACCAACATGCTTACAGGCCACTGGGGTCCACCACTAGCGCCTTAATCGATGTTCACAACACAATCACGGAGTATCTCGACCGAGACGACACTGCATCAGTGAGAACAACATGTTTGGACCTCAGCAAAGCTTTCGATAAGATTCAACACCATCGACTTGTGAATTACCTGCAGCTCAATAATTTGAACTCAGGTTTCTTGCTGTGGCTTCTGTCTTTTTTGAAAAACCGCTTTTCGATGGTAAGCTATCAAAACAACTATGGACCACTAATTCCTGTGGTGTCTGGTGTGCCCCAAGGCTCAATTTTAGGGCCCTTTCTGTGCGCATCGTTTTTAGGATCAGTGCTTCTACAGTCTCAGTGTGCTCGACTAATCAAGCATGCAGACGACATGACGGTTATTGAAAGAATAGATAAGAATTCGGACAGCAGCTTTCATGTCGACGACATTCTGTCAATTACGATTCAAGAAGATGCTCGTCAACTGCAACAAATCTAAGCAAATGGTTATCAGCAGATCTCATAATGCCAGAATCATTCTGCATCCTGACTTTGCCTTTGTCGATTCAATTTCGATTATTGGTGTCATTTTGAACAATAACTTGTCTTGGGATACTCACTTTGACAACGTTTGCCTTTCCGCATCCCGTCGACTTTACGCTCTAAAGCGATTGAGACATGTACTTACCAGAAAGCAACTGTTTCTCTCTCTCTCTCTCTCTCTCTCTCTTTCTCTCTCTCAGAACTCAGAACTCAGAAAGTTTATTGCCCATCTAGTGGGAACAAACAGGGTACATAGTGAATTACAATAATGATGTCAATGTGCGAAAGATGTGAAAGTTGACAATGGGTGAAATGGATGAAATGGAAGATAAAAACACACTTGCACCATGATCGCCGTTGTATTTCTTGACTTAACTTGTGATTGAGATGGCTGAAAGAGTCTGAAGTATATACAGTCAAAGTCGTAATTAGTTATGAAATATGATGGAATGGAAAAATGACACGAATGCAGCAACCACTAATGATGATGAAGTCTGAAAAAGTCTGAACACCAATGACGGTAATGGCATGAGTAAGATGATACATAAGGAACACAGAGGAGAGGAGACCTAGCATCTATCATAAATTCATTCATAAATGTGGCATGAATAAATCGAATTCATATATCTTAATTTTAATTTATTAATCAAGTTCATTTAGAAGTTTATTTGCGCATCACACCCAGCAGCAGATTACTAACCCTATTATTATTCCTATTATTAATCGGAGGTGCGGTATAGTTCAATCAGATATAACACTTTGCATCGATGTTGTCAAACACATACCTGGAATGTGATTGAGAAATTATTAGGAAATTAGACTTCAACCCGTGTAGTCAACCGTCCTCCGATTAAGACTTGAAGCGAGTGATCGAGACGATCATCTAATTTGTCGTCGATGTTTGTGAGTAAGTTTCATCACGTCTTAACAATATAGCAATGCAACTTTGCTAACCATTGTCGGATCTCATTGATTCATTCATTGTGTTTACAATCTGTCAATTGGCATCATAGAAATCTAACCAATTTGCATACATTTAATTTAATCTACACACGGTCTGCGCATATTGATTAGAAAAGTCAATCATGTTGATATTCGCGCATTCACATACATCGGTTAGGTTATTATCCGCCATCTATGATTTCATTCTGCATTTAGACGGCGATGTTTCATATCATTGATATCTTACCAAATGTCATGTCTTTCTCATTGTTTCATATATCGTAGATTTCTATTCTGCCATCATTGTTGATCCAAAGTCTATGGTTGATCATAGCGTAAACACAAAATTAAACATGGTCGTCTACAGTTCGCTGTCTATGTTCTTTTGTTTTTGATGTCCATCGCTCTATCAATATATTCGCTAACTAGCTTGCGTGCATTGATGAATTTGTAAGACAGATGGAAATCCAAATGTTAACGGAATCTATTGTTTCTGAAATACATGTGATTTCATAAGTTTATGTAATTATCATCATCACACATCTGTCAACTTTTCAGGGCTTCACAGAAATCGTATCATAAGCAGTTGATCAACTCAATGGAGCGGTCATGATAATAAAATTGAAAACTGGACAGATTGATATAGTAGATGTTAACATCATCGATTGTTCCTTATGTGTATTGCTTTGGCAATGAATTCATCGATGGAACATGCCTGTTTTGCCTTTAGCGTATTCATACTTTCATAGAAATCCGACCGATCACAATTACTTAGGAATGGAACCAATGCAAGTCGTTCAGTCATATATCGTGGACAAATTGACATGAAATGAAAAATGTCTTCTATTTCATTCGTATCACAGAATTTGCAAATGAAATCGTTATGAGTAGTTCGGTTTTGATATGTGCCAGTTTCTGCTGCAAGAGTGTGATTACCAGTTCGAAGTTTCAAGATATTTTCAATTTTGATTTTATTGGTAACTAGATGCAAATATTGCTTCGTCTCACATTGAAATCTACATAGTTCTAAATATCTTATTCCTTTGTTGCTATTTCTTGCATTGTTAATCCACTCTTTTCTGAAATATTCAAATAAAACGGTGTTGATGACAGTTTTTGGCTTTTTATCATTATAATCAAAGTTTTGTAGTTGTGGCAAATGAGTCTTATTCATCAGTTTAACTATCCTGTCACACCATGTATTGCGGAATGATTTCAGGTTTAAGTTGGCATCTATAGCTCTAAAAATTCGTGTAATAAGTCTGAGATCAGTTTTATCCTCCTTTAACTTCATGTAATAATTTAAAGCTGATCTATAGTAATGGAATTCCAAGGGTTTTATGCCGAATTCACCAATGATGCAGTAGTTTGGGGTCGTGATTCTTAGATAGTGAAATTTTTTATAGAATTGCATGATAATTTTATTCGGATCATTCAAATTTCTATCAAAATATAATTCACCACCATATTTCATTTTCGATAGTGTCAACATTTCAAATGTTTCATTTAATATCTTCGCGTCAACAGTTACAAATTCTTTCAGAGTTTTGGCAGTTATGTATGATGATAGTTTTCCTTTCTTAGTGACTTCTTCAATTTGCTTTCTGTCGCTTTTTGCGATCCAAACAGCTAAGTATTTATATTCTTCTACTACTTGAATCGGTGTTGTAGCATCATTATCCTTCAGTAATAACTCCCTAAATATGTTTGTTTCATTGTATATCATAATTTTAGTTTTTTCATAGTTTATTTTTAGACCGTTTTCATTACAGAATTTTCTCATGTATTCCAGCTGTCTGATCAATCCATGTTGGGATTTGCTTAATAATACCAGATCATCAGCATATACTAGTGATGCTAATTTAACATCAATTATTTCAACTGGATCAATGTTCTTCATATTTGCGTCAAATTTACAGAGCAAATCATTAATATAAAGACAAAATAATATTGGCGATAAACTGTCTCCCTGTGGAATTCCATTATTCAATCTAAATTCTCCACTTTCTTTTCCATCAAATAATATTTTGTATTTTTTATTATTTATTATATTTTCCATTAAGGACAAATAGTCGCCTTTCGGTATAATAGCTTTTAATTTGTTGATTAAATGAAATTTAGGAATTGAATCAAAAGCCTTTGAAAGATCAATGAAACATATGTAAAGGGGCTGTCTGTCATTTTTATGAATTTGAATAATTTCTTGGATCATCCAGATATTATCTATGGTTGAGTGTTCTCTTCGGAACCCAGTTTGAGATTCATGAAGTAATCCGTATTTATCTATCCAAGTATGTAGTCTATCGTTCAGTATCTTCGTTAGAATCTTCTCAATACATGATGATAAATTTAAGCATCGATATGAGTTCACATCATTTTTGTCTCCTTTCTTAAAGATAGGAGTTGTCCAGCTGAATTCCCATGGAGTGGTTTTATCATGCAAGATGTTGTGAAAAGTACTTCAAGCACCTTTATTTGATTCGGATTGTTCTTAAACATTTCATATATTATTTTGTCTGGGCCACTGGATTTAGAATTTTTTGTTAATTTAACTGCTTTTTCAATTTCCATTAAAGTGATTTTTGTATCTAGAGAGCTATCTTCGATTTTTGTGCATAGATGAGGATTAATTTCATTTTGATTGACTTTTGATTGCATAAATTGTTGATTTCTATCTTCAAGATAGTCTCTAAAATTTTCTGCGGTTAATTTACTTTTGACTTTTTTACTTTTCTTAGGTCTACTTTTATTCAACAGTTCCCAATATTTTTTCGAGTCATAGTTCGTTTTTGCATTTTGAAGTTCAGATAATTTTAACTTTTGCAAATTTCGTTCTTCTGATTTTAAGTTTTTGTTGTACTGTTTCTTTTTTCGTAGCAGAGCATGTAGATTTTCCTCTGTTGAATTTTGTTTATAAGTTTCGATAGCAGCATTGTAAGTTTTAAGAAGATTTCTAGTATCTTTAGAATATGTTATCTGTCTATTCGGTTCTGCTTTGTTGCATATTTCTTTACATGCGCTAATCAGATAATTATATATTTCTATTGAATTTGGTTTTTCTTCATTTATCTTTTTGATTAGTGTTGTACTTTTTGCTATTAGAGCTTCATTAAATTTACTTGAATTTTGATTTGTGATCATTTTAAATGGTTTAATTGCTTGATTGATATTATACCTATGTCTGTCTGAATTAGTCCTCATCGATGTTTTTGTTTCTATATCAAATTTTATCTTCAAGGGTCTGTGATCCGTAAATAGTTTAGGTTCTAAAATTTCAAAGGCCTTTAATTTTTCTATCATGGATTCTGATATGATCAAATAGTCGATGACGGACTTACAGTTCTTCTCCTTTTGAATTCTACAGAAAGTATGTTTTCCAGTATCATATCTACCGTTTGCTATAACAAGACAATTTTCATTGCAAAACTCTATCATTTCTCTGCCTTGTTTATTTATTATTGAATCTTCAGATTTTCTGGTGGGGAGATTCATATGTTCGTTGTCATTTAATTTACCGATTCTGCAATTGAGATCTCCCAACATGATGACGTTCTTCATCTGGAATGTCTTTATATATTCTTTTATTTTATTTAAGAAATTTTTGTCAGCGTATTTTGACTCTCTGCTTTCTCGGTAGCAAAGGATAAGAAATATTTCTTTCAATTCTTTCCATTCACTATCTAACATCTTTATAATTACCAGGTCTCCATTTTCAGCTACCAATTTTTCTATATTTAATCTGTTTTGTTCATTTCTGTAATACAAGCTGACTCCTTTAATTTGTCTTCCAAAATTATTCTTATTTTTACAGAACGTTTCTATGACATCAAAATTATTTATCGCTAAATTTAGAGATGCATTTTCATTTAAGTGAGTTTCAGTAAAACAGACGATATCAGTGTCTTGTATATCTTTGATCATATCAGAGTCATGAAGCTTATTAATTAACATTTAATCCGTTAATGTTGGTATAATAAATTTTTAATGTCTTGCTGCTCTTACCACAATTTTCTCCTATTTTAGGTGCCTCCTCTCCTCGTTCGTCTATGTTAAACAAAAGGTTGCATTGACGAATGCATGTTATAGTTCGGATAGAGGTTACCTGGCTGAGCTGCAGGATTCACAATTGGGAAATGATGTTGTTGAAAAGGTTGTTGATAGGGCTGTGGATGCTGATGCTCTCTCTCTCTCTCTTTCTCTCTCTCTCTCTCTCTCTCTCTCTCTCTCATATAATAGCGTCAGCAGTGTTTGCCTTATAAATTTCTCTCAGTCTTGCACACAAATTTTCCTCTAGAAATGCCATGACAAGGATCGCATAAGATGGGACTACCTTGACACCCATAGCTGTACCAGATACCTGAAGGTAAGTCGCATCTTCAAACGTAAAATAGTTGTCAAAAATAATGAGACGTGCATCGAAAATAAATTGTCTATAGAATCTACTAGGTATATATGAATTCCTATTGGCTAGCCAAAAGTTGACAGCCTCCATGCCCAAGGAAGTGGATATTTTAGTATATATAGGCCTATCTTGATATGCACATGTTTTTAGCCAGTTCTTTTTGCATTGCTGTTAAATTCAATTTATTGTTATTTGTCTCATTCAATATCAGTTTACTTCTGAATTGCTCTGTTATCTTTTTATCTTGTAGTTCTTTTTTGTGTAACTTTAATTTTGCATAACTTGGCAGTATGTCGTTCTTTTTACATGTTTCATTGAATATTGGATCATGTTGAATCTTAATTGATTTGTGGTATACTTCTGTTTTTTTTAATTGATCTTTTTCTTCTGTTGATAGCTTTGTTGTGACGATAAACGAATACCTTTTTATCACAAAGAATTTTAATTTATTACGCAACGTTTCAGACATACCTTGCTTGGTCCATTTCAAATTACAAAAAGTTGTTCAAGTCTATAGACTTGGTACAAGATATTTGAAAACAACAACCCCAGAAATAGGAGTAAAAAATATGTACGTACTTATCATAGACTTCTAAATTTCTCTGGACAGACAGGTTGAAATTGGCCTCATAAATGATCAGTCCAGCAATCCTAAATTAGACTACTGCAAATAGACTGTCATCAAGCGTTATCAAATTTTAGAGAACTTATTGCCAGAGCAATGCAGGTAAACCGCAGTATGTGTCTATATTTATGTACATTGGGAGTAAGGACGCATAAAAATGCATGGCTCTGCGTTGAATTCATGTGCTCGACCCCTCGTTATTAGCTAAGTTTTGCGATTTTTCTTCTAATAGTTCTCAGAAATGAGGCATCTGAGATGTCATGAACAAATTTCTTGCACATGCTGTTGAAGCATTTCATTGAAATTTTGGAAATCTGATTCATGTACGTATGTGCAACAAGATTTTGCGAAGAAGTAATCGGAAAAGTCAGCACCAAGAGAAATGATATATCGATAGCCTATTCTGAGCACCATCCTTTCATTTTTTTAGAGCAAGAAGCTATTTTCTTAGACAACTATTCAGTTTGATTTCATAGAATAGCCTCCAGCAAAGAATGCATGGTTGAAGCACAGATGCGTTTGGACCTCCATGATAAATTTTATTCAAAAGTTTTGCAGCCTTAGGGATGTCGAGCATTGCCAACTTTATATTTCTGACAGTGGATTCACAAAAGGAATCACACTTTTTACATTTTAGAAGTGAAAGGCAACTAGCACCACTGGCATCATCTCAATTATTAGGATTCATATTGAAATCAGTCCTTTCATGCAAGCATTTACATCCTGGATACATTTCATCTTCTGTGATTGACTGCATGATATTCTATCATCAACATTTCTCAGGGTCCAAAAAACTTCAACAAAAAAATTGTTTTTATTTTATTTTCACTCTTGCGATGACACACGGAGATAAAATAATTTGCTCCAGCCATTTGACGTGTCCACTGAAAACATTTCTGAATGTAATCCGATTGCACTTTCAGTTCTGGTCATTGGTCTCAGAGGGGTCTCCATCACAGGTCGGATGGCTCCATATCTGTTCCAACCTCCTCAGAAGTGGCTGCTCAGGTTGGGAATGCTTAGTGTCCATCATCATTGTTTTCATTGAAATATAATAAGGATCTCCGTTTTCTGTTCCTCTTGATTTCAGGACATTTAAGGTGTGGAAATCGGCGGCTTCTCTTTTCCTCTCGAAATTGTCCCTTACCATGTTCAATGATATGGGTGGATCTAGCGTTAGTCTTCCGTCCGTAGACTTCGACTTCTCCACCAACTTTGTCAGCCTTTCCCAAGTATTACATAACTAAATCCGATTTCGAATTTCTATTACTGACTGGCCATCCAGATGTTATACAAAAGTCATCAGATTGATTACTTTTGAAAACTTGTGATACATGATGTGCTTGTTGGAATGGATTTCTCTCTACGTGATAGTTGCGAACATTCGCAGACGACACTGAAGGGAAGATTTCAACTTATGTTCGCCATTTGTAGTCGATGATCGCTATGAGATATCACAGACCCAGATTTCCTTGTAGATTTTAGACAAAATCTTCATACCAAAGAATCTTCCGAATGTGCTTCCATTGCCAGGACATGCACTTAAAAACGTGGCCATACCGAATCTCAGCTTATAGTTGTTTGGATAAGAATTTAGACAGATAAAGGAATTTTGATGGTACTGTCCCTTGGATTAAGCTTTTTCAGTTTTTTTCAGTTTTTCTTCCTTGCACTTTCATTTTTTTAATTTTTTCACTTTCTTCAAGTGATAATGATCCATGTACTTCGTGGTGGCATTGTCGTCAGGTTCATGGAAGTGGAGGTCACACAAGACGGAATGTTCAGTTGGGATGTAATACTTTCTACTAACTCGATGCAAAGTAGTAAGAAAACGGCGAACACCAGATAGCGCAAGATGGCCGCCGTCGTGTCTGAGTCCCCCCCCCTCTGGTCCGCCAGTGTCGTGATGTGCCGGCGAGGTTCCGCTGCCGTCCCCCCCCCCTCTGGACCGTCAGTGTGTGAGTCTTGGGTGTCTGTGTCCGACCGCCTGGTGGACTTGGGCGACCGTCTAGGTTGACGTGGGCGACCGTCTAGGTTGTCTTGGTTAAACTGTGGGATGTTTTGGTGTGTAGTGTCCAAACGCGGCCTCGGATGTGAAAACGGAGGCCAGATTCGGATTCAGCGTGAAATTCTGCATCTGTATGGTGAATTTGAAAGCAATCGGAGATAAAAAATTTTCGCTAACGTCCCCCCCCCTCTGGACAGCTTGCTTCGATCTTGGCTTCTAGTGGACGGATTTTGTCGAGTGAGGTGTCATTTGAAAGCTAAGAGTGAGACAAATTCACTGAAACAAACGGCTTGTTCCTATCTGTCTTCGTTTACATGTGAGACGCCATTTAAGATTTTAGGTCGGAGCTCACCTGAAAAAATCCTAAGTGTCAGAGTGACTTTGTATGGGAAAAATTAAAAATTTTCCAAAGTGTGGAATTTCGACCTGGGACCTTTACCAAAGGTTGTTTCATCAAATTTCGCTGACCCCCCCCCCTTTGTTCTAACTTTGGTTCTAGTGGACGGATTTTGTTCGTTCGACTTGCATTGGAAAGAGGATGAAACACTGCTCGACCGCATTTTTCGTTGCGAGTCAATCGGAGCAGCCGTTCAAAAGTTAGAGCGGTTACAAGATTTTAGGTCGGAGCTCACCTGAAAAAATCCTAAGTGTCAGAGTGACTTTGTATGGGAAAAATTAAAAATTTTCCAAAGTGTGGAATTTCGACCTGGGACCTTTACCAAAGGTTGTTTCATCAAATTTCGCTGACCCCCCCCTTTGTTCTAACTTTGGTTCTAGTGGACGGATTTTGTTCGTTCGACTTGCATTGGAAAGAGGATGAAACACTGCTCGACCGCATTTTTCGTTGCGAGTCAATCGGAGCAGCCGTTCAAAAGTTAGAGCGGTTACAAGATTTTAGGTTGGAGCTCACCTGAAAAAATCCTAAGTGTCAGAGTGAGCTCCGACCTAAAATCTTGTAACCGCTCTAACTTTTGAACGGCTGCTCCGATTGACTCGCAACGAAAAATGCGGTCGAGCAGTGTTTCATCCTCTTTCCAATGCAAGTCGAACGAACAAAATCCGTCCACTAGAACCAAAGTTAGAACAAAGGGGGGGGTCAGCGAAATTTGATGAAACAACCTTTGGTAAAGGTCCCAGGTCGAAATTCCACACTTTGGAAAATTTTTAATTTTTCCCATACAAAGTCACTCTGACACTTAGGATTTTTTCAGGTGAGCTCCGACCTAAAATCTTGTAACCGCTCTAACTTTTGAACGGCTGCTCCGATTGACTCGCAACGAAAAATGCGGTCGAGCAGTGTTTCATCCTCTTTCCAATGCAAGTCGAACGAACAAAATCCGTCCACTAGAACCAAAGTTAGAACAAAGGGGGGGTCAGCGAAATTTGATGAAACAACCTTTGGTAAAGGTCCCAGGTCGAAATTCCACACTTTGGAAAATTTTTAATTTTTCCCATACAAAGTCACTCTGACACTTAGGATTTTTTCAGGTGAGCTCCGACCTAAAATCTTAAATGGCGTCTCACATGTAAACGAAGACAGATAGGAACAAGCCGTTTGTTTCAGTGAATTTGTCTCACTCTTAGCTTTCAAATGACACCTCACTCGACAAAATCCGTCCACTAGAAGCCAAGATCGAAGCAAGCTGTCCAGAGGGGGGGGGACGTCAGCGAAATTTGATGAAAAATGTTTTGGTAAAGGTCCCAGGTCAAAATTCGGAAGTTTTAAATTTTTCAAAATTTTCACCACACTGGAGCACCCACACTTAGGAATTTTTTCACTTGTGGCATGTTACATGGTCATGTGCTGACACACCAACTTCCCGTGGTCATATGAGAATGGTTCAGGTGTCATATTGTAAAGAATGATGAGACAAATCGTTTGCAACAAACCGCATGTCGCTACGATGAATACTTTCGGAGATAGAGCCATTTTAAGTTTTCTTCCGAGCATATATAAACCCCCGACAACGCAAGCCTGATCACTTCATCGAAAGACGAGGTAAGCGACGGTCGTCGCTCTGAGCTCCCGATATCGGGTTGCAAAGGACTCTATCTTTTGAAGTAGGCAAGCTATCTTCTTACTTCAAAGTTTGTGTGATAGAGTTTGATAGTGTCTTTACTACTGATAAATTTTTTTAAAAGTAGTATGAGTAGTAAAATGCGGAATTTTTTAAAAATTCTTAATTTTCAGTTTTTTCAAAGTTTTAACATGTAGACTAAGGTTTTCAAGTATGCTGAGTTCAAATCTGCTATCAGATTTGAAATGTAACTAAGTCTAAGGCAGCTTTGAGGGGTTGGATCCCAGCTACTGATCACTACCTTTGACTCGGCGTTCCTGTTACCACTTCGGGGCAGTGACAATGATGTCTTCAGCTGTAAAGAGCGGGTATCGGGGAAGATCTCTCACTTCCCTAGTGATCAGTACAAGGCCTTCGGGCTGTCGACGGGATCTAGTGCCACTCACTACACTCAAATCTATCATTCCTCACTAAGTGTAAAATCATTCTTTTCCGTTTTTATAAACTAGGAATCAATCGTTTGCTATCAAACGTTTACGGAATTATAATCATTGTTTTCCCCTTTTCACTTCAGAAAATGGTTAACTACAACAATGCAAAGACGGCTTTTAAGCTTTGCGTCTGTTCAAAGATTTTTCGTAGCGATGCCTTTAAGAAGCATTCTTGTGCACATAAGCGAATGGTAGGGGGCATTCGATACTTTTGTAGCAGCCATAATGCATCTCGCCTTGTCGAGACGCTACCGGAGTGGCATGCCAAGCATAGCAGCTGCAGTCAACCAGAGCTGACTGAGGAGGCGAAGCAAAGTCTCTTCAGCTCAGAGTTGAAAGCTCTGGAGACTCAGTGTGCTATCGAGGCTATCACGTCAGCAAAGCCTCCCTCATCTTGTGCACCAGCAAAGGCTCTCTCGCCCACCCCGATTCTAGAGACTCAGTCTGCTGTCGAGTCTATCACGACAGCAGAGGCTCCATCTTCTAGCATGCCAGCAAAGGCTCTCTCACCCACTCCGATTGAGTCTTCTCCGAAGTCGAGTAAATCCTCCTCCTCCTCCTCTAGCGATGAGTCGGCTACAAGTAGCAGCGACAGTGAGGAAGAGGAGGAGGATAAAGGCTCGACGAAGGTTGACCTAGTCGAGAGTGTCTACCTCGATAGCGAGGTAGAGGCGGTGAGGGACGTTGACCTCGATAGCGAGGTGCAGCCGGCTAAGTTATCAACCAGTGGTGGGATTGCGGCTCAATGTCGCAACTTCATTATGCGCCCACCACTGGTTGATAACTATGACAAGCTGAAGAATGAGTTGGAGGTGTGGAAGAGGGACTGTTTCTTCTATAAAGCGAGTTCCGAGAACCTCTCGCGAGTCACTCAGTTCTCGCCCTCGCTAGGCTAAAGAAGAGCAGATCCCTCTCGAGAGAGAGAGTTCAGGAGAAGGAGTGAGTAAGAAAGATAGGGGGGAGGTGGAAGGGCTGCGAAGCAGTTGGGTAAGGTGGTGGCGACTAACTGCACCAGCAAGTGATGAGTAGCAGTACTCGACGATCAAGTCGCCTCCACATTCCCCTTGACAAGAAAGGACGTGTGCCCGCAAGACCGCTCCTCTGTGAACGTGGCAGAGACGAGATGTGTTATAGCAGGGCTAAAAAAGGTATCGAATGCCTTCACTTTACATTCGACCACAAGGAGGCGATCACAGGATTCCTGTTCGAGCCACGTCCTGAGAAGATCTGTAAGTTTAAAACAAGTAACTTAGAGTTCAAGATAATAACTAACAACTTCTTTCTTTACAGATATCAAAGAGAAGCGACCACCTGCTTCCGTGAACGAGCCGGAGGCGAAGCGGCAAGCTTGAGTCCTTGAATTATCCCGAGAATGAACCATCGGCTCTCTTAAGGGCCACCTAGGGGCAAGACATGATAGAACCTCAATAGAACCTCAGATAGTCAACTTGAACGTTGCAAATGAAGTTCGGTGTAATACTTCCTTTCGACGGGCGTTCCTGTAAAGGGCGGCGGTGAAACCCGTAGCTATGTATACCGCAAGGGACATTCGGCAATGGTCAATCTTGTTAAACCTCTCTGCGTCATGTTTGCAAGTGATTGCCTCTGTCTCAACGTAGTATGCATTCGCGCCAGGGCGACATTTAGCCAACTGTCGAAGGTTGCCTAAAACTTTCCATTGCATACGTTATGAGAGCCATGAGTTCTACCTGTCTCTATCAATGAGACGAATTGATGAATGGAATGAAAGGGAGGATACTCACGCGCCACACGCAACATAACACACTTCTCTCTTCCGTAGTCTAACAAGCTCTTTACACATGGATCGCAGTCGATTGCTATCCCTGAAGCATTCTGATTCGCTGTTGAGCAATTCATTGTTGAAAACCCTATATAAGCCAGAAGATTGTAGCGCTTCTCATTCAATTTGAAGTCACGATGGAAGCCACATCTGCCGACGACAACATTCCCGTCTTCATCGATGAAGACAACGCCATTCCCGAGTTCGTCATCCTCGACGAGTGGGATGAGGATGAGAAGAAGGGGAAGATCAAGAGGATCATTTGGACGGATGAGGTGTGGACTCCGAATACCACTCGCATCCGAAAGGTGCCAGATGCACCAGCACGGCTTAGGCGGTATAGGGTTTATGACAACCTAACCGTCATACCCCTTGACTATTCAAGCCAATAGTCAACCTAATCCCGAGAATGAACCATCGGCTCTCTTAAGGGCCACCATGGGGCAAGACATGATAGAACCTCCACGCGGTTTGCCCTGGGCAGTCTTCGGACTGGCGAATACTATCATTAAGTTGAATCTGCTATCAGTCAACTTGAACGTTGCAAATGAAGTTCGGTGTAATACTTCCTTTCGACGGGCGTTCCTGTAAAGGGCGGCGGTGAAACCCGTAGCTATGTATACCGCAAGGGACATTCGGCAATGGTCAATCTTGTTAAACCTCTCTGCGTCATGTTTGCAAGTGATTGCCTCTGTCTCAACGTAGTATGCATTCGCGCCAGGGCGACATTTAGCCAACTGTCGAAGGTTGCCTAAAACTTTCCATTGCATACGTTATGAGAACCATGAGTTCTACCTGTCTCTATCAATTAGACGAATTGATGAATGGAATGAAATGGGAGGACACTCACGCGCCACACGCAACATAACACACTTCTCTCTTCCGTAGTCTAACAAGCTCTTTACACATGGATCGCAGTCGATTGCTATCCCTGTATCAGAAGTGTAAGCTATCTTAATTTTATCTAACACTATTTCATCTACCATCATCACCCATATGAAATGTTATAAGATTTGCAAGTTAGACTAAGCGTTCTACTATTTGTAAATGAAAGATATAGTTTCACCAGTTTACAAGTTAGAAATAACGTTTCAATAGTGTATGCGTTAGAAATAAAGTTTTAGCTGTTTGTATATCAAAATAAAGTTTCAAGAGTTTACAAGTTAGAAATAAAGATTCAATAGTGTGTATGTTAGAAATAAAAGTATAACTGTTTGTAAAAATAAGATCGCAAGATTTACTAGTTTACAAGTTAGACTAAGTGTAAATTAAAATAAAATTATAACTGTTCACGAGTTAAAGCGTTGATGCAACGATGAACAATTAATAAGCTGAAAAGTTTTAGATTCACTTTAACATTACCATATGTTTACAGATAGAAATGTATCACAGCAAAGCTACTTCATGAGTTAGTTTGCCAGGAGTGTATCATCTCAAACTTTTACTCCGTCGTTGAAATTTCATGACGACTTTTTGCTAGACGAAAGTTAACACCAGAGGAGCGTAGGGGTGGGTGGCATAAAATGCGCCTACAGCACTGAGAGAGTTGGAGTGCATGAGCTATGTACATTCTTTTGACGACGAGAGGAGCGATTTAGCCGATGGCGCAGGTAGTTTCCCAGAGCATGGAGGACATTGTTTAGGTGACTCTAAGGACGTATGTCGAGCTGCCTTCAGTGATAGGCTTCCAACTCATGATGAATGATGATATGCTTACGACCTACATTCAACCATTGGTGTATGCCCACACCCTCCCCCACAACGAGCTTGTCTGCCACATTGTATTCATGAGTGTGGCTCAAAGTAGGAAATTGATTGATGAGACTTTGCTGAAATATCCAAGGCGCGTATTCAAGCATGGTCGCCTACTGTTGGAGTATTATTATCAATGGCGCGACGACACACATTTGCCCACCCGTGTTTTACCACACCTATCAACGGAAGAATACAATAGAGCTTTAGTCGAGACGGTGAAAGGAGACGATGAGCGCTAGCGGGTGAATGAAGCATCGGTGAGAGTGGGAATCAACTTGATGCTATTCTCCAATGAGGATTGTTGTCTAATGAGAATCAAGCATTCCTTTATAAATAGAGAGCCTTCCACAGTGAGAATCATTCCATCGTTGAATCGTACAAGTGGCGGACGCACATTCTCTCTCTCTCTACATCCCTGTTATATTATCCAACTAAAATGGTAAGTCGCTACTTTCCTCCCTCTCCTCCCTTGAACGTAAACTTAATACAATCTTTTTTATTTTCAGGCATCTTCTACATCTGCTGCACTAGTAGGACAAAATGGTGGCCAGACGTTACAAGGTTCGCTACAATCAGATCATCTACAGCTGAGACCAGTGGAAGAAACAACAAAGGTACATAATCCTACACCGCTACAGCGTAAATTTAAACAAGTCTTGCGTCATGAGGATCACAGCGTAGTACTGCGAACGGGAATGCTCCCTTCCACTGATGTGAAGATATTGAGCAATCAGTATGGGGATTACATACTCATCCCCGTGAGTCCGTACATTCGCCACCAACTTGACATTATTGAAGAGTACATAACATTAAATATGGACATTCCTACTCCTCTTGCTCAAGAGTGGAAGGCGAGAGATGAAAAGGATACTCCCTATAGAAGGATTTGGGATGGCAATCAAATTTGCCTACCATTATCACATTGGTGTAGTTATTATAAAAAGGATGGAGATCAATCAATACCCATCAGATGTGATGAGCTCGGAGAAGGTACTTGGGATATCATTTTCAAAGTGAATGGACTATATTATGGTCAGCACAAGGATAACAAAATAGCCTCTCTCTCGATATACACTGAATCCATCCTATATATTCCAAAACCACCCAGCGTAGATGACATTATTGACGAAATCCTTAACGGGGATGGTACGAAGCGCAAGTCGGGCAAGAATGCTACTTCCAAACGCAAGTCAAGGAAAGAGAATTGCTAATCCTTTCCTAACTCTACCCTATGACAATTCGCTTATGTGCTTTGAGTGTCGTGGACGTGGTCTTATTAGATACATTTTACTTCTTCGTTACCATCATATCATTTGTGTATTTTGTCGTGAAAAGCATCGATGTAATTCCTCATTTTGTGATATGTTATAGAACGTTTCCTTAGATGTGCAATTTACGTTTTAGGCTTCTATCATCATTTTTATGGATTGTGAAGGTGAACCTGTGCAGGAGCTCAGTGCTATTGCTATGAACAATTGGACATATCAGATTGTTAGTGTCTATCATCAACATGCCAACTGTGATCCCAATGTTGATCAATGGGCGAGAAAACACATTCATGGACTTAATCTGAAATATTTGCAAGACTATGGCTTTTCTTGTGAGACTGCTCTTCTTATTGACTTTAAACGATGGTTAGCTGCTTTCAATGTTATACGCATTTTTTGTAATAATCCTGGTAAGGAGAGGAAAGTATTTCCCAATCTAGTCATTAATGATATTTTGCTCCCACCTTGGGATAGTAGAGTGAATCAACACTATCATGAAGTCACGAAACGTTTTAAGGATTTGTGTGTTCCTATTTTGTCAGTTCGTTGTAGTAGCTACGTTCATAACCAATGCTTCTTTCCTCCTTACCTCAACACTGCCAAAGTCCTATATGGTTATCATTGCTCGCTATATGACAGTTACCAGCTGTATCTATTTTATCTGTTTCAAACCATTGATTTGTAATGCATGCTTGTTACAGTTATTCAATAAATGTTATTATGCGAAGAGTTGTTGTTATCATGCAACGGATGGGTTAGATGAAGGGTGATCATATCTTTTTCAAATGACTGTGAAACATTGATTTCCATGATGAAGATTTAAACAGTTAGATTTGATGACGAATAAGATTTACTAGTTTGCAAGTTAGACTAAGCGTTCTATTATTTGTAAATAAAAGATATAGTTTCAACAGTTTACAGATTAAAAATAAAGTTTCAATAGTGTATGTGTTAGAAATAAAGTTTAAGCTGTTTCTATGTTAGAAATAAAATAAAGTTTCAAGAGTTTACAAGTTAAAATTAAAGTTTCAACAGTGTGTACGTTAGAAATAAAGTTAAATCTGTTTGTAAAAATAAGATTGCGGGATTAAATAGTTTGTAAGTTAGACTAAGCGTTCCACTATTTGTAAATGAAAGATATAGTTTCAACAGTTTACAGATTACAAAATAAAGTTTCAATAGTGTATATGTTAAAAATAAAGTTTAAGCTTTTTGTGTGTTAGAAATAAAATAAAGTTTCAACCGTTAACAAGTTAAAAATAAAGTTTCAGATTAAAATAAAGTTTCAATAGTGTGTATGATGGAAATAAAGTTTAAGCGCCTTGTGCGTTAGAAATAAAGTTTCAGCCGTTTACAAGTTAAAAATAAAGTTTCAACAGTGTGTACGTTAAGAATAAAGTTCTATCTGTTTATATGTTAGAAATAAAAATAAAGGTTCACCAGTTTACAAGTTAAGAATAAAGTTTTATCTGCTTGCATGTCAGAAATGAAATAAAGTTTCACCAGTTTAAAAGTTAAAAATAAAGTTTCAATAGTGTGTATGTTAGAAATAAAGTTTCAATAGTGTGTATGTTAAGAATAAAGTTCTATCTGTTTGTATGTTAGAAATAAAACAAAGTTTCAACCGTTAACAAGTTAAAAATAAAGTTTCAGATTAAAATAAAGTTTCAATAGTGTGTATGATGGAAATAAAGTTTAAGCGCTTTGTGCGTTAGAAATAAAGTTTCAGCCGTTTACAAGTTAAAAATAAAGTTTCAACAGTGTGTACGTTAAGAATAAAGCTCTATCTGTTTATATGTTAGAAATAAAAATAAAGGTTCACCAGTTTACAAGTTAAGAATAAAGTTTTATCTGCTTGCATGTCAGAAATGAAATAAAGTTTCACCAGTTTAAAAGTTAAAAATAAAGTTTCAATAGTGTGTATGTTAGAAATAAAGTTTCAATAGTGTGTATGTTAAGAATAAAGTTTTATCTGTTTGTATGTTAGAATTAAGACAAAGTTTCAACCGTTTACAAGTTAAAAATAAAGTTTCAATAGTTAACACGTTAAAAATAAAGTTTCAATAGTGTGTATGTTAAGAATAAAGTTCTATCTGTTTAGATGTTAGAAATAAAAATGAAGGTTCACCAGTTTACAAGTTAAGAATAAAGTTTTATCTGCTTGCATGTCAGAAATGAAATAAAGTTTCACCAGTTTAAAAGTTAAGAATAAAGTTTCACCAGTTTAAAAGTTAAGAATAAAGTTTCAATAGTGTGTATGTTAAGAATAAAGTTCTATCTGTTTATATGTTAGAAATAAAATGAAGTTTCGCCAGTTTACAAGTTAAGAATAAATTTTATCTGCTTGTATGCTAGAAATGAAATAAAGTTTCACTAGTTTACAAGTTAAAAAATAAAGTTTCAATAGTGTGTATGTTAGAAATAAAGTTTCAATAGTGTGTATGTTAAGAATAAAGTTTTATCTGTTTGTATGTTAGAAATAAAACAAAGTTTCAACCGTTAACAAGTTAAAAATAAAGTTTCAGACTAAAATAAAGTTTCAATAGTGTGTATGATGGAAATAAAGTTTAAGCGCTTTGTGCGTTAGAAATAAAGTTTCAGCCGTTTACAAGTTAAAAATAAAGTTTCAATAGTGTGTATGTTAAGAATAAAGTTCTATCTGTTTATATGTTAGAAATAAAATGAAGGTTCACCAGTTTACAAGTTAAGAATAAATTTTATCTGCTTGTATGTTAGAAATAAAATAAAGTTTCACCGATTTACAAGTTAAAAAATAAAGTTTCAATAGTTAACACATTAAAAATAAAGTTTCAATAGTGTGTATGTTAAGAATAAAGTTCTATCTGTCTGTATGTTAGAAATAAAATGAAGGTTCATCAGTTTCCAAGTTAAAAATAAAGTTTTATCTGTTTGTATGTTAGAAATAAAACATAGTTTCAACCGTTAACAAGTTAAAAATAAAGTTTCAATAGTTTGCGAGTTAAAACTAATGTTTCAATAGTGCGTATGTTAAGAATAAAGTTTTATCTGTTTGTATGTTAGAAATAAAATGAAGCTTCGCCAGTTTACAAGTTAAGAATAAAGTTTTATCAGCTTGTATGTTAGAAATAAAATGAAGTTTCACCAGTTTACAAATTAAAAATAAAGTTTCAATAGTGTGTACGTTAGAAATAAAGTTTCAACCGTTTACAAGTTAAAATAAAGTTTCAACAGTGTCTACGTTAGAAATAAAGTTTCAACAGTTTACAAGTTGAAAAATAAAGTTTCAACAGTGTGTACGTTAGAAATAAATGAAAGTAAGAACTTCATCGTATGAGTATTCAAAGCATGTTTTGTAAATCAAATGTGTATAGTCCTGACATGATAGAATCGCGTTAGAAATAAAGTTTCAGCCGTTTACAAGTTAAAGATAAAGTTTCAACAGTGTGTACGTTAGAAATAAAGTTTTAGCTGTTTATATGTTAGAAACAAAATAAAGTTTCAACAGTTTACAAGTTGAAAAATAAAGTTTCAACAGTGTGTACGTTAGAAATAAATGAAAGTAAGAACTTCATCGTATGAGTATTCAAAGCATGTTTTGTAAATCAAATGTGTATAGTCCTGACATGATAGAATCGCGTTAGAAATAAAGTTTCAGCCGTTTACAAGTTAAAGATAAAGTTTCAACAGTGTGTACGTTAGAAATAAAGTTTTAGCTGTTTATATGTTAGAAACAAAATAAAGTTTCAACAGTTTACAAGTTGAAAAATAAAGTTTCAACAGTGTGTACGTTAGAAATAAATGAAAGTAAGAACTTCATCGTATGAAAATTCAAAGCATGTTTTGTAAATCAAATGTGTGTAGTCCTGACATGATAGAATCAAATGAACTTGACAAACGCGTTTGTCAAGCTTGATTCTATCATGTCAGGACTACACACATTTGATTTACAAAACATGCTTTGAATTTTCATACGATGAAGTTCTTACTTTCATTTATTTCTAACGTACACACTGTTGAAACTTTATTTTTCAACTTGTAAACTGTTGAAACTTTATTTTGTTTCTAACATATAAACAGCTAAAACTTTATTTCTAACGTACACACTGTTGAAACTTTATCTTTAACTTGTAAATCGGTGAAACTTTATTTTATTTCTAACATACAAGCAGATAAAATTTATTCTTAACTTGTAAACTGGTGAACCTTCATTTTATTTCTAACATATAAACAGATAGAACTTTATTCTTAACATACACACTATTGAAACTTTATTTTTAACTTGTAAACGGCTGAAACTTTATTTCTAACGCGATTCTATCATGTCAGGACTATACACATTTGATTTACAAAACATGCTTTGAATACTCATACGATGAAGTTCTTACTTTCATTTATTTCTAACGTACACACTGTTGAAACTTTATTTTTCAACTTGTAAACTGTTGAAACTTTATTTTGTTTCTAACATATAAACAGCTAAAACTTTATTTCTAACGTACACACTGTTGAAACTTTATCTTTAACTTGTAAACGGCTGAAACTTTATTTCTAACGCGATTCTATCATGTCAGGACTATACACATTTGATTTACAAAACATGCTTTGAATACTCATACGATGAAGTTCTTACTTTCATTTATTTCTAACGTACACACTGTTGAAACTTTATTTTTCAACTTGTAAACTGTTGAAACTTTATTTCTAACGTAGACACTGTTGAAACTTTATTTTAACTTGTAAACGGTTGAAACTTTATTTCTAACGTACACACTATTGAAACTTTATTTTTAATTTGTAAACTGGTGAAACTTCATTTTATTTCTAACATACAAGCTGATAAAACTTTATTCTTAACTTGTAAACTGGCGAAGCTTCATTTTATTTCTAACATACAAACAGATAAAACTTTATTCTTAACATACGCACTATTGAAACATTAGTTTTAACTCGCAAACTATTGAAACTTTATTTTTAACTTGTTAACGGTTGAAACTATGTTTTATTTCTAACATACAAACAGATAAAACTTTATTTTTAACTTGGAAACTGATGAACCTTCATTTTATTTCTAACATACAGACAGATAGAACTTTATTCTTAACATACACACTATTGAAACTTTATTTTTAATGTGTTAACTATTGAAACTTTATTTTTTAACTTGTAAATCGGTGAAACTTTATTTTATTTCTAACATACAAGCAGATAAAATTTATTCTTAACTTGTAAACTGGTGAACCTTCATTTTATTTCTAACATATAAACAGATAGAACTTTATTCTTAACATACACACTATTGAAACTTTATTTTTAACTTGTAAACGGCTGAAACTTTATTTCTAACGCACAAAGCGCTTAAACATTATTTCCATCATACACACTATTGAAACTTTATTTTAGTCTGAAACTTTATTTTTAACTTGTTAACGGTTGAAACTTTGTTTTATTTCTAACATACAAACAGATAAAACTTTATTCTTAACATACACACTATTGAAACTTTATTTCTAACATACACACTATTGAAACTTTATTTTTTAACTTGTAAACTGGTGAAACTTTATTTCATTTCTAGCATACAAGCAGATAAAATTTATTCTTAACTTGTAAACTGGCGAAACTTCATTTTATTTCTAACATATAAACAGATAGAACTTTATTCTTAACATACACACTATTGAAACTTTATTCTTAACTTTTAAACTGGTGAAACTTTATTCTTAACTTTTAAACTGGTGAAACTTTATTTCATTTCTGACATGCAAGCAGATAAAACTTTATTCTTAACTTGTAAACTGGTGAACCTTCATTTTTATTTCCAACATCTAAACAGATAGAACTTTATTCTTAACATACACACTATTGAAACTTTATTTTTAACGTGTTAACTATTGAAACTTTATTTTTAACTTGTAAACGGTTGAAACTTTGTCTTAATTCTAACATACAAACAGATAAAACTTTATTCTTAACATACACACTATTGAAACTTTATTTCTAACATACACACTATTGAAACTTTATTTTTAACTTTTAAACTGGTGAAACTTTATTTCATTTCTGACATGCAAGCAGATAAAACTTTATTCTTAACTTGTAAACTGGTGAACCTTTATTTTTATTTCTAACATATAAACAGATAGAGCTTTATTCTTAACGTACACACTGTTGAAACTTTATTTTTAACTTGTAAACGGCTGAAACTTTATTTCTAACGCACAAAGCGCTTAAACTTTATTTCCATCATACACACTATTGAAACTTTATTTTAATCTGAAACTTTATTTTTAACTTGTTAACGGTTGAAACTTTGTTTTATTTCTAACATACAAACAGATAGAACTTTATTCTTAACATACACACTATTGAAACTTTATTTCTAACATACACACTATTGAAACTTTATTTTTAACTTTTAAACTGGTGAAACTTTATTTCATTTCTGACATGCAAGCAGATAAAACTTTATTCTTAACTTGTAAACTGGTGAACCTTTATTTTTATTTCTAACATATAAACAGATAGAACTTTATTCTTAACGTACACACTGTTGAAACTTTATTTTTAACTTGTAAACGGCTGAAACTTTATTTCTAACGCACAAGGCGCTTAAACTTTATTTCCATCATACACACTATTGAAACTTTATTTTAATCTGAAACTTTATTTTTAACTTGTTAACGGTTGAAACTTTATTTTATTTCTAACACACAAAAAGCTTAAACTTTATTTTTAACATATACACTATTGAAACTTTATTTTGTAATCTGTAAACTGTTGAAACTATATCTTTCATTTACAAATAGTGGAACGCTTAGTCTAACTTACAAACTATTTAATCCCGCAATCTTATTTTTACAAACAGATTTAACTTTATTTCTAACGTACACACTGTTGAAACTTTAATTTTAACTTGTAAACTCTTGAAACTTTATTTTATTTCTAACATAGAAACAGCTTAAACTTTATTTCTAACACATACACTATTGAAACTTTATTTTTAATCTGTAAACTGTTGAAACTATATCTTTTATTTACAAATAATAGAACGCTTAGTCTAACTTGCAAACTAGTAAATCTTATTCGTCATCAAATCTAACTGTTTAAATCTTCATCATGGAAATCAATGTTTCACAGTCATTTGAAAAAGATATGATCACCCTTCATCTAACCCATCCGTTGCATGATAACAACAACTCTTCGCATAATAACATTTATTGAATAACTGTAACAAGCATGCATTACAAATCAATGGTTTGAAACAGATAAAATAGATACAGCTGGTAACTGTCATATAGCGAGCAATGATAACCATATAGGACTTTGGCAGTGTTGAGGTAAGGAGGAAAGAAGCATTGGTTATGAACGTAGCTACTACAACGAACTGACAAAATAGGAACACACAAATCCTTAAAACGTTTCGTGACTTCATGATAGTGTTGATTCACTCTACTATCCCAAGGTGGGAGCAAAATATCATTAATGACTAGATTGGGAAATACTTTCCTCTCCTTACCAGGATTATTACAAAAAATGCGTATAACATTGAAAGCAGCTAACCATCGTTTAAAGTCAATAAGAAGAGCAGTCTCACAAGAAAAGCCATAGTCTTGCAAATATTTCAGATTAAGTCCATGAATGTGTTTTCTCGCCCATTGATCAACATTGGGATCACAGTTGGCATGTTGATGATAGACACTAACAATCTGATATGTCCAATTGTTCATAGCAATAGCACTGAGCTCCTGCACAGGTTCACCTTCACAATCCATAAAAATGATGATAGAAGCCTAAAACGTAAATTGCACATCTAAGGAAACGTTCTATAACATATCACAAAATGAGGAATTACATCGATGCTTTTCACGACAAAATACACAAATGATATGATGGTAACGAAGAAGTAAAATGTATCTAATAAGACCACGTCCACGACACTCAAAGCACATAAGCGAATTGTCATAGGGTAGAGTTAGGAAAGGATTAGCAATTCTCTTTCCTTGACTTGCGTTTGGAAGTAGCATTCTTGCCCGACTTGCGCTTCGTACCATCCCCGTTAAGGATTTCGTCAATAATGTCATCTACGCTGGGTGGTTTTGGAATATATAGGATGGATTCAGTGTATATCGAGAGAGAGGCTATTTTGTTATCCTTGTGCTGACCATAATATAGTCCATTCACTTTGAAAATGATATCCCAAGTACCTTCTCCGAGCTCATCACATCTGATGGGTATTGATTGATCTCCATCCTTTTTATAATAACTACACCAATGTGATAATGGTAGGCAAATTTGATTGCCATCCCAAATCCTTCTATAGGGAGTATCCTTTTCATCTCTCGCCTTCCACTCTTGAGCAAGAGGAGTAGGAATGTCCATATTTAATGTTATGTACTCTTCAATAATGTCAAGTTGGTGGCGAATGTACGGACTCACGGGGATGAGTATGTAATCCCCATACTGATTGCTCAATATCTTCACATCAGTGGAAGGGAGCATTCCCGTTCGCAGTACTACGCTGTGATCCTCATGACGCAAGACTTGTTTAAATTTACGCTGTAGCGGTGTAGGATTATGTACCTTTGTTGTTTCTTCCACTGGTCTCAGCTGTAGATGATCTGATTGTAGCGAACCTTGTAACGTCTGGCCACCATTTTGTCCTACTAGTGCAGCAGATGTAGAAGATGCCTGAAAATAAAAAAGATTGTATTAAGTTTACGTTCAAGGGAGGAGAGGGAGGAAAGTAGCGACTTACCATTTTAGTTGGATAATATAACAGGGATGTAGAGAGAGAGAGAATGTGCGTCCGCCACTTGTACGATTCAACGATGGAATGATTCTCACTGTGGAAGGCTCTCTATTTATAAAGGAATGCTTGATTCTCATTAGACAACAATCCTCATTGGAGAATAGCATCAAGTTGATTCCCACTCTCACCGATGCTTCATTCACCCGCTAGCGCTCATCGTCTCCTTTCACCGTCTCGACTAAAGCTCTATTGTATTCTTCCGTTGATAGGTGTGGTAAAACACGGGTGGGCAAATGTGTGTCGTCGCGCCATTGATAATAATACTCCAACAGTAGGCGACCATGCTTGAATACGCGCCTTGGATATTTCAGCAAAGTCTCATCAATCAATTTCCTACTTTGAGCCACACTCATGAATACAATGTGGCAGACAAGCTCGTTGTGGGGGAGGGTGTGGGCATACACCAATGGTTGAATGTAGGTCGTAAGCATATCATCATTCATCATGAGTTGGAAGCCTATCACTGAAGGCAGCTCGACATACGTCCTTAGAGTCACCTAAACAATGTCCTCCATGCTCTGGGAAACTACCTGCGCCATCGGCTAAATCGCTCCTCTCGTCGTCAAAAGAATGTACATAGCTCATGCACTCCAACTCTCTCAGTGCTGTAGGCGCATTTTATGCCACCCACCCCTACGCTCCTCTGGTGTTAACTTTCGTCTAGCAAAAAGTCGTCATGAAATTTCAACGACGGAGTAAAAGTTTGAGATGATACACTCCTGGCAAACTAACTCATGAAGTAGCTTTGCTGTGATACATTTCTATCTGTAAACATATGGTAATGTTAAAGTGAATCTAAAACTTTTCAGCTTATTAATTGTTCATCGTTGCATCAACGCTTTAACTCGTGAACAGTTATAATTTTATTTTAATTTACACTTAGTCTAACTTGTAAACTAGTAAATCTTGCGATCTTATTTTTACAAACAGTTATACTTTTATTTCTAACATACACACTATTGAATCTTTATTTCTAACTTGTAAACTCTTGAAACTTTATTTTGATATACAAACAGCTAAAACTTTATTTCTAACGCATACACTATTGAAACGTTATTTCTAACTTGTAAACTGGTGAAACTATATCTTTCATTTACAAATAGTAGAACGCTTAGTCTAACTTGCAAATCTTATAACATTTCATATGGGTGATGATGGTAGATGAAATAGTGTTAGATAAAATTAAGATAGCTTACACTTCTGATACAGGGATAGCAATCGACTGCGATCCATGTGTAAAGAGCTTGTTAGACTACGGAAGAGAGAAGTGTGTTATGTTGCGTGTGGCGCGTGAGTGTCCTCCCATTTCATTCCATTCATCAATTCGTCTAATTGATAGAGACAGGTAGAACTCATGGTTCTCATAACGTATGCAATGGAAAGTTTTAGGCAACCTTCGACAGTTGGCTAAATGTCGCCCTGGCGCGAATGCATACTACGTTGAGACAGAGGCAATCACTTGCAAACATGACGCAGAGAGGTTTAACAAGATTGACCATTGCCGAATGTCCCTTGCGGTATACATAGCTACGGGTTTCACCGCCGCCCTTTACAGGAACGCCCGTCGAAAGGAAGTATTACACCGAACTTCATTTGCAACGTTCAAGTTGACTGATAGCAGATTCAACTTAATGATAGTATTCGCCAGTCCGAAGACTGCCCAGGGCAAACCGCGTGGAGGTTCTATCATGTCTTGCCCCATGGTGGCCCTTAAGAGAGCCGATGGTTCATTCTCGGGATTAGGTTGACTATTGGCTTGAATAGTCAAGGGGTATGACGGTTAGGTTGTCATAAACCCTATACCGCCTAAGCCGTGCTGGTGCATCTGGCACCTTTCGGATGCGAGTGGTATTCGGAGTCCACACCTCATCCGTCCAAATGATCCTCTTGATCTTCCCCTTCTTCTCATCCTCATCCCACTCGTCGAGGATGACGAACTCGGGAATGGCGTTGTCTTCATCGATGAAGACGGGAATGTTGTCGTCGGCAGATGTGGCTTCCATCGTGACTTCAAATTGAATGAGAAGCGCTACAATCTTCTGGCTTATATAGGGTTTTCAACAATGAATTGCTCAACAGCGAATCAGAATGCTTCAGGGATAGCAATCGACTGCGATCCATGTGTAAAGAGCTTGTTAGACTACGGAAGAGAGAAGTGTGTTATGTTGCGTGTGGCGCGTGAGTATCCTCCCTTTCATTCCATTCATCAATTCGTCTCATTGATAGAGACAGGTAGAACTCATGGCTCTCATAACGTATGCAATGGAAAGTTTTAGGCAACCTTCGACAGTTGGCTAAATGTCGCCCTGGCGCGAATGCATACTACGTTGAGACAGAGGCAATCACTTGCAAACATGACGCAGAGAGGTTTAACAAGATTGACCATTGCCGAATGTCCCTTGCGGTATACATAGCTACGGGTTTCACCGCCGCCCTTTACAGGAACGCCCGTCGAAAGGAAGTATTACACCGAACTTCATTTGCAACGTTCAAGTTGACTGATAGCAGATTCAACTTAATGATAGTATTCGCCAGTCCGAAGACTGCCCAGGGCAAACCGCGTGGAGGTTCTATCATGTCTTGCCCCTAGGTGGCCCTTAAGAGAGCCGATGGTTCATTCTCGGGATAATTCAAGGACTCAAGCTTGCCGCTTCGCCTCCGGCTCGTTCACGGAAGCAGGTGGGCGCTTCTCTTTGATATCTGTAAAGAAAGAAGTTGTTAGTTATTATCTTGAACTCTAAGTTACTTGTTTTAAACTTACAGATCTTCTCAGGACGTGGCTCGAACAGGAATCCTGTGATCGCCTCCTTGTGGTCGAATGTAAAGTGAAGGCATTCGATACCTTTTTTAGCCCTGCTATAACACATCTCGTCTCTGCCACGTTCACAGAGGAGCGGTCTTGCGGGCACACGTCCTTTCTTGTCAAGGGGAATGTGGAGGCGACTTGATCGTCGAGTACTGCTACTCATCACTTGCTGGTGCAGCTCCTGATTAGTCGCCACCACCTTCCCCAACTGCTTTCGCAGCCCTTCCACCTCCTCCCTCATCTTTCTTAACTCCTTCTCCTGACTCTCTCTCTCGATGAGGAGCTGCTCTTCTTTAGCCTTACTAGCGAGGTGCGAGAACCTCTCGCGATCGAGCTCTCCTTCTTTCTCAAAAAGACTAGCTTGAGTCTTCTTGAGCTCCTGAGTGACTCGCGAGAGGTTCTCGGAACTCGCTTTATAGAAGAAACAGTCCCTCTTCCACACCTCCAACTCATTCTTCAGCTTGTCATAGTTATCAACCAGTGGTGGGCGCATAATGAAGTTGCGACATTGAGCCGCAATCCCACCACTGGTTGATAACTTAGCCGGCTGCACCTCGCTATCGAGGTCAACGTCCCTCACCGCCTCTACCTCGCTATCGAGGTAGACACTCTCGACTAGGTCAACCTTCGTCGAGCCTTTATCCTCCTCCTCTTCCTCACTGTCGCTGCTACTTGTAGCCGACTCATCGCTAGAGGAGGAGGAGGAGGATTTACTCGACTTTGGAGAAGACTCAATCGGAGTGGGTGAGAGAGCCTTTGCTGGCATGCTAGAAGATGGAGCCTCTGCTGTCGTGATAGACTCGACAGCAGACTGAGTCTCTAGAATCGGGGTGGGCGAGAGAGCCTTTGCTGGTGCACAAGATGAGGGAGGCTTTGCTGACGTGATAGCCTCGATAGCACACTGAGTCTCCAGAGCTTTCAACTCTGAGCTGAAGAGACTTTGCTTCGCCTCCTCAGTCAGCTCTGGTTGACTGCAGCTGCTATGCTTGGCATGCCACTCCGGTAGCGTCTCGACAAGGCGAGATGCATTATGGCTGCTACAAAAGTATCGAATGCCCCCTACCATTCGCTTATGTGCACAAGAATGCTTCTTAAAGGCATCGCTACGAAAAATCTTTGAACAGACGCAAAGCTTAAAAGCCGTCTTTGCATTGTTGTAGTTAACCATTTTCTGAAGTGAAAAGGGGAAAACAATGATTATAATTCCGTAAACGTTTGATAGCAAACGATTGATTCCTAGTTTATAAAAACGGAAAAGAATGATTTTACACTTAGTGAGGAATGATAGATTTGAGTGTAGTGAGTGGCACTAGATCCCGTCGACAGCCCGAAGGCCTTGTACTGATCACTAGGGAAGTGAGAGATCTTCCCCGATACCCGCTCTTTACAGCTGAAGACATCATTGTCACTGCCCCGAAGTGGTAACAGGAACGCCGAGTCAAAGGTAGTGATCAGTAGCTGGGATCCAACCCCTCAAAGCTGCCTTAGACTTAGTTACATTTCAAATCTGATAGCAGATTTGAACTCAGCATACTTGAAAACCTTAGTCTACATGTTAAAACTTTGAAAAAACTGAAAATTAAGAATTTTTAAAAAATTCCGCATTTTACTACTCATACTACTTTTAAAAAATTTTATCAGTAGTAAAGACACTATCAAACTCTATCACACAAACTTTGAAGTAAGAAGATAGCTTGCCTACTTCAAAAGATAGAGTCCTTTGCAACCCGATATCGGGAGCTCAGAGCGACGACCGTCGCTTACCTCGTCTTTCGATGAAGTGATCAGACTTGCGTTGTCGGGGGTTTATATATGCTCGGAAGAAAACTTAAAATGGCTCTATCTCCGAAAGTATTCATCGTAGCGACATGCGGTTTGTTGCAAACGATTTGTCTCATCATTCTTTACAATATGACACCTGAACCATTCTCATATGACCACGGGAAGTTGGTGTGTCAGCACATGACCATGTAACATGCCACAAGTGAAAAAATTCCTAAGTGTGGGTGCTCCAGTGTGGTGAAAATTTTGAAAAATTTAAAACTTCCGAATTTTGACCTGGGACCTTTACCAAAACATTTTTCATCAAATTTCGCTGACGTCCCCCCCCCTCTGGACAGTTTGCTTCGATCTTGGCTTCTAGTGGACGGATTTTGTCGAGTGAGGTGTCATTTGAAAGCTAAGAGTGAGACAAATTCACTGAAACAAACGGCTTGTTCCTATCTGTCTTCGTTTACATGTGAGACGCCATTTAAGATTTTAGGTCGGAGCTCACCTGAAAAAATCCTAAGTGTCAGAGTGACTTTGTATGGGAAAAATTAAAAATTTTCCAAAGTGTGGAATTTCGACCTGGGACCTTTACCAAAGGTTGTTTCATCAAATTTCGCTGACCCCCCCCCCTTTGTTCTAACTTTGGTTCTAGTGGACGGATTTTGTTCGTTCGACTTGCATTGGAAAGAGGATGAAACACTGCTCGACCGCATTTTTCGTTGCGAGTCAATCGGAGCAGCCGTTCAAAAGTTAGAGCGGTTACAAGATTTTAGGTCGGAGCTCACCTGAAAAAATCCTAAGTGTCAGAGTGACTTTGTATGGGAAAAATTAAAAATTTTCCAAAGTGTGGAATTTCGACCTGGGACCTTTACCAAAGGTTGTTTCATCAAATTTCGCTGACCCCCCCCTTTGTTCTAACTTTGGTTCTAGTGGACGGATTTTGTTCGTTCGACTTGCATTGGAAAGAGGATGAAACACTGCTCGACCGCATTTTTCGTTGCGAGTCAATCGGAGCAGCCGTTCAAAAGTTAGAGCGGTTACAAGATTTTAGGTCGGAGCTCACTCTGACACTTAGGATTTTTTCAGGTGAGCTCCAACCTAAAATCTTGTAACCGCTCTAACTTTTGAACGGCTGCTCCGATTGACTCGCAACGAAAAATGCGGTCGAGCAGTGTTTCATCCTCTTTCCAATGCAAGTCGAACGAACAAAATCCGTCCACTAGAACCAAAGTTAGAACAAAGGGGGGGGGGTCAGCGAAATTTGATGAAACAACCTTTGGTAAAGGTCCCAGGTCGAAATTCCACACTTTGGAAAATTTTTAATTTTTCCCATACAAAGTCACTCTGACACTTAGGATTTTTTCAGGTGAGCTCCGACCTAAAATCTTGTAACCGCTCTAACTTTTGAACGGCTGCTCCGATTGACTCGCAACGAAAAATGCGGTCGAGCAGTGTTTCATCCTCTTTCCAATGCAAGTCGAACGAACAAAATCCGTCCACTAGAACCAAAGTTAGAACAAAGGGGGGGGGTCAGCGAAATTTGATGAAACAAACTTTGGTAAAGGTCCCAGGTCGAAATTCCACACTTTGGAAAATTTTTAATTTTTCCCATACAAAGTCACTCTGACACTTAGGATTTTTTCAGGTGAGCTCCGACCTAAAATCTTAAATGGCGTCTCACATGTAAACGAAGACAGATAGGAACAAGCCGTTTGTTTCAGTGAATTTGTCTCACTCTTAGCTTTCAAATGACACCTCACTCGACAAAATCCGTCCACTAGAAGCCAAGATCGAAGCAAGCTGTCCAGAGGGGGGGGTGGACGTCAGCGAAAAATTTTTATCTCCGATTGCTTTCAAATTCACCATACAGATGCAGAATTTCACGCTGAATCCGAATCTGGCCTCCGTTTTCACATCCGAGGCCGCGTTTGGACACTACACACCAAAACATCCCACAGTTTAACCAAGACAACCTAGACGGTCGCCCACGTCAACCTAGACGGTCGCCCAAGTCCACCAGGCGGTCGGACACAGACACCCAAGACTCACACACTGACGGTCCAGAGGGGGGGGGGACGGCAGCGGAACCTCGCCGGCACATCACGACACTGGCGGACCAGAGGGGGGGGGGACTCAGACACGACGGCGGCCATCTTGCGCTATCTGGTGTTCGCCGTTTTCTTACTACTATGCAACTATACAGATTCAAAATTCCCTGTTATGCAGAGGAATGCATTGGTGTTACACTATCATTGCATTTAGGTTGACAAGCCAGCAGCGGTATATCTGTTTGATATTTTGCATTAGATTGAATCGTGCAAGAGATTCGATTAGCTACAAGATTCAATCTTCCGTAACAGAAATGTTGGCTGGCCTGAACATGTAGAAAATGATTTCAAATTTTGCTCAGTATCTGTCCAGAGAAATTTAGAAGTCTATGGCACATATACACTGTACGTCAATAAATCTAAAGTCAATGTAGATTCAATGATATGAAAGATATAGATCATAGCATTAGATAACATTCAGATGACGCGTTAATCCTTTATCCTTCTGATTAAGTTTGGGATCTTGTTCTTTAATTATTATTGCTTCTGCTATTTGCAATGTGTTGGCTTCGTTGAAGTTAGCGATAATTTCCATATTGCTGATGATATTTTTGGGCTTTTCTTTGTGAACATCGAACCAGTGTGTTTTTATTGAGCAATTATTCTCATACTGTTAGCTTCTCACGGATAATAGGCTCGCTGTATAGCCAACATATTGGGCATTGTTATAAGTGCCCCCAATGCAAGTGTATCTGCATGCAAAATTATGTGAGGATTGAAATTTGTTCATTTTTGATTTTATTGCATTCACTAATTTGAAGTTTTTATAATAAACTCTCAATTTTATTTCAGATTTTTCATCCATTGGTTGCGTACTGTCATTGACAATCTTCAACATTCTCTTTTCGTAACTTATGTAGTTGGAAGTCATTTGATCATTAAAATAATATAGCATTTTGTTCTTCTTATCTTCACTTTTCTCTGCACTATTCATGAATCTTTGTAATAATACCTTCACTTGCTCGTCAATGACTTTTATATGATAATGACTGTTGATCAATGTCTGTCTCATTCTTTCGATTTCAATGTGAAATGACATCCAATCCGAACAAATGTGAAGCGCTCGATGGATGTAACTCTTTATTACGGATAATTTATATCTTTCTGCCGTGAAGGAGTCAAAGTCTAAGGATGTGTTGGTAGTTGTTGATTTGTGATGAATAGAAAATTTCAAGTCATGTTGTCTTTTTACCAACACATCCAAAAAACAGATGGAATTATCCTTTTCATGCTCAAAAGTGAAGTCCAGTAATGACTTTCTCTTGAATTCATCGGTGATGTTGTTCAGTTGATCAGTTATTGACAATAAACAAAGGTATCGTATACATATCAGAAATATGCCAAAGGACGTATGCCTGGATTGCTTTCAAACACTTTATTTTCAATTTCTGCCATGTAGAAATTCGCGTATGTGGGTCCTAGTGGAGAACCCATCGAAATACCATCAATTGGTAGATTTTATCTTTCCACACGACAGGTGTTTGTGTGGTACAAAAAAGCAAAAGTCTCTAGGATTTCTTTTGAAATGGACGGTGGCAGTTTGTTTGGATGGTTATACACTCTTTCTAATATCATATCAGTAGTTTCAATTACAGGAACATTTGTAAATAGGCTCACCACGTCAATTGATGCCATGATATTATCTTCTAAGTTTCTGTATGAATTCGCTTTTGAAACAAAATCAAAAGATGATATAGTCAGAAAGTTACTATCACAATAGGGTTTAATAACTGAATCAATAGAGCGTCTAATTTCATGAGCAGTCGATCCTACCATAGACATGATTAGTCTCAGGGAGGATTAAGTTCATCATTATGAATTTTCTCTAATCCATACAAGAACCCTGGTATAAAGTAGCCAACCAGTTTTGGAACTTTCAAATTGTTATTTTTGTTATCAATAATTCCACTAAGTTCCTTCTTTAAGGACTCAGTTGGATCTTTGCGCAATGTAGAAAATTTCGTCTTGTCTTCAATTATTTTACCAAGCTTTTCATCATAATATGAACGGTCCATTATGACGGTTTTTCCACCTTTATCTGCTCTCTTGATATCAATATCTGTATTTCTTTTAAGATTTTTCGCTAGCCAGCTCTTTTTGCATTGCTGTTAAATTCAATTTGTTGTTATTTATATCATTCAATATCAGTTTACTTCTGAATTGCTCTGTTATCTTTTTATCTTGTAGTTCTTTTTTGTGTAACTTTAACTTCGTATAACTTGGCAGTACGTCGTTCTTTTTACATGTTTCATTGAATGTTAGATCATGTTGAATCTTAATTGATTTGTGGTATACTTTTCTGTTTTTTTTAATTGATCTATTTCTTCTGTTGATAGCTTTGTTATGACGATAAACGAATATCATTTTACTCAAAGAATTAAAAACTTTTTCTCCCTTTCCTGGGTAAATTACCTGAAGACATTCATGTCAAAATTTGGGACTCTGGGGTTAGTACTTTTCGTTTAATCAGAGAAAACATAAAAAATTTCATTTTAGCCAAAAAATGCAAGCTGCGTTACATGTGTTTTTCATTGATTGTGTCTGACAAGAAGAGGAACTCACTAGAACTCGGCAGACGCACCGATTCGTGGCAGGCATAGGGCGTACATCATTATGTGAGAGTCTCACTTTCGGTCTCGTTCCCAGCAGAAACTCGTTCTAGCTGTCTGACTATGTAGATGCCTACCAATGTCGGTGTCTCATTTTTTAGGAATGGGGGAAGGAGTCGAGAGATGCTTTGTCAAGAATTGGTGGGAAAATATCAATGCGCACTCGATCCCGCTTTTCCGACGTGAGAGCTGCAATTTTCCAGAAAGTTATTGGTGGCTTTGAAGTGCTGCAATGCCCGGTCGCTTTTGGCCCACAAGCAATGCACAACTGAGCAGGAAGAGCTCGCCATTGCTGGCAAGCCTTTTAGGCTCTGACATAGATTTGTTTCTAAGTGTTATGTGTCTTCCTTTTCTGTAAGGATTGTTTTAAAGGTATTTAGTAGGACAATAATTTGATAGTTTCTAGCTCTTATGATTCCATTTTTGATTTTTTATGCCAACTAGTGGTAAGGAATCCTCCCAACTGCGCACAGCGCCCCCCTCTGGAGCGCGAGCTGGGTTGGTGTGGTTTTGGGTCGACCAGCCGGGTGTGTCTTGGTCGACCGTCGTGGTTGTTCTTGGGCGGCGGTCTTTGTTTTTGTTGTGTAGGATTGGTTGTAGGGTTATTTTGTGTTTAGATTTGGTTTCCTGATGAAATTCTGCGTCGACATGTTGTGTTTCTTGGGTGTAGGTGTGGTTTAGGTGTGTTTTTGCGTGTTTTTGAGTGAGAAACTGGCTGTAGCGGTTAAAAGGAAGCCTCGTACGAGAAAATGGACGCCGGATTTGGACTTTTTGGCCAATTTTGGGTCTAGAGGACTTGTTTCCAAAGTCTTAGACCAAACAACGAAGAACTTCGACCCCCCCCTCGGCAGCGGTCTTCCAACTTTGGTTCTAGAGATCGTAGAAAGTCGTGCAATAGATCGTTTGAAAGCTAAGAGTGCCACAAATTCATTGGAAAGCAGAGTTTGACCCTATTTTCCTTGGCTGAGGCTTGAGAGTGACATTTAGACTTTTGGTCATGTTAGAGCGCCGTCAGAGGTTGAGTTTTGGGTTTTGGGCTCCAGCGGGCGAACGAAGCATCGGACGAGAAAACTCAGACCAGATTTGGAATCAGCTTGATGTCATTGGCCAATGAGGAGCACATCCAATGAGAATCCAGCATTTCTCTATAAATAATGAGGTTTTCAGAGTGACAATCATTCTATCTTTGAGTCGCACAAGTGTCGGACGCACGTTCTCCTTCTACATTCCTATTATATTATCCATCTGAAATGGTAAGTCGGAACCTTCCTTCCTCTCCTTCCTTGAGTGTTAACTTAATAGCATCTCTTTTATTTTCAGGCATCTACTACTTTTACAGGACAATATAGTGTTCAGACGTTAGAAGGATCTCTACAATCAGATCGTCTCATGTTGAGGCCAGTAGAAGAGACAACAAAGGTACATAATCCTACCCTACTACAGCGTAAATTTAGACAAGCCATACGTTATTACGATCATAGTATAGTATTGCAAACGGGAATGATTCCTTCCACTGAAGTGAAGATATTGAACAATCAGTATGGGGACTACGTAGTCATTCCTGTGAATCCATACATTCGTCGCCAATTCGATATTATTGAAGAGTTTGCAACATTAAATATGGACATCCCTACTCCCCTTAGCAAGGAATGGAAGGCGAGAGACGACAATGATACTCCATGTAGAAAGATATGGGATGTTAAAATCTTTCTTTACCACTATCGAATTGGTGCTCATACTGTAAAAAGGAAGGAGATGAAGTGACACCCATCAGATGTGAAGACCTCGCAGAAGGCACTTGGAATATTGGTTTTGCTATCAGTGGAATATATTATGGCTATCACCAGAACAACAAATCAGCCTCTATATCGATGCATGCTCAATCCATCCTATATATACCAAAGCACCCATGCGTTCATGACATTATTGATCAAATCCTCAACGAGAGCGGTACAAAGCGCAAGTCAGAGAAGAATGCTGCCGGTAGACGCAAGCCAAAGAAGGAGAATCAGTAGTCCTTACCTATCTCTACCTTATGACAATTCGCTCATGTGCTTTGAGTGTCGTAGACCTGGACTTATCAGGTACATTTTACTTCTTCGGTGCCATCATGTTATTTGTGTATTTTGTCGTGAACAGCATCAATGTACTTCATCATTTTGTAATATGTTATAGGACTCTTCATCAGATGAGTAAAAATTTGTAATTTCCTTTTTAGTCATCTATCATCACTTTTATGGATTGTGAGGGTGAACCTGTACAGGAGCTCAGTGCTATTGCTATGGGCAATTGGTCGTATCAAATTGTTAGTGTCTACCATCAACATGCCAAGTGTGATCCCAAAGCTGATAGCTGGGCGAGAAAACACATCCATGGACTTAATCAGCAATACTTGCAAGACTATGGCTTTTCTAATGAATGTGCTCTTCTTATTGACTTTAAAAGATGGTTAGCAGCTTTTACTGTTGTATGTATCTTTTGCAATGATCCTACTAAGGAGAAGAAACTATTTCCAAATCTAATCATCAATGATATTCTACTTCCACCTTGGGATAGTAGAGTTAATCAACACTATCATGAAGTCACTAAACGTTTTAAGGAATTGAGTGTTCCTATTTTAAATGTTCGTTATAGTCGCTACATTCATAATCAATGCTTTTTTCCTCCATATCTGTACACTGCTAAAGTAATGTTTGGTCATCATTGCTCTTTATATGATAGCTACCAATTGTATCTATTTTATCTGTTTCAAACCCAAAATTTGTAATGCATGCTTGTTAAAGTCGTTTAATAAATGCTTTATGAAGAGATTTGTTATTTTCATGCAACGGTTGGGATAGATGAAGGATGATAATGTCTTTCTCAAATGATTGTGGAACATTAAGTTTTCACACACAAAGCTTAAAGGGAACTATTCAAGATTATGTGATAACTTTTCATAAGGATGAGATCAACATCAAATCAGTTATTGGTGATACTAGCACACTATTTTTGAAGTTAATGGATACGTTTTCTGATAAAATTGTAATGGCGAGATTAGTTGCAAAAATTCATTTCAGTCATTTTGGGAAAGAAGGGGTAGAAGATCGTTTCTTCCACTTCGCTTCTTATTTGATGGAAGTTGTAGATAATCCCGAAGAATTTTTTGAAAGACATATGGGAAAAATTGCTCAACGTCTTGATGCATTTAACCATCATGGTAGCAGTCTAGTGATTGAAGCAATTCACATATTCACATTCAACTTTCTATAAAAGAAACTTAAAGATGCAATGGCACTTGATCGTGGCACAATTGGTTTTCGAGTTGTGTCTGCTTACTCTCGAAGTATATTCCTTCTACACATGTGTCTATTATTTAGAAAAGGCTAGCAAGTTCATGTCTTCAAAAAGACTTGCTTTAGAAGTTGTTAGCAAGAGTGAAAATATGTGTGATGTATGTAAGCGAAAGGATGGAAGTGAAAAACGCATCTTTAAGAGATGTAAGCATACTTTCTGCCATCGCTGTTTCATACGGTGCTGTATTCAATTCTGTCAATGTAGCCACTGTGATATAGCTCATTTTGAGTGTCACTTCTGTCATTAAAGTTAGCACCTATGCAAATGTGGAAAAATCAAGTTGTAACAATGGTCAAGAGAAAAATGGCGAAACGCAAAAGTCGAAAGTCTTCACAATTTTCTGAGGCCATTCGAGCTCTTCAACGAATGAAAGGAAATCAGCGATATAATGCTATACGACATGCTAATGATAAATTTAGTCGAGAAATTGTTTCTCATGTGAGAAGTTTGAGGATAAAGAAATTATCACCACAACAACGAAAGTTACTTAAGCGACATACTACGAAATTGCGATTCATCTCGAATCCTAAAGTTACCCTTCAAAGAAGGAGGGAAACTCTAACACAAACAGGCGGTTTCCTTTCAGTGTTACTTCCGCTGTTAGCTCCTGTAGTAGGTGACCTATTGGGTAGGATCTTTAATCCTAAGCGTTAATTATGCAAATATTGAACCCCAAAGTATTAAAATGGATTTCAGACTTCAATGTGATAAAGTTCTGACTGTATCAGGTCCATCTCATGCAGGTAAAGCTGTTTTCACTCTGAATTTGCTAGATAAAAGAAAAGAGTTGTTTAGGAAACCTATCAATCGAGTGATTTGGTGTTATGGCATTTATTAACCGTCACTCTTTCAGGAATTGCAACGTCGTGACTTTATTCGAAATGAAGGAATTATTCCAGTAGATAAGATTCAGTCCAATGATGTCGTTGCATTGGATGATCTATTAAAATAAAGCAAGAATTCTAAAGATGTCACAGATATGTTCACTCGCGCAGCACATCACAAAAGGTGCTTTATAATCTATATCACGCAAAATTTGTTTCCTGATGGGAAAGAAGCCCGCACACGAAACCTGAATACACACTATTATGCTATCTTTAAGAATCCACGAGATAGAAGTCAATTTGAAATTTTAGCGCGACAAGTTGCACCCAGAGGATCAAAAGCCTTAATTGAAATTTTTCAAGCAGCTACTGAAAAACCATACGGTTACTTATTCATTGACTTTACGCAAGAGTGTCCGGAAGAATTTAGATTTCGAAGTGATATTTTGAAAACTCCCATGATTATCTACAAACTATGAGTTCTTATTATCGCATGATTGTTATTCCTCAGGATGAATATGTGAAATTGACTGCCATGCAACAAGTAAGACAACCTTTTGCAAATCAAATTTATAAGAATGAATTAATTTATCAGCAAAACGCGCATATCAAAGATCCACATCGTGCTGTATTATTACAATCGGAAACTGTCGAAGAATTAAAAGTTTGAAGAATAAAATGCGTGACTCTGTTTCGACTGCTACACCTTTAGCATCTCGCGCACATGCAATGTCCCTTTTCAACAGCATTGAACCATATCTCAATGTGAATGATAGAGGTGAAATCATTACAGATGATGATAAAATTATTAGCGCTTCGCGTTATGAAGACTTGATTCAGTATGCAACGCGTAGAAAACGTCGACAAGGTTATGTTCCACCTGGTTGGCCATATGTTCTTCAACTATTGAAAAAGCATAATGTTCCAAAAGTTGCATTGAATAATGAAACATTGAAAGAACTTGATTCTATTTCAGAAGTTGGGACTGCTTCAAATGTTAATTCTCTTTCTAAAATTAGGAGTGTTACAATGCCAAGAAATTGGTTCAAGAGTTCACCTTCTACATCTCCTTCCACACTTACTAAGAAATCAAGAGGAAGAGAACGACGTAGATCTACACCCTCTAGGCAAACAAGAGAAAGAGATAGACGTAGAAGATCTCCACCAAAGAAATATATGTTCTCAGACTATTAATGTGAAGCAGATGTGTTGCATGCCATGTAATGAACCGCCGGAGGTGCATGTTGATGTAACATGTACTTGCTGTGTCAGCTCTTACAGTGAGACTCCTAAGGAATGTGAACATGAACGTAAATCTGCTAAATCTTGTGGCTGTTGTAAGTGTGAAATCGCAAGAAAGCAAAAACATGAGAAGAAGGAGGAAGAGTCAGTCGTCATCACATGAACTTTTAAAGTCAATATACTATGATGTAAAACATCCAGCAGGATTTGCATCTATAAAGAAATTGTCAAAAGCGAGTGGTCTTCCGCAATCACAAGTTAAACAATGGTTAAAGGGTCAAGCTACCTATGCACTCAACAAACAAGCGAAAAAGAAGTACCGTACCCGTCATTATATTGCTCATGACATTGGTGAGCAGTGGCAGGCAGATTTGTGTAACGTTGCCTCTATTTCAAAACATAACTCGGGAAATAATTTTATTTTGCCAGTAATTGATATTTTCTCGCGATATGCGTGGGCTCAACCATTAAAAACTAAAGAAGGTAAACGAGTAGCAAAGGCATTTCAGTCAATTTTCTAACAGGGTCGCATTCCAAAGAGAATTCAGAGTGATCAAGGAAAAGAGTTCGAAAATCAGCATGTGGGAAGATTGTTTGAGAGATATGACATTGAGTTGTTTAGTGTAAGGAGTGCCTATAAGGCTGCATTAGTTGAACGTTTTAACCGCACATTGAAAAATCGCTTGTGGCGACATTTTACTGCCAACTTAACACAAAATTGGACAAAGATTCTACAAGATACGGTACATGCCTACAATCACTCTGTACATCGCTCTATTGGACTCAGACCAGCAGATGTGAATGCTGACAATGTAGATAAAGTGCGTAAAACATTCCAACGTAAGCGTAACAATGCAAAAGTGATGTAAAAATAGGCGATAAAGTTCGCATATCAAAAGTGAAGAGTGTTTTTGCCAAAGATTATCTCCCGAATTGGACAGAAGAAATTTTTACAGTTTCAAACATCAATAAAACTTACCCCCCAGAACCCACAACTTACAAGTTAAAGATTACGATAATGAAGAAATAGATGGCAGCTTTTACCGTGATGAGATTGAGGTAGTCACTGAAAGTGAAACAAATTTAGTAGAGAAAATCTTCCGTTGCAAAAAACGTCAAGGCGAACAATGGTGTCTTGTTAAATGGACTGGTTATCTTCCAAGTATGAACTCTTGGATGCGTCGTGCAGACATTTTTCATCAAAGTGATCGAAAGTGATTTATGTAAAACTATAACTATCGAGTTCAAGATTTAAGTAATGAATCCGACTGCATCCTTTTATTCACGGCCTTCCTATGTAAGTGGCGCGGGTACAATTTACAGTGGTGCTCGCCGTCAACGTGGTGGTAGTACGAGCGTATATTTGGTGCGCTGAAATCTGTTGTAACTCCTCTCTTATCTACTGTCGGACAAAAGTTTAAAACAATCTGTTTTAAGTAATGCTGTTGCCTTTGCTGGCGATGTTGTCAATCATATTGCCAGTGGAAAAAATATGAAGAGTACTTTACTAAATCGTGGGAAGGAATTCGATTTAAGAACATTACAGGAATCCTTAACTCGTAATCGACAAAAGAAAGCACCTAAACGAATGAATGTTAAAAGAAAAAGAAAACAGCGCGGAGCTGGTAAGAGGCGAACTTCACGCAAATCTAAGAAAAGGCATTCACGCAAACGCCGTGCGCGCTGTAATCCTTTATCGCGTGCTAAACGACGACGCTGTCATAACTTCCAATCATGGAGTGTAAAACTTCAAATGTTTGTTTGTTTGATCAACAAGCGATACAGATAGATATTCTTAGTTCAAGTATTGTAGATTATCATCCTCGAACTGCTGAGAATACTGGCCCCATTGAATTTGTCATTCCTGGCGCTAGTGATGACTACATTGATTTAAGTTATGCGATGGTTGATGTGCGGTTCAGAATTCAGCAAGCAGATGGTACTAACATCGATGCTACACATAAATTTGGTCTGAACAATTTATCGCTGGCAACATTATTTCGTGATGTTTCTCTAACTATTGGAGAACAACATGTAGGAGGTGGACAAAGCGATTATTCCTATAAAGCATATTTCAATGCCCTATCACAGTTTCATCCGTCAGCACAAAAGAGTCATATGGAAGCAATGGGATGGTATAGAGATGAAGCAGCACTACTTGATAGTGAGACAAGCACTGGCTTTGTAAAGCGATCTGCTTTGATTAAAGATAGTAAAGTATGTCAGCTATATGGTCCACTAAATCTTGACTTCTTCAGACAGTCAAAGTTTTCACTCTGTAATACCAGCATGCGAGTCAAACTTACATTGAACAAGCCTGAATTTTTGTTGAATGTATTTGATAAAGTTGTCAATTTTAAAATCCATGTGGAAGATCTTACGCCATACATTCGTCGAGTGGTAGCTAATCCAAGTGTAATTAGAGGACATGCTGAAGGTCTTAACCGCAACAATGCTATTTATCCCATTCAACATACAAAGCTTCTCACATTTACTATTCGTAAAGGTCAAAAGAGTTTTATGAAAGTTGGTTTATTTCCATCAGAAGCACCAAACCTCCTCATGGTAGCAATGGTTGAAAATGATGCATTCAATGGCACTGTCAAGAAGAATCTTTTCAACTTCAAACACAACAGTTTGAGCAAAATTGCTTTGCGTGTAAATGGTGTCAGTCATCCTGGACAGCCCTATAGACCAGACTTCTCTTCATATCAATTTTTGCGCAGCTATGTTGACTATGTGAATGTCTTTGGCTTTTACAACACAGACGACACCAACGGACTCACAATGAAAGAGTTTAAAAATGGATATACTATTTATGCATTTGATTTGACTGCCGACAGCGATATTAGTGTACCTTATTGTCAAGCTAACGTTCCTCATAATATTTGTTGGATCTGGAGTTCAAAACAACGCTAGCTGCGACGATCAATGTATTAATTTATGCAGTTTTTGATTCAAATATTGAAATAACTAAGTATCGTGACGTGATTCTTCACTATAATCGTTAATGAGTTGGTTAAATGCTGACGATATTAAGACTAAAGTACAACGTAATGCAGATAAAGTTACCTTGAAAGCTTTTGATAATGTCTATTCGCTAAATACCGTACCAACTACAGTAAAACAGTATCCCATCTTTATTGTATTGAACACTCGGTCAAAGAATTTAGAAGGTGAACATTGGAAAGCTACCTTTATTGGAAAAGACAGACGCGGTGAACTATTTGACTCTATTGCTCAACCTCCAAACATACCAACACAGCAGTGGTTGAGAAAACATACTCGTCAATATCAACGAAATGAACGCATACTACAACATCCACTTTCATCAACTTGTGGTGCTTTCGTATTGTACTTCATTTTAAAACGTTTGCATATACGTCGATTTAGATCTGTTATTCAAAAGTTTTCATGTAACCCATCTTCTAATGAAAAAATGATTTGTAAGTTCTATAATGATTTGAAATAAAACATCATCATATTGGAATAAAAATTGTTTTTATTCTACAATCCGCTGGGTATGTACATATTCGATTAAACGGTCTAGGATTGTATCTGCTTGCACTTCTGATTTCAGTCCAGTAATGATAACTTTACTGTTGTGAAAGATTGCAAGATGTACAGGATTCCAACAATTAATGAGAGCTGCAGGAAAAAGTTCTGGCTCATAACACAAATTGTAGCTGCTGCTACGAATCTTCGAAAACGATACATTTTCAATCAATTGAGTAGAGATCACCATATTGTTCACAGTCAGATTCGACATCGCGCACTTCTCCCTCTTCCACATCCGGCGTAGTAGTTTCTGCAGTTCTGAGCGCATTAACCGCGCTGATGAATGAGAAAGGGCGCCGAGAATTTGTACCGTCCCATTTGGAAAGAGTTGAAGGTTCCGTAAATTGCTCATCTTCACCACTAACATTTGCGGTCGACCCGGATAATACTTGCTGTTTGGAATTTGTTGATGTAATGTTGCGAGATCGATTTTGGTATAGAGTCTGATGCCGCGGAGAATGTTGACGATGGTGTAACAATGACGTCTCATGATGAAGAAATGAGTAACTAGAGCGATGTATCTTCCTTTTATACTTTTCCCAACTACCTTGATGAAATGTGAAGCAGATAGAAAGTTGGTAATGATAGATTTGTATTCGTTGCTTTTTTAGTCGCAACCATATGCGATTTCCTATGCGTGAATGTCTTTTCATACAGAAGTATTTCAAGTCCTTCATGATATGATTTAGGCACTGAAAATGTCGATATCATAAAGCAAATTCTCTTCTCATATTTCCAGTATAGTCTTTGAAATAAACGTTTTGATCATAATCAATCTCAACATGTTGTAGGGAATCTAATTTTCAACTCTTCATGATGGAGCGTAAAATTGTGTTGAAGGTGGTGTCTGATTAAAATTTGCACAGCAAAGCGATGAACTCTCGACGAATAAATGACATAATGGAGCGATGTATCCATCTTTTATATTTTTCCCAATTGTGTTTGCGAAATGAAAAATAGATTGAGGAATCAGAATGACAGATTTGAATTTCATTTCTGGAATGTTGAAGCCAAACTTGATTACCCAAAGAGATGAATTTTAGCGTTTCAAAATATTCCAAATCCCTCATGATGTCATTAAGATTAAAAAATTGTCGGCATGTAATGTAATTCCTCTCGATGTATTTCCATGAGAATTTTTGAAATGAACGTTTCCATTGCGATCAACTTTGATGTATTGTTGAGAATCCAAAATCCAAGTCTTCATGATGTTATGTAAATTGGTAATATATAGAACACCAGAATATGAAAATGTCATTTTACCATATTTTGCTTAGCAATGCAGCAACAAATAGATTTGCTAGTAATCGAGCCGCTATCTTTTCTACTCCCATTGATAATATACAACAGCTGAATGGAGAGTGGGAAGTAGGGGTCACACAACTTGTTCACAGTAACTGTGTCTATACTTTTGATCATGAGGTGATGACTATTAATATGAGACGCACAGCTGCTTACCAATGTGAAAAGGGCTGCCGAGTATACATTCCACAGTGGCCAAAGAAAGATCTCCTATCATGTAAAAAGTTTATGTATGATTTCCTGAATAAAGCGTGTAAACATATTGTCCAATTTACTCCGCACAATGATGATCATAATTATGTACATCATGTAGTTGAGAAAGATTGGATTGTTGGTTTAAGTCCAAGTTTAAGAAATGATTTAGGTTACCTCGCTAGCGCCTTAACAAGCTATGATAATTATAACGTTAATTACCACCCAAGTGGTCATAAACAGTTAATATATCGAGAGGAAGCTTATTATGTTGATCTTATTCCAAAAAATGAGAAGACGTTGGTGAAGAAGATTGTAATTAAGCCAAGAAAGACAAACATGACTCCTGAAACATTATTGAAGAAATTTAATTATCTCCTTCGAGTTGATGGTAAACAAGTGGCAACATTGACTTATATCAAATCATCTAATCATATTGCAATAAGTAAATTAAATGATGATGATCTAGTATTAGTTTGTTCAAAAGAGTTTCATCAGTTGTTGCGACATCGTTCTGCAGCTCTTCATGGAAAATTTGATGTGCAACATTTGCCATGTGAAAGGTCAAATCAATTTGATACAGAATGGACCGTATCTTTATACAGAAAGCGTGTAGAGCCTTTAGGTGGTATCTTACATGAAACAAGAGTGTTGATGCCTCGCATTATTACTTCAGTTAAATTGGTTGTAGATTATTTGAATGAAGTGATTAATGAGCAACATATTTCATTTTCTGAAAAAGAAGGTGCTTTGTCTCTCACTGTAAGTGGAAAAGGTATTGAACTAACTATGGATAAAACTCTAATGGACATTTTGAGTTTTGATCAAAATATCTTTAAAAGTGGTACCGTAACCAAAACTAGCGCAGACATGTCACTATCGTATTAACTATTTTCAGATATATTCCAATTTTGGTGAAGATGTACGTGTGGGAGATGTTGAAGCTCCACTGCTAGCAATGGCACCATACCAGCCAAAAAGGTGCAGTATTTTATCTGAGCATACTTTCAAGAAAGTGCATTATACAAACCTGAAATCAAACTACATCCCACAAATTGATATTGCAATTTATGACGATGCTGGTGCGTTGATTCCTTTTCATAAAGATGCTGTAACAAGTATCACATTCCATTTCCGAATGAAGAGTTAATGCAAAAGTATGCTAATATATTTTTCCAATGTGATTAGTATGGAAAGTGAAAATAAGGACTCGTTTCTAATCTTCTTGCCCAGTAATGCTTCTATGAATAAATTTCCTAATAATAAACCATCAGCCTTTCGAGTAGAATTAAATCGCTCACTACATCTAGAAGGTGAATGGGAAGTAGGTGTTTCCAGCATTTGCTATGATAGCAATATTCAGAATGTGAATGAATTGGAAGAAATGATATTGACTCCTCGCACCCATGATGAAATAACGATGAATAATGCATTCCAGTTCCCATACAATTTAACGTCAGATGGAAAGCGGAACTATGAATGGATTCAGATACAATCAGATTATTATGGTCCATTTGGGAATGAGAAAATTATTAAGGCATTCAATAGTGGCAATACTTCCATCATGAAGAATAAGGATCAGAAAGTTTATGAGTTTACTATCTATCATTGGAGTGGGAGACAGTTCCTTCGCTTTCATTCTTTTACTAAAGATCTTACACTGAGGTTGGATAATGAATTCTATCCACATCTCGGTTTTGGCCATGGACTACATCTAACGTCAATTGCTACTGCAAATGTTAAAAATTTTATTCAAATCGAATCAACAAATTTCATTATAAATTTGAAATATTTGATGAAGATGTTGTAGAATGTGAAGAACGCATCATTTTGAAAAAGCGTGGTGTCAAGCCACTTACTGAGTTAGTAAAACGATGGAATGAGACTGTTGGTAAGAAGTATGGAGAGAACATTATGGCGGAAAAAGATAAGTTGGTTATTCAGAAATATAATGAAAAACTTACAGTTTATTTCTCTCCAACCTTGCGTCATTTGTAAGACATCCAACACCTATTATTGGAAGCGGTTTGGTTTATGCTTCTCATGAATATCACACTAAAGCTGATTCAGTTAATGATGAATGGTGGGTGGACATCTATGGCGATCGTATCAAGAAAATTTACCAGTCTTATGAAGAATCTAAAGTTGCTATCAATATAATGCCGCGTCTATATCATACAGTTGAAAGCTTCATTCATGTAATAAATCCTTATATACAACAGAAGTTGAAGCATGTGATGAAAAGTAAATATGATGTAAAGACACACCACATTTCGTTTTCAATTGAAAATCAAAGCGTTGTTCTGAAACTGGGTGATGACATTCAATGTCAATTGAGTAAAAATTTGAACAAACTCTTTGGTTTTTCAATGCTACAAAATATGTTTACTGCTGCGCATACGATTGGTATAGAAACACCAATGACACTTGATAAACATGAACAACACTTTTACATTCAAAGTGATTTGATTCTACCTATTTCTGTTGGTGAGAAAAAAGAACACATTTTACGTGATTTCATTCATGATAAGGATGCTTTATATGGAATAGTCGAGAAGATGTTTCAATCTATTTTCTACCATCCTGTTATCAAACAAACTATAGCATCTATTTCTATCAAAATTACAAATGGTCTACATGAGTGCATCCATGTGAAAGATACTAAATCCCTCGTAACTTTAGTGTTTCGGAAAACAAAGTGAAGTCATTGTAAAATTTTATTGAAATAAAAATATATGTATGAAAAAGTCTTTTCACAGATAAAGGGGGAATGGGCTGACTGTAGGCATATATTCACAAGGAGGTGCAATCTAAAGCGATACATAAAACAACAATGAATGTCAACAAAAGCATCATCAAAATACTGATTTGAGACAATCTATTTACACATCTCCTGAATGTGGTAGTGTGAGTTTAATTCTTTTGGGTGGTGATATGTGTGTGCCAGGATGCCCATGTGGAAGAGATATGTTATGTCCTATCCAACACCTCTTATCCTCCCACGCTGAAAGTACTCGCTTCCTAAATGTATGAGTTTTTACTTCATGTGTCTTTGATTTTAAGATGGTCATGTTGCAAACGCTATGTTCTTATTTATGTAGGCCATCTTATAGACCCTATGTTTCATATTTACAACAATCGACTTAGATATGCCTTTTGCTCGCTTAATACTGTCACTGGAGTCTTTTGATTTCATAGAATACATTTTAGGACAAAGAAGAATCATTTCCTTAATTTACTTTCCTGCCATTTCATCTTTGAAGCATCCTAATTTTGCTTTATTTTTGCTAGAGTATAGTGGGTGATCTGTAGGATAATTTGACGTATCAAAATAATTTTCTAAAGATTTTCCTATTTCATTGAAGTTTAACTCTTTCTGAGCAGCGATGCTTAAAAATAAAGTGTCGGTATCACCACCCAGCAAACGCACGTCTTTAATTAGAGGACATGGTTTAATATTCTATAGAAGAGTTGATACATTTCAAGCTTGGAATAACCTAATACAGCTTGTCCAATGTAGATGGGCTGGCACAACTCTACTTCTGATTTTATCATTTTAACACCAACCAACTGATCATCTATAATATCTTTATCAATAAAGAGAGGTGATGTCGGTAACTTTTGAAATTTATCATTATGATTCACAAGTTTATAGTTAATACGCTTTCTAACGTCCTCCATCGTCTTACCAAAAAGACTATTATTCTTATTTTTACAGAAATCCTTTTCAAAATCATTTTGGGCTAGTGCACGTTTCTGGCTGTTACTATCAATATAAGGTTTCAGAAAGGCTTTCTGTCTAAATTTGATAATGCGGTGAACTCTTTTTGAAATCATCCTCATTTCTAAATAAAATTTTAAGACGGAAAAGTGGACTAGATAATTTTCTTTATCAAATTGAGTAAGCAAAAGTTTGCGACAAGGCTTATTCTTGGGCTGTCCACTCCCTTCTAAATCTTTATGAAATAGTTTCATAAAGTCCGAAAACATATCTTCAGTCACTTCACCTGATTCGGGCGCAAGTGGAAAATCCACAGTTTTATTTTTAACACTATTTGGATAGATAAGATCTACCTCAAAATAATATCCCCAATCACCATCATCTGGAGGTATGTATGTTTGAAGGATTGGAGAAATGTTGAATTTCACTATCACCTAGCCAGCTAAACTCAGAGTGAGGTAGAGGTTTGGATAGTGAACTACCATATAAATTATTCTGGTCATAGTACTTTAGATGAATCTGATCATCATCTACTATTTTTGATTTTATTTGATGTATATTTACAAATGTGAGACCACCGCGAATTCCTCGCTCAAATAAATTATACATCTCTGGATCTTGCAAAAGATGGATGGTCTCTCCAGCCATTTTAGAAGCAGACTGGAATGACATGGCTGGAAGACTGACAAAGTGGATAGGGTCTAATTTATCTTCTTCTAATGTCACTCATCGAAACTCCTGAAATACATCAGCCAGCAAAAATACATCTAATTTTAGATAGGCGATCATATAATCGCTAAACGTTTGACAGTCAAATTTTGTCCATGCAACTTGAGCATGATTGTAATCTTCTACCTTACATTCTATACCAGTCAAATCATTTTTAAATTTATCTATTGATGGAAGAGAAGTCTCACTAACTTTAGAAATGTTGTCAAAGTATGCATATGGAAACACTCCTTTGCGTGTGATGACTTCATCCGTCAAGTTAGGATGCTGTTTCTTCAAATTTTGAGTTAGTGGAAGAGACTCCAAATTTTGAACGAGAGATGCTAGTGATGAAGTCATGAATTTATAGGAATCTAAAAATTTTATATCAAAGTAGACTGTTTTATTTTCTTTAGTCTTATCAACTGGTACTTTTGCTGTCATGGACATAAATTTTCCCTCTTTTGAGCTATAACATTCATCAACCATCCCTTCATTTTTCCTAACCTCCCTTTTATTATCATATGGCGTGTCATAGGCTTTGAAGGTATGAAAAATTACGGGTAGAGTGCGCCGTTTCATTCTTAGAGAAAAATTGCATCTTGAACACAGTGCGTTTCTAAATTTACCAGTGATGTGATTTGTCACGCACTTTCTTAATTTTACCCTCATCAAACGTTTTATTACATTTTGAGCAGACTTTACAACTTTCAAATTTTACCTGATCATCTGCTGTCATATTTAATGATCTGTGATAGAGTTCGCTATCATATTTTTGTTCAAATTTACTAGCACTTTGCAGGAATTGCAAGAATTTGTGTATACAATCCTCACCTTGCCAGACGTGCATTTTATTATTTTGATTTTGTAAATGATTATGCCATACCTCATAACAGGATATGGCTGCTGGCTTGTGGATGTTATCATCAACATAGCATTCGATGTCAGCATAGATGACACGAAGAGGATTTAATTCACTACCTTTCTCTCTATATGAAAACTCTTTATCTTTGGGCATGCATTCTATTTGCAGTTTACCTCGCTTACACCATTCATAATGTGTTTGAAATTTATCTTTTGACCAGAAGGGGCGCATACAACGGTCACATATGAAATACTCTCCTCTTCTAGATGTTAAGTGGGAATATAGTCGAGTCATTTTAGGAATACCACAGTAATGACAATTTTCACTATCATTTTGATATACTAGCAGGAGATTGACTACCCGTTCATAAGTTGATGAACGGTTGTTGTAGCGCACACCCTTAAGCCCCTCTTGCCAGATGTGAGCAACTATTTTAATTTCATTTAAGTTTTCAAATTTCTCTATATCTTTAAACTTCATGTCTTTGCTATTGCAGTCATCAAACTTCAATTCATTCTCCCATTCATGATATTTGCTTCTACGGAAACGGTTGTTCTGTACATCATGATAGTGGAGAATGGATAAAACCGCATACTCAAAACAGTGCGATTCACAATCTATAGAAATGACTGCATTCTTATCTTTTAACGTTTTTGGAAGATTGAAGGAGCCTCGTCGACTGTAATTTTCTAATAGAGTAATTTTAAACATGGCAGATTCTACACCATCAAAAATCAGACCACTATCGCGCTCGTTAAATTTATCAGTATTTCATTTTTGCCCTTGAATGTGAAAATTTAACCATACTTCTTTATCTACTACCTCTGTAGCAGGAGAGGAGAGTATGTGAAACCCCAACCTCTGCACTATTTCGCCAGTATGATGGTCAACTTTAACATATTCTATTTTAAGATACATGAGCGCTTTTATTCTAAAGTTGTCTAGATTTCTAAAGAGTGCATCTATCAATATTGATATTTGATGAAACCACTCCGGAAAATCAGCAATGGTTTCTGAGGATTCCATATGGTAATTTCTCACTACATTATTGAGCGACACTTCAGTGAGACAGATAGAGGAAGTGCTGTTACTATAACTATCATTTGTATGCGTGTGGTGAAGTCTATGTGAAGATAATTCAAAACCTGTTTCAAAAGATTTAGTGCAAAAGTCGCAAGTAAAGGAGACATATTGAATAGAATCATCCTCACCTCGGGAGATTGATGATGTCTTGGGTTGACATACACGTTGTCTGATGTGTCGGACGAGATCACGCTTCCTTGTAAAGATGTGACCACAGTCAGCACATTCCCGCTCATTAGATTCCCGCGACTGACCGCTTGAGCTGGTACTAACATCACCTGAAAGAGAAATCATTCTATCATCTCTATTAAAGTCATAGTTTATTTTTACAATCTACCTTCACTCAACAGTTGTAAAGCTTCCTCGAGAAGGGAGCGCTTTGATGATGAAGCAGATGCCTGAAATTGAGAAAGATGCTATTAGCCAAACGTTTGAGGGAGATGAGTGAGGAAATCTTCAACTTACCATTTCAACAAAAACAAGTTTAAGTATGATACTTCAATGTCAGAAAATTGTATAGTTTATCAAAATAGAGACTTCACTTATTCTCAATACGTATCAAATATAGAATGAAAAATAAGTCTGCTTCCCCCCTTTTATATACTCTCATACTCGGCATTCATTGGCTATTCATTTGATTGGCTACTTACCTGTACTTAAACACTTAGAAATCAAGTTTATAGCATACAATTTGATGTCACGAATTCACCAACAGCAACTCTCTCCGTGGACACATCAACTTGCCCTCCCGCTCCATAGAAGGTGAAGCTGGAGAAGAAGAAAACAGTGGAGGATATTCCAAGCTTGGAGTATCCGTCTCTGACTGAGGAAGAGGAGATGGAAATGGTGTATGTGAGGTGGAAGTACCTACTATACAACAAGGAGGATGTGTCGAAGGAGGATGATATCAGTCTTCTCCATGACATACGGAGATGGTACAGCCCATCGTCCCAACCCAGAAACGAAGTGGAATGGAAGTACGTCTTTGGTGTGCTGGCTGCAGCGGAGGAAAGACTGCGACAACTGAAACGTGACTGTAGTAACTGTGAATCGCTGTGGGACAATATCAGTACTGAAGAACTTCTAAATTATTTGTAATTTCTGAATATATATTTCATTTGTTATATCTGTTTGTTTTCACCTATTTCTGGGTAATGTAGTCATCAACATCATAGTGAAAATCTAATCATTTGACAGCTCAGTATAAATCATAGCAGCTGATGCTAGACACTATCATTTTTCCGAAATACTACGTCAATCACTGAGGGAAAATATCAAAAAGTAGTGACATGTGGTTCTTTAGATTTATTTAAAATCAAAGCATACTTGATCGTTTGGGAGCATCTGACACTCTTCTCTCACGAGTTGTTTTCGGTGTCCACTCTTCGTCTGTCCAGATAATTCCTACAGTTTTGTTGCCGCTCTCCTGACTACTCATGCCTTCACCGCACTCACTGACGATCACAAAATTGTCATTTTAGCTGAGATTGACATATCTTGCAATCTTCTGACTTTAACAGTCTTTATCTAAATTAGAGTGATTCTGACTGGCTGTTGAGGAAAGTATTGTTGAATATCCTGTATAAATCAGAAGATTGCAGCACTTCTCATTCACATCATACGATCGAACAGTCTAGTATGGCAAATTCTTCTGAAGCCTTGAATATTTTCTGCAAAATTTTCGAAGTTATCGATGAATGGGACGAGGATGTGAACAGTGAGAATAAACCCAAAATCGCCAATGTCGAGGAGAAGAGTGGTAACAAAAGTGACATCAGCCAAGTTGTATGGAGTGAGGGCGAGTTCACACCAAAGACGACGCGACTCAGAAGAGTGCCGGATGCTACACGTCATCGTTTGCTGCTTCATCCCCTTCTTTACTGGGGAAGACTGCTGCGTGATCGCTTTCTTTATAGGGGAAGACTGGTTTGATGGTTTTCCTATGTCTTCCACTTTCCTATCAATGACGACCTCCTCAGAATCGGAGTCGTCTCAGCTTTCCGATCCACTTAGATGTTGTGTGGTCGGAGCAGTAGGAGACAAGATGGCATCAATTGCATCTTGCAATTCTGCGTCTAAATCGAAAGATGTTTGCTCGAAATAGAGCGCGATTAATTTGCCGATGTCGGATGACGTGTAGTTGGCAGCCTTCTTAATTGGACATTCGGCGTGAGCAGTGTCAAATGCGGTATGGTCCTTACCTTTTAAAAATTTTAGGCAATGTATGCAGCCGGAAATAACAGCTCTTTCCTCGTGAAAGTGAGGAGCATTTTTATATTTATTGATGTGGCGTCTAAATTCGCCGCCTCTCTTAATCTCTCCTAGTGATGCAAATGGAAAATTTTGAAATTTATTTTTCGGTGATTGACATTTTTTCTTCTGCTTTGGAGACTTATTATAGTCGTTTGAAAAGACTATGTAGTATTAAAAGTCCGAAAACTTCTCTATCATCCCTGTATGTTAACTTTTGGTACCAACTGCACCTTTTCCATGTCTATTTCAGATCTTTCCAAATGAATTTCAGGCATAACATGGATTTCTCAGACATCTGTCACAAGCTCAACTTTGAAAGGATCTTTATTTCAAATGGAGATCTCCAATTCATCTGGATCATATCTGAAATTCATTTGGGCAGATCTGAAATCAATTTGGAACTATCTGAACCATGTGAACTAGAAATGGAGGATGTGCATCCTCAACGAAGATATCGGATGATGCGCCAGAAGTTTGAAGCTATCATAGATATTATTTTATTCATCACAGATATCTTCAGTTTCCAAATATCTCACGAGTTTGCAGTCTTTATGTCTTCCAATATGGCCGCTCATGAATGCTGCGTGGACTGTGTGCTCGATCATTACATGTTCATCAACACATGGAGAATTTACATCACTATGATCAACGCTGCATAATAAAGCTTAACTTTCAAGCCAACAATTAGCAAACTCCAAAATGAAGTTCATTATTTTTGCTCCAGATCCTTCACATTGCATGAAAGTATACCCCTATTGTAAAGCAAGATTCACGTTATCCCAAACGGTGTCTGTGCGATAATTAAAAATGCTAAAGCCACTGGTGGCAAGGGAATGTTCGAAAATCCGCGGACGGAACTCGTATTGCTACGATCGCTTTAATCGAAATAATGAAATCAAGATTTTTAGACCCAAGATATTGGCACGTAGCTGCTTCGGAAGTGGAAGCGCTCAAATTATAGGGCCTATCAAAAAATCAAAACTTTCAAAATTTTCCAAAATTTTGCAATTTTTTCCATAATTTTCCACGAAAAATTTTGATTCAAAATTTTCCCGAAAATTTTCATCACTACTCTCCACAAGAGCACTTTTTAAATAGAAATTTTGAGTTGCCTCCCATATTCTGTAGAAGGAAAGATAAAATAGAATTACTGACAAGTAACATTGACAATCATTTTAAAAATACAACTAATGTGTCATTCAATACTTGAGGATAGACAAGCTAGGCTGATGAATCCGTTACAGGCATTACTCAGAGGGGATCTTATCCCGACTCCAAGGCCTCGGCCCTCAAATCCAACCTCCCGCGGACAGAGCGTGCGTCATATCACTGTGTTGGTATTCGGACCCCGATTTTGACATGAAAACCGGTGGAGTTATTTACATCAGGAAGCAAGTCTCGAGCCGAAGCTCGCCTCTGACAACTTTATAAAGGTCTTTATTGAAATCAGAAGGTTTGAAAACCCCGAAAAATCACCAAAAATAGCTAATTTAAATTTTTCGGCATGTAGCACTACTTATAAAGTTTCATAAGGAGTTTGTAAATATAGGTCTGATTAATAGCGATCGAATCTTTTTTGAATCAAGTCAAAAGGACTTGTAGAAGCAAAGTTACAAGCCTTTAAAGTTTTGGAGTCTTTTATGGCCTGGAGACTAAGGCCATCTCCTGGCTAACCTTTAAGTCTGACGCCTTAGCTGATATCAGCAATGAAATTTTCTAAGTCGAATTTGGAATTTCCGATGCTATCATCGGAGCTTTAGAGAGACGACCTACCTTTGACAATCTCTCGTCTTAATGAAAAGTCTCATTCGGTTCCCAGCTTATACGTATAGTTTGTGGCGATCAGCTGATGACGTAATCTTAATCATCGAAAAGTTTAAGCGCTTCTATCACCGATTCTAGAGGTCCGATTGAGCTGGAAATTCACTATGTCGATGCAGAATTTGACGCTGAATCCGAACCTGACCTCCGTTTTCCCATCCGATGCTTCGGTTTGGCATTACAGCCCAAAAACATCCGAATTTCGCCGTTAACTCTGTCGTTTTTCGGGAAAATTTTGAAAATTTTTTCTCACCGATTAAGCTGGAAATCACCCTACCGATGCAGAATTTCACGCTGATTCCAAATCTGATCTCAGATCTGCCATTGGAGCAGCCGTTTAGACGCTAGAGCCCAAAACATCCCAAATTCGCCGTTAACTCTTGTCGTTTTTCGCCAATTTCACAAATATTAAATGGTGTCTCACATCTAAACAAAGACAGATATGAACAAGCCGTTTGTTTCACTGAATTTGTCTCACTCTTAGCTTTCAAACGAGCCATTGAACGACTTTCTACGATCTCTAGAACCAAAGTTGGAAGCAACGCTGCCGAGGAGTGGGGGGACGTCCCAAAAATTTTTTCTCTCCGATGGAGCTGGAAATCAATCTACCGATGCAGAATTTGACGCTGAATCTGAGTCTGACCTCCGTTTTCCCATCCGATGCTTCGTTTTGGCTCTACAGCCCAAAAACATCCCAAATTCCCCGTTAACTCTGTCGTTTTTCGGAAAAATTTTGAAAATTTTTTCTCGCCGATTAAGCTGGAAATCACCCTACCGATGCAGAATTTCACGCTGATTCCAAATCTGATCTCAGATCTGCCATTGGAGCAGCCGTTTATACGCTAGAGCCCAAAACATCCCAAATTCGCCGTTAACTCTTGTCGTTTTTCGCCAATTTCACAAATATTAAATGGTGTCTCACATCTAAACAAAGACAGATATGAACAAGCCGTTTGTTTCACTGAATTTGTCTCACTCTTAGCTTTCAAACGAGCCATTGAACGACTTTCTACGATCTCTAGAACCAAAGTTGGAAGCAACGCTGCCGAGGAGTGGGGGGACGTCCCAAAAATTTTTTCTCTCCGATGGAGCTGGAAATCACTCTACCGATGCAGAATTTGACGCTGAATCTGAGTCTGACCTCCGTTTTCCCATCCGATGCTTCGTTTTGGCTCTACAGCCCAAAAACATCCCAAATTCCCCGTTAACTCTGTCGTTTTTCGGAAAAATTTTGAAAATTTTTTCTCGCCGATTAAGCTGGAAATCACCCTACCGATGCAGAATTTCACGCTGATTCCAAATCTGATCTCAGATCTGCCATTGGAGCAGCCGTTTAGACGCTAGAACCCAAAACATCCCAAATTCACCGTTAACTCCGTCGTTTTTCAACATCTGCCAACCTGGTCAGCCGCCCAAGTCAACCTGGACGGTCGACCAAGACTCTCTCCCGAGGGGGGGGGGCGCTGTGTTTATTGTGGAGGTTTGCTTACTACTCAGGTGAAATGCTACTGCAGGCTTCACGAATCCGGTTCTTCAGGTGTTCCAAATCTCTCAGCTTGACGCGGTACACCATAGCCTTCAAATGGCCCCGCAAATAAAAGTCAAGCGGTGAGAGATCTGGTGAGCTCGGCGGCCATTCCACTGGACCTCTGCGGCCGATCCAATGGCCCGGAAATTGTTGGTCCAACCATCAACGAACACAAAGTCCATAATGGGGAGGAGAACCATCCTGTTGGAAATACGTAGGAAAATCTCCGTCTTCCGTCAAAAGGGATGGCATGACATCCTTTGCAAGAAGCTTTAGATATCTTTCAGCAGTCAAGCTGTCTTCGAAGAAAAAATGTCCAATTATCCTGATATTCCACAATCCGCACCACACCATCGACCTCTGGGCACCTTGCATCTTCGATGGATCCATCCAGTGCGGATTGACATCACTCCGGTATCGAATGTTTTGCCGGTTAACTTCTCCATTGACATAAAAGTTGGCCTCGTCCGAAAAAAGGATTCCACTGGAGAAGTCAGAGTCCTTGTCCATCTCGGAAATGGCCCACTCGCAAAACTCCATGCGACGGTCCGGGTCGTCCTCGATAAGGTGCTGCATCATTTGGATCTTAAACGGATGCCACTTGTTCTCCTTCGTAATGCGGACGATGTTGGACTGACTGACTCCGATTTCTGCAGACAACCGACGTGTACTTTTGGTTGAACTGTTGGCGAAAGCGGCCAGAACATTCGTAGCGGTGTCCTCATCAGTTGATGTACGTGGACGACCACTTCTTTTTCTATCTTCCACGCTCTCAGTTTCCTTGAACTTGGCGATGAGTTTTGCGACAGCATCGTGAGTGACCTATGAACCGCCGCTGTGCCGTGCGTTGAATTCTGCAGCAACCTTGCGACAGCTTCCCGTTCCAGATAGGAGAACAATTTCGATACGCTCTTCTTTTGACAAAGGCATTGCAGACAAGACAAGAGTGACCTGACTTTGCATTCACCTGACCGCATTCTGACTTTGCTTTTAACCATTTCGATTTCTACGAATACTAATCACCTCTCAAGACTCAGAAGAACAATATCGAAATCGATGACTATGAACTACGAAGCCTTAGCTTTGGAACAAAGCATGTGTGAATTCAGCATCATTCATACATGCAACTCTTGATATCATACAACTCTGTGCACATGGATGTCAAAAAATGTCCTATCAAATCCACCACACTGCAACCAAGATGTAATTAATCGGTCAATGTACAATAATGAATTCTAACGTAATTCACGGAAATACACGTATATCTGTACAAATAATCTCAAGATTACACCACGCAAGAACTTGGCGACATATTTTTGTATTTTCCCTATGTATGGCGACTTTTGAATCACCTTGTATTTCGAGATCCATGCAACAGAGATTTCTATGATTCGATTTTGTCATCCTCGCTATGTCACGGTCATACAATTGAGACATTTTGCTGTTCTGCTATTGTTAAAACCACATGCATTATTAAAATATGTTCACTGCAGCTTGTCCATTCACATTTGTATCTACCGGTCTAAAGGTAAGACTATCCGGGTTATATAACGTTTTTCTCCTACGTGAACTACTTTAAATATGTCTTGTAGGCCCCGAAGAAGATTGATAGTCGAAATATTGGCCGATTAAATAAAAGTGCTTCATATCGCTTGAGTTGTTCTGTGCCTACTCGGAGCGAGTGACATGCGTTCTCGCTTTAATTTTCACTCTACTACAGATTGTTTCATAAAAAATGGATCACCCTTAAACATCGCATTAACTTCAACTTTGTCTAACTCCGCCAAACTTGAACGAATTTCTCTGAAATTTGGAAGATATGTCAGTTGTGCTTAGTAATATCATTGTTGGAAATTTCAAGCATGAATATTGAGTTGTTTTCCTGTTATAGATAAAAAGTAGTAGATAATTTGATCTTCATTTAGCAATGTTACACAAAATCATACCTCACTCTTATAAAATTACATTTGTTTCCTTTGTTATGTAATATGTTGTTCTACAAGCCAAAAGCTATCAAGCAAAACAAAAATAATTAAAATCGGTCAATCAGAGCCAGTATAGCACCATTATTCATCAACAATAATGTAACTGCTACATGTGATTAACTGGACTTCATGTTCCATAGCTTCCTGACTTCGTTGCGGTGGTGTTGGCAGCACTCCTGATTGCTTTCAGCTAGAAATCTATCTCTTTCCGGTTGAAAACAATACAAGCACAAATGAACAATAACGAGATCGCACTCACAAAAGGCAAAGTGTCAGCCTTGCTAGAACTAGGGTTTTCTTTGCGAGCTACAAGCAAGCGACTAAATGTCCCTTACACAAATGTGCATCGATGGCATAATGATGATTTTCGACTCTGTCGTAAAGAGGGCTCTGGCCGTACGTAGAGACCGCCTAATTTTCAGATTTGTTAAAGTTGATCCAGGTCTCTTGTTAACTGAGATGGCTGCACTAGACTCGTCTATTTCTAAGTCCACTATTCGTAGAAGACTTATTGAGTCGAATTTCAAGACCTGTAAGAGGCCCTCTCAGATCGAATTATCAGATCAGCATACAAAAAGACGTCTCAGATGGGCAATGAGTCATTGTCACTGGCGAAATCAATGGGATCGGGTTGTCTGGTCTGATGAGGCATCAGTCCGTCTGAAGTATAGTGATGGTCGATTTAGATTATGGATAAAATCTGATCAGGAAATTCCGAGACATTTACATCGTCCCCGGGTACAAGGTGGTGCGACTCTACTGATTTGGGCTGGCATTTGGACCAATGGCCGCTCTGAACTTCACATACAGCAAGGAACCATGAATTCTGAACGCTATGTGAATGTTTTACGAATGAACATTGGCCAAATGACAGATCAACTTGGTGATCCATCGACTTGGTTATTTATGGATGATAATGCTACGTGTCTCAGGAGTAGTAGAGTCAACTTATGCAAGTCTCAATTAGGGCTTAGGACATTATCTTGGCCAGCTCGTTCTCCTGTTCTGAATCCCATAGAAAATGTATGGAGTATTCTAAAACGTAACGTTCGTCGTTCACTGCTACCTACAGATGGCGTATCACAACTTACGTCACTGTTAAAAAGAGAGTGGAGAAAGTTAGATCAGTCAAAAATCAACGATATCATCGAATCAATGCCTAGACGAATTGGTAATGTCATTGACAATAAGGGTAGGGCCACAAAATATTAGCTTCTTAAGAACCGTTACTGTATCATAGCTTATCAGATTATATAAGGACATTTAAATATATTAGGGACATGAAATAACATGGAAAATGCTTTCTGTATCATACTTATGTTTTATTTAGTCAAATTTTAGGATGATCCACTTTTTATGAAACGGACTGTACTACCCATAGGTAAAACTGAGGATTCTGAACTTCTGGGTGTGATCTACAATGCCGATCCTCTCTGGGACTCGCATGTGGATTGCATCAGTCGGATAGCATGTCAACGAATTTACAAGAAGTTGCTAAGTCACATCACGAAGAAACAGTTGATTGCCATTTATAATGCCGTCATACTCGGTGTAATCGAGTACGGTACTGTGCACCATTATTTGTAGAAATGAGCCAGTCAAACACGGAAAAGATAGAAATGATACGAAGGAGGTGCCACCGAATCATTAATTAATATGTAGCTCCATTACCTGCTCATTTTGTGTAATTTTTAACTATGTGTCATCTCGATTTTCAATTATTGAAATATACGTTTCTTGTCTTATCTTATCTTATCTTATATCCTCACCAGTGTTCGTTGCAATCATCTTTGAAGTTCAAGAAATTGTCGTTGAAAAAATTTATTTAAAAATTATTATTCGCGAACTCATTATAATTTCTTAGTGATCTACATTTCTGAAGAACTAACTGTATGTCATCAAAAGTTGTCAGTTTGACTCTGAGAAGAGATATACCAGAATATTTGAAAGTTTTCAATCAAGATACATTGTCAGCAATATCGTTTGGCGAACCTACATAAAACCGTTTTCTAATAATTCTTCTCTTGGTCATCGGACTTTCCATCATCCATTGTCCCATCAGTTCACAGAGTAAGCCCTTTCACAACAACATTTTTCTATAGTGTATGTGTAGAACATTTATTTTTTGCTTTTGCGAGTCCTCCTCCTATGTAAATATTCCATGACTGTTATTTCTTGTAACTCGTTCTCTTGAACAAGAAAATTGTGGCTTGATTTTTAATTTGCAGCAATTTGCGGCAGCAAGATATGAACGCACAAATATTCTTTTACTAATGGCGGTCAGTCATGCCCTAGCCTTGACATTAGATTGATTCATTAACTAGCGGTGACATTGCTTGAGATGGCTTTTGTGTGGTCCTGGTTTTAGTTTAGGGTTTGATGATTTTGTTGACTTCTGTAATAAATCAGATTAAGTTCACATCACAGAATTAGATTCATCTGCGCGCAGATAAACAAAATATTTAACTCTGTGCTTCACACTTTCTGGAGCGCTCTCGGGCGCTGAAAAGGTACGCTAAATTTTTTTCACTGATTTCGGCTTTTCCATGCCTCTGACAGTTGAATAAGTCATCTACAGAGGAAGTTGGTCAAGAAGTGGCACTGGTCTGCGGTTGCAGATTAGTATATGGCGATTTTGTGTTTTTAAATTCTAGAAACTAACTTATTTTGGAGCTTTCGGGCGCTAATGGAGGTAAGTGCCAATTTTCTTGCATTGATTGCAGCCCAGCCATGCCTTCGACATTTGAATCTTTCATCAATGGAGTAAACTGGTTCAGAAATGTAGCTTGATCTTTTGAATGATAAATTAATTATGCGAATTAGACTATTTATAATAATGTACTTAATGATGTTAAATTGAGTAACTTCAGTAATTATCGTTAAGTTTTTGAACAATATTGTATCGATGTAAACATTTCTTCAACCATCCATTCTTAGAAGCTACAATATTTCCTCATGCATGTAAATAGTGAATGCAAGGAAACGTCTTTGTTCTATTCTTCTCTCTCAGGAAGTTCACTATGATCGCCAACAATGGATCTACTTAGGAACATGAAGCTTCTCACTCAAATGCACGATATCCTGGTTACTGAACGCCAAGGAAAACAAGACTGAATTCATTCTCAGCAGATAAAAATATATTGATGATGTCATTCTCATAAAGAGATAGTCACGAATTGTCCAAAAAAATCATGACGTTTAAATGGAAATGAGATAGACTATTAAATATTGATGTCGTCCCTTTCATCGATATGATACAATTTTGCAATATTTGTTGCAATTCTGCTATAAGATATTGACGGAACAGGCTGCCAAGAAAGGATAGTCAACCAAACCGAAAGGTGACCCATCAACCCACTGGCCGGCCACTTTGAAGCTGGGTTTTGGAGTCGTGATTCATCTATCCCGGATGCGGCTGTCCACCACGGCTCCGTGCGGCTGCGACGCCGACCCAAGACCCTTCGAAATAGAGTCGGATCCCAACACGAGACCAAAAATGAGACTTTTGCAGAATGAGGTGCAACCTGTGGCTATTATGAAACTGCACATCTGTCGAGGTCCACCCGAACCTCTGATCTTGTTAGACAAAATTAAGGAAAGAACATATAAATGGGAAGCGGACTGATGTTTTTGGTAGAATGACATCTTGTGTGTTTTCTGTGATTAAGTGAGACGTACACGGCAAGTGTAGAACCATCTCTAGGTCAGACGATTCATTAACATACTCGTACCATAGTTTAAGAAGCTAGACAAATTTAGGTTTCTCAAATCAATTCTTTTTCTCGTCGAACACAGCATCTTGACTCAATTCCAAGTGAACCTTATTGTCTTTAAATACATTTTCGCATGCATCACCGATGGGAGAAATAAACACAGGATAGAAAATGACTTCAAAGATATCCATGCTAAAATTTATGACTAATGATTTTTCTTGTGCTTCCGGCTCAAAACTTTTACAAGGCATGAATCTCTACTTTTCGGGGAATATAATTGAAGTCTCTGAAATAGTCCCCACCACGATCGCTCTTCGTGCTTAATCAGAAGCCAGTGAAAAAATTTCATTCTTCAAGAGTGAGGCATCATTAATTAATAAGAGGTATTTTAGTTGGACACATCGGTCAAAGTGAAAGGCTTTGCAAAATCAAAATTCTAAATTAAATTTAGAGTCGGCTGAAAAGAGATATTTTTACTGCCAAAATTCATGTGTAAATAAATGTACACGCAGGATGCAATGTCCACTTGGTCTTGTCCTTATCTAAGATGAAATACACATGACTAAGTAATAAAGATTTCTTCATTAATGGATTATTGTTGATGTAACCGTCGTCAGTGAAGGTTGTGTAATTATGTTGCTCGTCGTTCAGGGATTGTTCTGTCACAGTCACGTTTCCTGCGGTATTTCTGGAGAAAATTTTATGTCATCATAATCGTTGTCAGCAGCCGCTTCGATTGGTATTATTATCATCATCGATAAATTTACGGTTTTTTCACTATTGGTCATTGTCAGTCTGCGCATGTCCAGCAGATTGTGAATTCATCTCCACGCTAGCAAACTTTGTCGTCTGCGTTCACGGTGTATTCGAGGTGCGTGCGCTATTGGTTCGCTTCAGCTATTGTCTACCATTGAGCATTGGTTATACAATCATCTGTTCACAATTTCAACAATTGCAAATGTCTGAAAGGCGGAGCTCTCGATTTAGCACTCAAAACGCATCTTTGATGGCTCAAATCAGATTACTGTTTTCCAAATCTGAATCACGAATTAGCGCCAAAATTGATGCCTTGACGTCAAGAATTGATCAGATAGAATCGAACTTTGATGGTTTACGACTTTATCAAGCTAAGATTGATATTAATGTCAAACATATGAAACATGTTATCACCTCTTAACAATTGTGTATAGAAAGCAAGAGAATAGTATCAGATTCAATTTGATAGCACATGGAATTCCGGAGTCTGGTTTATTAACGGATGATTCTGTTTTGTTGAGTGGATATAAAAAAAGCTTCAATATATTTATAATAAAATTGATTCAGATTTCAACAAGGCTGATATAGTCTCTACGTCTCGAATTGGTCGTCATGATGAAAACAAAATAAGACCATTGAGGATAATTTTTGCTAATCGCGAAGCAAAAAAATTGCGTTTTATTTAACCAAAAGCGCACCCGTGCAGATGCATCACTTTCTTCACAAAATATTTTCTTTATCAAAGATTTATCAGTTCATAACGGAAAGAAGAAAACGATTAAGAGACGTTGCAAGGAGTTGAGAGCCTCGAATTCAGATAGCAGTAAAATTTTCATCAAATCAATCAAATCAGGAAGAATGTTCAGGGATGGTACAGTTTTAGATCGTATTGATATTTCTAAACAACCGTTATTACAAATTGACGCAGTTGTTGTGTATTCATTCGCTCAGAAATATGCTTCGTATATTAATCGCTATTACTTTGAAACCTCTCACCTCCCTACAACCTCATTAATAGATTTAGCAAAGAGCAGTCGTAAAGTTCAATATCAATGTACCGACACTTTTAAGATTATTCAATGATCGCTCCGTGTGTTCTTTTGAAAAATGCTGCGAATTTTCCTTGTTCATCGATGACACTGATATAGATATTATTTTCCTGACTGAGACTTGGCTTCGTTCTGTAGATGAACATTTTTGTGGAGCGTTGTTCTCTTCAACCCATCTTATGAATTCGCTTCCTCGTACGGTGTCAAGAGGTGGTGGTATTGGCATTATACATAAACGGAGTCCTCGTCATGTGAGTTTCATTGAGTCGCTTCCGTTTTTGCACACAACTCTTGAATTGATGCAATTATCTGTAATGGTAAAAAGCTTTTTCTAACATTCTTTTGTATTTATCGTCCTCCTCCAAGATCTAAGAACCAGCTAAAAGTTTCAACATTTTTTGATGAATTTTCAGCATTTCTGGACTATGTCAATTCAATTCAAGATTATGTTTGTATTGTTGGTGACTTAAATTTTCACATTGATAACTACAAGGATAGCAGTGCAAAGAAGTTCTTAAAATGTCTGCAGATGTTTGATCTGAAGCAAATTGCAATGCATTCAACGCATATAAAGGATCACAATCTGGATTTGGTTATTTGACGTGAGTCAGATGAGTTGATATTCATTGTGGAGACATCTGATACCTTGGAACCTGTTCGTTGCTTGTCGCAATTTATGGAGTATTGATCACTCTGCGTTTGGTCGTGATTTATCTGATGGACTAAAAAGCTTTGACCGTTCCGATGTTACAAACTGCAATAACACATTGAGAAAAATATTGAACATTCATGATCCTGCAGAACAACGTCAGTGTAAACGAAGATCTTTGCCTTGGTTTCGGGCAATTAGCACCGAACTTCTTTCCCTCAAGCGTACGCGTCGTCGTGCTGAGCTCAATTGGTGCAAGTCTGGACTAACTGCTGACATGCTTACTCATAAAGATGCTAAGCTTCAGGTAATTAGACCCGAACAAAATCAAATTACTGCAATAAATTGATCAACGAGGTTAAAACCAGTAAAGAGCTGTTTAAAGTTGTGAATGATCAAACCTCAAACAAGAAGCGGAATCAAGTTCCAGCAATTTACTGTTCTACGGATTTACCTGATTTATTTCTGAATTATTTCGCTGATAAGATTTTGTGCGTAAAGAGACAAATCATTAGTGCTACTAATAGTGATACTGATAGTCATGTTTCTGATCTGTGTTTCTCCGGGGTTCCATTATCTTCTTTCAGTGTAATGTCACAGTCTGACATACGTGAAACCATAGCTAAATTATTATTGAAATCATCAATCTTGGATCCTATTCCTGTAGCAACACTGAAAGATCACATTGATGACGTGCTACCTGTGATTACTGAAATTGTCTATTAATCATTGAAAACGGCTGTCTTTTCTGTTGCTTTAGAGAAATATGCTGTTATCAAGCCCTTATTAAAAAATGCCACATTGGATAAGAATTCTTTTGAAAATTATCGTCCGGTGTCACAAATACATCTTCTGTAAAAAATGATTGAGAAAGTACTCGTAGTTTCTCAACAGTTGATGCAACATCTGACTGCGAATAACTTATTTGAACCTTTTCAATCAGCTTACCGGTCGAATCATTGCACGTAGATGTCACTATTGAAAATCGTGAATGACTTAAAATTATCTTTTGACGATGGTCAAGTGTCTGTCCTTGTGCTTGTTGATTTGACTTCTGCATTTGATGCCGTTGATCATGATATTTTGGAATCCCGTCTGAAATACACGCATGGCGTGACAGGAACAGTTTATGAATGGTTCGCATCATACTTATCTCAAAGGACTCAGTCTGTTATGGTGTCTGACAGCATATCCAAAAAATAATTTATTTCATGTGGGGTACCGCAAGGTTCCGTCCTAGTACCTATTTTATTTTCGCTTTATCTCTCACCAATCTCGAAAGTGTTCGGCTACCACTCCTTCAAATACCATATTTATGCGATGACTGTCAATTCTATCAAAGCAGACTTCTGAACGAGTACATGAGCTCTTGCTGTCTGCGAATTACTGTTCTCATCAAGTGGAGGGTTGGTTGGCAAGTAATCAACTGATTTTGAATAGATGGAAGACTGAAGTGATTATGGTGTGTCCCCAAGCATAAGAATTCCAACTGAGCCGCAACCACATTTTGATTTTTCTCAGAAAGTGAGGAATCTTGGCATATCACTCAATCGAAACTTTGATTTATGGTGTCACGTTATCAACTTGATTCGTGTTTTAAATTGTGAGTTGCGCCGTTTGCGCCTTATCCGACGCTATTTATCAACGGATGCGTGTAAAACTGTGGTGTGCAGTACTATTCTATCTAGAATTGATTACTGTAATTCAATTCTGTATAACTGTCCAACGTATCTTCTGGATAAGCTGCAGAGTTTTCAAAACAATGCGGCAAGATTAACTAACTATGCGTATTCCGAAATACGATCACATATCGTGTCATCCTTCTGATTTACACTGGCTTCGCATATGACAGCGGATATGTTTTAAAATTTGTGTTACGGTGTACGAGATTCTTCAAGGCTCTTATCTCTCCTATTTGTCAGATCTCGTATCCGTATATGTTCCTAGGCGATCGTTGCGTTCATCTGATAATGACCGAATTCTGGAGTCTCGTAATTATCGGACTCGCTTTGGAAGAGGATCATTTTCCTATGCTGCACCCACATTGTGGAATTCCTTACCAAGAGACGTGAGGAGCTCTGCATCCCTACACTCCTTTAAAAGCTCTTTGAAGACATACTTTATTTCTTGCCTGTGTTTATTGTTTACATGTAATGTTGTATGATTTTGTGGCGCCATGAACTCTCCCAGTAATGGCGCTCTATAAATATACAGCAATTATCATTATTGAATGAAGGGTGCGGCATTGGTATGTGGGATTTCAATGTCGTCCTATTAGCAGAATTTTTCCGGTATTAAACAATCTTCATGCTTTTTCAGTTGTTAAAAAAGTTACTGCAATTTTTACCAATGTATGATATATAGTTAACATATTTTTTCACAGGTTTCTGCAATAGACTCTAGATACTATATTTTGACATTTCGTCATCAATAAAGAGTGTAATATCATGCATTTGTCTCTTTGAATGTCTTGACATGTGCAATGAATTCATGATTCATTTATATTATCCTATAAATATAGTTCTTGGCATACAAGGACTTCGTCACTCCGAATTTTAAAATCATAGAAAACTATGTACTAGTTTCATTTCCAACCTTTGTCAAATACAAAGCATAGTTTGCCTCAACTCAACAAACAGAAAAACAAAATTGCATGAAGACAATAATTGTAGATGTAAATATAATAGGCGAGCTTGTAGCCTATACCTATATTTGTATTACATCCATTCGCGCAATCTATGGTAAGTAAGCTATATATCTAACAGTGGAAGTGAATAATCATTACACTTTCTTCATACAAGAGCTGAACCTAGAGAACTATCATAGGAAATGTGCGCGTCTTCACGCCTGAACTAACGCCATGTACATTATATCGCAGATAGGTGATAAAAAGCTTTCAATCAAGATTCCTTAAAATGAAGAAAGTAAGGCGCCACAGTTAGATTGTACAAAAGTGGGTGGCGCCCAATCCGACCTTTCACTGTGCCAATGTGTACTATTCAATAGTCTATATTGGTTGCTTTATTAAAACATGAATGCATATTCCCGCGTATGAACATTCAGGCAGCTCATTCTAGGCCAATGCTTCAGACAGTGTTGAGATACTATTTCTGAATTTTGACGCATGATAAGAGACATGAATGTATTTTTCAAGGCTACTTCTAATTGCATGAGTGACATTTCCTTAGTCTTCGTATGAAAAACAGCTTAAATCCCATAAACGTGCCATGTTTTATCAAAGCAAAAATATTATGCTTCGAAATTGATGATAATATCACACCAAATTATCTTCATTTAAAATCTATAATCAAATCTGTAACATGAGAAGCCTTGCTACATTATTACTTCTTCAAAACAAATCATTGACCACAAAAATCTCTATGCAAAACTGCATGCATAGTAGGCCTACTCGCGTCCCAGTTCTCGTCCTCCAGAAAACGGCCATTGTTGCTAACGCTGTGACGCAGTATGGCATCACTCACAGATTTACAAGATTTTTTACACAACTGTGCGAAGATTGTATAAGTACAGGACGGGAGGACCGAGGAACCCAGGTGCAATTCACGGGTAAGAAACAAATTGCAATACGTACGGTTTCAATAATAATTGATGCAGGATGAACACGCTTGAATGTCATGTTGTCAAATGATTGCAAACAAGGATAACAAACTCAGTGAGCTTATTAATTTAGTAGCTCGCCAGGGTATTAAACCCTTTTTGATTTTTAGACTTCTAAAACATCTCAACATTGACGTCTAGTCAAACAATGCTGTAAAGCTCATGGTTTTCTCATTTGAAGAGGGCCTAAACACACTGTGCCTCTACAGAGAGAGAGACATGTTTATTGACAAGCAAAATGAAAATCAGAAAAACACAAGTCAATGCAACATTTCAGTATTTCACAAATTATGTAGTCTGCAAAAATGTTGATCACAAAAAGTAGATGACTGCAGGATGCTCATTGGCGGAAAAAATGAATTGCGCCGGATTGTAGTTCGACAGAACGGGACTAAAAGTCGACCGCTTGGTAGTTTATGCGGGATTAAGAGTCTTATGGTAGTTTCGGCATTCCGGATCCATTCAAAAAGCCTCAAAGCTGCCGATTTCCTCCTCGTATCAAGATCAATCGCGACACCACAATCTTTGATTTTTAAACAACGGTTCTGAATAGCTTGAAGTCCATTTGAATCACTTTTTGATTAGCCTATAAAGGCAGGGCATGCATATTCTATTAATGAACGAATTAAAACGTTGAAAATAAGAATAAATTGGTCAGGAGTGGTGAGGGCTCTGATCCGGCGCAAAATGTATAATCGCTGCGCACACTTGCTTTCAATGTGGCCTATGTGAAGTTTCCAACTCAAAGTATCACTGAGAAATACACCTAAGAAACGCACGCTCTCCTGAAAGTCAACGTCAGAAATAGTAGTAAGCAAAACTCCACTTCTGGATAGCGCAAGATGGCCGCCGTCGCTGACGTCCCCCTCCCCCCTCTGGAACGGCAGAGTGTCGTGGTCGGCCGCCGTGGTGCTTCGGGTCTGACTCCCCCCCCTCTGGAACGCCAGAGTGTCGTGGTGGACTTGGGCGACCGCCAGGATTTGTCTTGAAGCTATAGTGTGTGATGTTTTTCGTGCAATCTGCTGAATGTTGGGTTGTAAAATGGACTGTTTCGAGTGGAAGGAGTGCTCGGATGGGAAAACGGAGGCCAGATTCGGATTCAGCGTGAAATTCTGCATCGGTATGGTGAATTTGAACGCAATCGGAGCGAAAAAATTTTCGCTGACGTCCCCCCGCCCTCTGGACAGCTCGCTTCGATCTTGGCTTCTAGTGGACGGATTTTGTCGTGCCATAGCTCGTTTGAAAGCTAAGAGTGAGACAAATTCACTGAAAGAATCGGCTTGTTCATATCTGTCTTCGTTTAGATGTGACACGCCATTTAAGATTTTGGGACATTGGCGAAAAACGACAGAGTTAGAATTTGGGACGTTTTGGGCTGTAGCTTCAAAACGAAGCATCGGATTGGAAAACGAATTTCAGATTTGGAATCAGCGTGAAATTCTCTATCTGTATGGTGAGTTTCAAGTCAATCGGCGAGAAAAAATTTTTCATCACAAAATTTTTTCGAAAAAACGAGTTAGAATTTTTGCGATGGCTGCCTACTGTAGAGCCAAAACGAAGCATCGGATGAGAAAACGGAGTCCAGATTTGGAGTCAGCATGAAATTCTACATTGAAAATGGTATATTTCCAGCTCAATCGGACCTCCAGAATCGATGATAGAAGCGTTTTAAGTTTTTGGATGGTGGATATTACGTCATCAGCTGATCGTCACAAACTATATAAGCTGGGAACCGACAGTGAGTTGTCATTCAGACAAGAGATTGCCAAAGGTAGGTCGTCTCTCTGAGCTCCGATGATAGCATCGGACATTCCAAATTCCGGGTTTCTGCAAGAAACCGACTTAGAAAATTTCATTGCTGATATCAGCTAAGGCGTCAGACTTAGAGGTTAGCCAGGAGATGGCCTTCGTCTCCAGGCCATAAAAGACTCCAAAACTTTAAAGGCTTGTAACTTTGCTTCTACAAGTCCGTTTGACTTGATTCAGAAAAGGTTCGGTCGCTATTGACCTGCCCTAAGTGATAGACTACTTATAAAATTACATAAGTAGTGCTAAAAAGTTGAAAAATTTAAATTCACTAGTTTTGGAGGTTTTCTGGGGTTTTCGACCCTGCTGAAGTCAATGAAAGCATTTTTAATGATGTCTGAGCCAGTCTTCTCATGGTATAAGCGGCTTTTCACTGAAAGCGAGCAAGACACGGAGAGTTTTGCTGTAATATTCCACTGACAGGGTGTTCCTTCGGGACGGCGGACGATGCCGTAGTAATAAGTGTGGCAAGGGAGTGTGTCATAGTTTAGACCGTAACCGCTGGGACAACTCATGTCTCATGTTGGGCATTTGACACAGTTCTCAACGTAGCACTTTGAACGCCAATCGGTTGAGTCTTAGCTATCTTGTCATGGGTGGCCTCTAAACATCTCCATTGCAAAACGCTGGTGAATCAAGCTCTCTACGGCTTGCTATCAAGCTGATCAAAGCAATAACTTGGGATGTTTCCTCAAGGTTTTCAAGTATGCTGAGTTCAAATCTGCTATCAGATTTGAAATTTAACTAAGTTTAAGGCAGCTTTGAGGGGTTAGATCCCAGCTACTGTTCACTACCTTTGACTCGGCGTTGCTGTTACCACTTCGGGGCAGTGACAATGATGTCTTCAGCTGTAAATAGCGGGTATCGGGGAAGATCTCTCACTTCCATAGTGATCAGTACAAGGCCTTCGGGCTGTCGACGGGATCGAGTGCCACTCACTACACTCAAATCTATCATTCCTCACTAAGTGTAAAAATCATTGTTTTCCGTTTTTATAAACTAGGAATCAATCTTTTGCTATCAAACGTTTACGGACTTATAATCATTGTTTTCCCCTTTTCACTTCAGAAAATGGTTAACTACAATAATGCCAAGACGGCTTTCAAGCTCTGCGTTTGCAGAAAAATCTTTCGCAGTGATGCTTTTAAGAAACACTCTTGTGTGAATAAGCGAATGGTAGGGGCCATTCGATACTTTTGCAGCAGCCATAATACATCTCGCCTTGTCGAGACGTTACCGGAGTGGCATGCGAAGCATAGCAGTTGCAGTCAACCAGAGCTGACTGAGGAGACGAAGCAAAGTCTCTTCAGCTCAGAGTTAAAAGCTCTGGAGACTCAGTGCGCTGTCGAGTCTATCGCGTCAGCAGAGCCTCCCTCATCTAGTGTGCCAGCAAAGGCTCTCTCACCCACCCCGATTGAGTCTTCTCCGAAGTCGAGTAAATCCTCCTCTACCGATGAGTCGGCTACTAGTAGCAGCGACAGTGAGGAAGAGGAGGAGGAGGAAAAAGGCTCGGCGAAGGCTGACCTAGTCGAGAGTGTCTACCTCGATAGCGAGGTAGAGGCGGTGAGGGAAGTCGACCTCGATAGCGAGGTGCAGCCGGCTAAGTCGTCGAGCAGTGGTGGGATTGCGGCTCAATGTCGCAACTTCATTATGCGCCCACCACTGGTTGATAACTATGACAAGCTGAAGAATGAGTTGGAAGTGTGGAAGAGCGACTGTTTCTTCTATAAAGCGAGTTCCGAGAACCTCTCGCGAGTCACTCAGGAGCTCAAGAAAACTCAAGCTAGTCTTTTTGAGAAAGAAGGAGAGCTCGATCGCGAGAGGTTCTCGCACCTCGCTAGTAAGGCTAGAGAAGAACAGCTCCTGATCGAGAGAGAGAGAGTCAGGAGAAGGAGTTGAGAAAGATGAGGGAGGAGGTGGAAGGGCTGCGAAAGCAGTTGGGGAAGGTGGTGGCGACTAATCAGGAGCTGCACCAACAAGTGATGAGTAGCAGTACTCGACGATCAAGTCGCCTCCACATTCCCCTAGATAAGAAAGGAGGTGTGCCCGCAAGACCGCTCCTCTGTGAACGTGGCAGAGACGAAATGTGTTACATCAGGGCTAAAAAAGGTATCGAATGCCTTCATTTTACATTCGACCATAAGGAGGCAATCACAGGATTCCTGTTCGAACCACGTCCGGAGAAGATCTGTAAGTTAAAACAAGTAACTTAGAGTTCAAGATGATAACCAACAACTTCTTTCTTTACAGATATCAATGAGAAGCGCCCACCTGCTTCCGTCAACGAGCCGGAGGCGAAGCGGCAAGCTTGAGTCACATATTCCTTCAATCATCCCGAGAACGAACCACCGGCTCTCTTAAGGGCCACCATGGGGCAAGATTCGATAGAACCTCCTCGCGGTTTGCCCTGGGCAGTCTTCGGACTGGCGAATACTATCATTAAGTTGAATCTGCTATCAGTCAACTTGAACGTTATGCAGTCGATTGCTATCCCTGAAGCATTCTGATTCGCTGTTCAGCAATTCATTGTTAAAAACCCTATATAAGCCAGAAGATTGTAGCGCTTCTCATTCAATTTCAAGTCACGATGGAAGCAACGTCTCCTACCAACAGCATTCCCGTCTTCATCGATGAAGACAACTCCATTCCCGAGTTCATCATCCTCGACGAGTGGAATGAAGAGGATGATAAGGGGAAGATCAAGAAGATCGTTTGGACGGATGGGGTGTGGACTCCAAATACCACTCGCATCCGAAAGGTGCCAGATGCACCAGCGCGACCTCGGTGGTATAGGGTCTATGACAACCTAACCGTCATACCCATTGACTATTCCAGCCAATAGTCAACTTAAATTCACACCCCGAGAACGAACCACCGGCTCTCTTAAGGGCCACCATGGGGCAAGACATGATAGAACCTCCTCGCGGTTTGCCCTGGGCAGTCTTCAGACTGGCGAATACTATCATTAAGTTGAATCTGCTATCAGTCAACTTGAACGTTGCAAATGAAGTTCGGTGTAATACTTCCTTTCGACGGGCGTTCCTGTAAAGGGCGGCGGTGAAACCCGTAGCTATGTATACCGCAAGGGACATTCGGCAATGGTCAATATTGTTAAACCTCTCTGCGTCATGTTTGCAAGTGATTGCTTCTGTCTCAACGTAGTATGCATTCGCGCCAGGGCGACATTTAGCCAACTGTCGAAGGTTGCCTAAAACTTTCCATTGCATACGTTATGAGAACCATGAGTTCTACCTGTCTCTATCAATGAGACGAATTGATGAATGGAATGAAATGGGAGGACACTCACCCGCCACACGCAACATAACACACTTCTCTCCTCCGTAGTCTAACAAGCTCTTTATACATGGATCGCAGTCGATTGATATCTCTGTATCATGTAAGCTATCTAAATTTTATTTAACACTATTTCATCTACCATCATCGCCCATATGAAATGTTATAAGATTTACAAGTTAGACTAAGCGTGCTACTATTTCCAAATGAATAAAGTATACATGGTTAAATCATCCACTTAAGCCCATCCGTAGTCTAACAAGCTCTTTACACATGGATCGCAGTCGATTGCTATCCCTGTATCAGAAGTGTAAGCCATTTAAATTTTATTTAACACTATTTCATCTACCATCATCACCCATATGAAGTGTCATAAGATTTACAAGTTAGACTAAGCGTTCTACTATTTGTAAATGAAAGATATCGTTTCAAGAGTTTACAAGTTAGAAATAAAGTTTCAATGGTGTATACGTTAGAAATAAAGTTTTAGCTGTTTGTATATCAAAATAAAGTTTCAAGAGTTTACAAGTTAGAAATAAAGTTTCAATAGTGTATGCGTTAGAAATAAAGTTTTAGCTGTTTGTATATCAAAATAAAGTTTCAAGAGTTTACAAGTTAGAAATAAAGTTTCAATAGTGTATGCGTTAGAAATAAAGTTTTAGCTGTTTGTATATCAAAATAAAGTTTCAAGAGTTTACAAGTTAGAAATAAAGTTTCAATAGTGTGTATGTTAGAATTAAAGGTGTAACTGTTTGTAAAAATAAGATCGCAAGATTTACTAGTTTACAAGTTAGACTAAGTGTAAATTAAAAGTAAAATGATAACTGTTCACGAGTTAAAGCGTCGATGCAACGATGAACAATTAATAAGCTGAAAAGTTTTAGATTCACTTTAACATTACCATATGTTTGCAGATAGAAATGTATCACAGCAAAGCTACTTCAAGAGTTAGTTTGCCAGGAGTGTATCATCTCAAACTTTTACTCCGACTGTGGAACATTGATTTTCATGATGAAGATTAAAATAGTTAGATTCGATGACGAACAAGATTTACTAGTTTACAAGTTGGACAAAGCGTTCTACTATTTGTAAATGAAAGATATCATTTCAACAGTTTACCAGTTAGAAATAAAGTTTCAACAGTCTACAAGTTAAAAATAAAGTTTCAACCGTTCACAAGTTAAAAATAAAGTTTCAATAGTTTACAAGTTAAGAATAAAGTTTCAATAGTGTGCATGTTAAGAATAAAGTTCTATCTGTTTATATGTTAGAAATAGAATGAAGTTTCACCAGTTTACAAGTTAAGTATAAAGTTTTATCTGTTTGTATGTTAGAAATAAAGTTCTATCTGTTTATATGTTAGAAATAGAATGAAGTTTCACCAGTTTACAAGTTAAGAATAAAGTTCTATCTGTTTATATGTTAGAAAAAAAATGAAGTTTCATCAGTTTACAAGTTAAGAATAAAGTTTCAATAGTTTACAAGTTAAGAATAAAGTTTCAATAGTGTGCATGTTAAGAATAAAGTTCTATTTGTTTATATGTTAGAAATAAAATGAAGTTTCACCAGTTTACAAGTTACGAATAAAGTTCTATCTGTTTAAGTTTACAAGTTAAGAATAAAGTTCTATCTGTTTGTATGTTAGAAATAAAACAAAGTTTCAACCGTTAACAAGTTAAAAATAAAGTTTCAATAGTTTGCAAGTTAAAACTAATGTTTCAATAGTGCGTATGTTAAGAATAAAGTTTTATCTGTTTATATGTTAGAAATAGAATGAAGTTTCACCAGTTTACAAGTTAAGAATAAAGTTCTATCTGTTTATATGTTAGAAATAAATTGAAGTTTCATCAGTTTACAAGTTAAGAATAAAGTTTTATCTGTTTGTATGTTAGAAATAAAGTTTCAACCGTTAACAAGTTAAAAATAAAGTTTCAATAGTTTGCAAGTTAAAACCAATGTTTCAATAGTGCGTATGTTAAGAATAAAGTTTTATCTGTTTGTATGTTAGAAATAAAATGAAGCTTCACCAGTTTACAAGTTAAGAATAAAGTTTTATCTGCTTGTATGCCAGAAATGAAATAAAGTTTCACCAGTTGAAAAGTTATAAACAAAGTTTCAATAAGGTGTAAGTTAGAAATAAAGTTTCAACCGTTGCCGTTTACAAGTTAAAAATAAAGTTTCAATAGTGTGTATGTTAAGAATAAAGTTCTATCTGTTTGTATGTTAGAAATAGAATGAAGTTTCACCAGTTGGCAAGTTAAGAATAGAGTTCTATCTGTTTGTATGTTAGAAATAAAACAAAGTTTCAACCGTTTACAAGTTAAGAATAAAGTTTCAATAGTGTGTATGTTAAGAATAAAGTTCTATCTGTTTGTACGTTAGAAATAGAATGAAGTTTCACCAGTTTACAAGTTAAGAATAAAGTTCTATCTGTTTATATGTTAGAAATAAATTGAAGTTTCATCAGTTTACAAGTCAAGAATAAAGTTTTAACTGCTTGTATGTTAGAAATAGAGGTATGACAGTTTATGTGCTAGAAAGAAAGGTATAACTGTTTGTAAGACTAGATCGTAAGATTTCCTAGTTGGCAAGTTAGACTCAGCGTTCTACTAGTTGTAAATGAAAAATATCGTTTCAACAGTTTACAGATTAAAATAAAGTTTCAATAGTGTGTATGATGGAAATAAAGTTTAAGCACTTTGCGCGTTAGAAATAAATTTTCAGCCGTTTACAAGTTAAAAATAAAGTTTCAAAAGTGTGTACGTTAGAAATAAAGTTTTAGCTGTTTATATGTTAGAAACAAAATAAAGTTTCAACAGTTTACAAGTTGAAAAACAAAGTTTCAACAGTGTGTACGTTAGAAATAAATGAAAGTAAGAACTTCATCGCATGAGTATTCAAAGCATGTTTTGCAAATCAAATGTGAATCATACTGACATGATAGAATCAAGCTTGACAAACGCGTTTGTCAAGTTCATCAAGTTCAGCTGACTCCAAATCTGGCCTCCGTTTTCTCATCCGATGCTTCGTTTTGGCTCTACAGTAGGCAGCCATCGCAAAAATTCTAACTCGTTTTTTCGAAAAAATTTTGTGATGAAATATTTTTTCTCGCCGATTGACTTGAAACTCACCATACAGATGCAGAATTTCACGCTGATTCCAAATCTGAAATCCGTTTTCCAATCCGATGCTTCGTTTTGAAGCTACAGCCCAAAACGTCCCAAATTCTAACTCTGTCGTTTTTCACCAATCTCCCAAAATCTTAAATGGCTAGTCACATCTAAACGAAGACAGATATGAACAAGCCGATTCTTTCAGTGAATTTGTCTCACTCTTAGCTTTCAAACGAGCTATTGCACGACAAAATCCGTCCACTGGAAGCCAAGATCGAAGGTAGCTCTCCCGAGGGGGGGGGGACGTCAGCGAAAATTTTTTCTCTCCGATTGACTTGAAACTTACCATACAGATGCAGAATTTCATGCTGATTCCAAATCTGAAATCCGTTTTCTAATCCGATGCTTCGTTTTGAAGCTACAGCCCAAAACGTCCCAAATTCTAACTCTGTCGTTTTTAGCCAATGTCCCAAAATCTTAAATGGCGTGTCACATCTAAACGAAGACAGATATGAACAAGCCGATTCTTTCAGTGAATTTGTCTCACTCTTAGCTTTCAAACGAGCTATGGCACGACAAAATCCGTCCACTAGAAGCCAAGATCGAAGCGAGCACTCCCGAGGGGGGGGACGTCAGCCAAAAATTTTTTCTCTCCGATTGCGTTCAAATTCACCATACCGATGCAGAATTTCACGCTGAATCCGAATCTGGCCTCCGTTTTCTCATCCGATGCTTCTTTTTGGTGCTATACACCAAAACGTCCCAAATTCTAACTCTGTCGTTTTTTTCGAAAAATGTTGAAAATTTTTTCTCGCCGATTGACTTGAAACTCACCATACAGATAGAGAATTTCACGCTGATTCCAAATCTGAAATCCGTTTTCCAATCCGATGCTTCGTTTTGAAGCTACAGCCCAAAACGTCCCAAATTCTAACTCTGTCGTTTTTCACCAATCTCCCAAAATCTTAAATGGCGTGTCACATCTAAACGAAGACAGATATGAACAAGCCGATTCTTTCAGTGAATTTGTCTCACTCTTAGCTTTCAAACGAGCTATTGCACGACAAAATCCGTCCACTGGAAGCCAAGATCGAAGGTAGCTCTCCCGAGGGGGGGGGACGTCAGCGAAAATTTTTTCTCTCCGATTGACTTGAAACTTACCATACAGATGCAGAATTTCATGCTGATTCCAAATCTGAAATCCGTTTTCTAATCCGATGCTTCGTTTTGAAGCTACAGCCCAAAACGTCCCAAATTCTAACTCTGTCGTTTTTCACCAATCTCCCAAAATCTTAAATGGCGTGTCACATCTAAACGAAGACAGATATGAACAAGCCGATTCTTTCAGTGAATTTGTCTCACTCTTAGCTTTCAAACGAGCTATTGCACGACAAAATCCGTCCACTAGAAGCCAAGATCGAAGCGAGCTCTCCAGAGGGGGGGGACGTCAGCCAAAAATTTTTTCTCTCCGATTGCGTTCAAATTCACCATACCGATGCAGAATTTCACGCTGAATCCGAATCTGGCCTCCGTTTTCTCATCCGATGCTTCTTTTTGGTGCTATACACCAAAACGTCCCAAATTCTAACTCTGTCGTTTTTTCGAAAAATGTTGAAAATTTTTTCTCGCCGATTGACTTGAAACTCACCATACAGATAGAGAATTTCACGCTGATTCCAAATCTGAAATCCGTTTTCCAATCCGATGCTTCGTTTTGGCGCTACACACCAAAACGTCCCAAATTCTAACTCTGTCGTTTTTTTCGAAAAATGTTGAAAATTTTTTCTCGCCGATTGACTTGAAACTCACCATACAGATGCAGAATTTCACGCTGATTCCAAATCTGAAATCCGTTTTCCAATCCGATGCTTCGTTTTGAAGCTACAGCCCAAAAGGTCCCAAATTCTAACTCTGTCGTTTTTCACCAATCTCCCAAAATCTTAAATGGCGTGTCACATCTAAACGAAGACAGATATGAACAAGCCGATTCTTTCAGTGAATTTGTCTCACTCTTAGCTTTCAAACGAGCTATTGCACGACAAAATCCGTCCACTGGAAGCCAAGATCGAAGCGAGCTCTCCCGAGGGGGGGGACGTCAGCCAAAAATTTTTTCTCTCCGATTGCGTTCAAATTCACCATACCGATGCAGAATTTCACGCTGAATCCGAATCTGGCCTCCGTTTTCTAATCCGATGCTTCGTTTTGAAGCTACAGCCCAAAACGTCCCAAATTCTAACTCTGTCGTTTTAAGCCAATGTCCCAAAATCTTAAATGGCGTGTCACATCTAAACGAAGACAGATATGAACAAGCCGATTCTTTCAGTGAATTTGTCTCACTCTTAGCTTTCAAACGAGCTATTGCACGACAAAATCCGTCCACTGGAAGCCAAGATCGAAGGTAGCTCTCCCGAGGGGGGGGGACGTCAGCGAAAATTTTTTCTCTCCGATTGACTTGAAACTTACCATACAGATGCAGAATTTCATGCTGATTCCAAATCTGAAATCCGTTTTCTAATCCGATGCTTCGTTTTGAAGCTACAGCCCAAAACGTCCCAAATTCTAACTCTGTCGTTTTTCACCAATCTCCCAAAATCTTAAATGGCGTGTCACATCTAAACGAAGACAGATATGAACAAGCCGATTCTTTCAGTGAATTTGTCTCACTCTTAGCTTTCAAACGAGCTATTGCACGACAAAATCCGTCCACTAGAAGCCAAGATCGAAGCGAGCTCTCCCGAGGGGGGGGACGTCAGCCAAAAATTTTTTCTCTCCGATTGCGTTCAAATTCACCATACCGATGCAGAATTTCACGCTGAATCCGAATCTGGCCTCCGTTTTCTCATCCGATGCTTCTTTTTGGTGCTATACACCAAAACGTCCCAAATTCTAACTCTGTCGTTTTTTTCGAAAAATGTTGAAAATTTTTTCTCGCCGATTGACTTGAAACTCACCATACAGATGCAGAATTTCACGCTGATTCCAAATCTGAAATCCGTTTTCCAATCCGATGCTTCGTTTTGAAGCTACAGCCCAAAACGTCCCAAATTCTAACTCTGTCGTTTTTCACCAATCTCCCAAAATCTTAAATGGCGTGTCACATCTAAACGAAGACAGATATGAACAAGCCGATTCTTTCAGTGAATTTGTCTCACTCTTAGCTTTCAAACGAGCTATTGCACGACAAAATCCGTCCACTGGAAGCCAAGATCGAAGGTAGCTCTCCCGAGGGGGGGGACGTCAGCGAAAATTTTTTCTCTCCGATTGACTTGAAACTTACCATACAGATGCAGAATTTCATGCTGATTCCAAATCTGAAATCCGTTTTCTAATCCGATGCTTCGTTTTGAAGCTACAGCCCAAAACGTCCCAAATTCTAACTCTGTCGTTTTTCACCAATCTCCCAAAATCTTAAATGGCGTGTCACATCTAAACGAAGACAGATATGAACAAGCCGATTCTTTCAGTGAATTTGTCTCACTCTTAGCTTTCAAACGAGCTATTGCACGACAAAATCCGTCCACTAGAAGCCAAGATCGAAGCGAGCTCTCCAGAGGGGGGGGACGTCAGCCAAAAATTTTTTCTCTCCGATTGCGTTCAAATTCACCATACCGATGCAGAATTTCACGCTGAATCCGAATCTGGCCTCCGTTTTCTCATCGGATGCTTCTTTTTGGTGCTATACACCAAAACGTCCCAAATTCTAACTCTGTCGTTTTTTCGAAAAATGTTGAAAATTTTTTCTCGCCGATTGACTTGAAACTCACCATACAGATAGAGAATTTCACGCTGATTCCAAATCTGAAATCCGTTTTCCAATCCGATGCTTCGTTTTGGCGCTACACACCAAAACGTCCCAAATTCTAACTCTGTCGTTTTTTTCGAAAAATGTTGAAAATTTTTTCTCGCCGATTGACTTGAAACTCACCATACAGATGCAGAATTTCACGCTGATTCCAAATCTGAAATCCGTTTTCCAATCCGATGCTTCGTTTTGAAGCTACAGCCCAAAACGTCCCAAATTCTAACTCTGTCGTTTTTCACCAATCTCCCAAAATCTTAAATGGCGTGTCACATCTAAACGAAGACAGATATGAACAAGCCGATTCTTTCAGTGAATTTGTCTCACTCTTAGCTTTCAAACGAGCTATTGCACGACAAAATCCGTCCACTGGAAGCCAAGATCGAAGCGAGCTCTCCCGAGGGGGGGGACGTCAGCGAAAATTTTTTCTCTCCGATTGACTTGAAACTCACCATACAGATGCAGAATTTCACGCTGATTCCAAATCTGAAATCCGTTTTCTAATCCGATGCTTCGTTTTGAAGCTACAGCCCAAAACGTCCCAAATTCTAACTCTGTCGTTTTTCACCAATCTCCCAAAATCTTAAATGGCGTGTCACATCTAAACGAAGACAGATATGAACAAGCCGATTCTTTCAGTGAATTTGTCTCACTCTTAGCTTTCAAACGAGCTATGGCACGACAAAATCCGTCCACTAGAAGCCAAGATCGAAGCGAGCTCTCCCGAGGGGGGGGGACGTCAGCCAAAAATTTTTTCTCTCCGATTGCGTTCAAATTCACCATACCGATGCAGAATTTCACGCTGAATCCGAATCTGGCCTCCGTTTTCTCATCCGATGCTTCTTTTTGGTGCTATACACCAAAACGTCCCAAATTCTAACTCTGTCGTTTTTCACCAATCTCCCAAAATCTTAAATGGCGTGTCACATCTAAACGAAGACAGATATGAACAAGCCGATTCTTTCAGTGAATTTGTCTCACTCTTAGCTTTCAAACGAGCTATTGCACGACAAAATCCGTCCACTGGAAGCCAAGATCGAAGGTAGCTCTCCCGAGGGGGGGACGTCAGCGAAAATTTTTTCTCGCCGATTGACTTGAAACTCACCATACAGATGCAGAATTTCACGCTGATTCCAAATCTGAAATCCGTTTTCCAATCCGATGCTTCGTTTTGAAGCTACACACCAAAACGTCCCAAATTCTAACTCTGTCGTTTTTTTCGAAAAATGTTGAAAATTTTTTCTCGCCGATTGACTTGAAACTCACCATACAGATGCAGAATTTCACGCTGATTCCAAATCTGAAATCCGTTTTCCAATCCGATGCTTCGTTTTGAAGCTACAGCCCAAAACGTCCCAAATTCTAACTCTGTCGTTTTTCACCAATCTCCCAAAATCTTAAATGGCGTGTCACATCTAAACGAAGACAGATATGAACAAGCCGATTCTTTCAGTGAATTTGTCTCACTCTTAGCTTTCAAACGAGCTATTGCACGACAAAATCCGTCCACTGGAAGCCAAGATCGAAGCGAGCTCTCCCGAGGGGGGGGACGTCAGCGAAAATTTTTTCTCTCCGATTGACTTGAAACTCACCATACAGATAGAGAATTTCACGCTGATTCCAAATCTGAAATCCGTTTTCTAATCCGATGCTTCGTTTTGAAGCTACAGCCCAAAACGTCCCAAATTCTAACTCTGTCGTTTTTCACCAATCTCCCAAAATCTTAAATGGCGTGTCACATCTAAACGAAGACAGATATGAACAAGCCGATTCTTTCAGTGAATTTGTCTCACTCTTAGCTTTCAAACGAGCTATTGCACGACAAAATCCGTCCACTAGAAGCCAAGATCGAAGCGAGCTCTCCCGAGGGGGGGGACGTCAGCCAAAAATTTTTTCTCTCCGATTGCGTTCAAATTCACCATACCGATGCAGAATTTCACGCTGAATCCGAATCTGGCCTCCGTTTTCTCATCCGATGCTTCTTTTTGGTGCTATACACCAAAACGTCCCAAATTCTAACTCTGTCGTTTTTCACCAATCTCCCAAAATCTTAAATGGCGTGTCACATCTAAACGAAGACAGATATGAACAAGCCGATTCTTTCAGTGAATTTGTCTCACTCTTAGCTTTCAAACGAGCTATTGCACGACAAAATCCGTCCACTGGAAGCCAAGATCGAAGGTAGCTCTCCCGAGGGGGGGACGTCAGCGAAAATTTTTTCTCGCCGATTGACTTGAAACTCACCATACAGATGCAGAATTTCACGCTGATTCCAAATCTGAAATCCGTTTTCCAATCCGATGCTTCGTTTTGAAGCTACAGCCCAAAACGTCCCAAATTCTAACTCTGTCGTTTTTCACCAATCTCCCAAAATCTTAAATGGCGTGTCACATCTAAACGAAGACAGATATGAACAAGCCGATTCTTTCAGTGAATTTGTCTCACTCTTAGCTTTCAAACGAGCTATTGCACGACAAAATCCGTCCACTGGAAGCCAAGATCGAAGCGAGCTCTCCCGAGGGGGGGGGACGTCAGCCAAAAATTTTTTCTCGCCGATTGACTTGAAACTCACCATACAGATGCAGAATTTCACGCTGATTCCAAATCTGAAATCCGTTTTCTAATCCGATGCTTCGTTTTGAAGCTACAGCCCAAAACGTCCCAAATTCTAACTCTGTCGTTTTTCACCAATCTCCCAAAATCTTAAATGGCGTGTCACATCTAAACGAAGACAGATATGAACAAGCCGATTCTTTCAGTGAATTTGTCTCACTCTTAGCTTTCAAACGAGCTATTGCACGACAAAATCCGTCCACTGGAAGCCAAGATCGAAGCGAGCTCTCCCGAGGGGGGGACGTCAGCCAAAAATTTTTTCTCTCCGATTGCGTTCAAATTCACCATACCGATGCAGAATTTCACGCTGAATCCGAATCTGGCCTCCGTTTTCTCATCCGATGGTTCATTTTGGTGCTACACACCAAAACGTCCCAAATTCTAACTCTGTCGTTTTTCACCAATCTCCCAAAATCTTAAATGGCGTGTCACATCTAAACGAAGACAGATATGAACAAGCCGATTCTTTCAGTGAATTTGTCTCACTCTTAGCTTTCAAACGAGCTATTGCACGACAAAATCCGTCCACTGGAAGCCAAGATCGAAGGTAGCTCTCCCGAGGGGGGGACGTCAGCGAAAATTTTTTCTCGCCGATTGACTTGAAACTCACCATACAGATGCAGAATTTCACGCTGATTCCAAATCTGAAATCCGTTTTCCAATCCGATGCTTCGTTTTGAAGCTACACACCAAAACGTCCCAAATTCTAACTCTGTCGTTTTTTTCGAAAAATGTTGAAAATTTTTTCTCGCCGATTGACTTGAAACTCACCATACAGATGCAGAATTTCACGCTGATTCCAAATCTGAAATCCGTTTTCCAATCCGATGCTTCGTTTTGAAGCTACAGCCCAAAACGTCCCAAATTCTAACTCTGTCGTTTTTCACCAATCTCCCAAAATCTTAAATGGCGTGTCACATCTAAACGAAGACAGATATGAACAAGCCGATTCTTTCAGTGAATTTGTCTCACTCTTAGCTTTCAAACGAGCTATTGCACGACAAAATCCGTCCACTGGAAGCCAAGATCGAAGGTAGCTCTCCCGAGGGGGGGACGTCAGCCAAAAATTTTTTCTCTCCGATTGACTTGAAACTCACCATACAGATGCAGAATTTCATGCTGATTCCAAATCTGAAATCCGTTTTCTAATCCGATGCTTCGTTTTGAAGCTACAGCCCAAAACGTCCCAAATTCTAACTCTGTCGTTTTTCACCAATCTCCCAAAATCTTAAATGGCGTGTCACATCTAAACGAAGACAGATATGAACAAGCCGATTCTTTCAGTGAATTTGTCTCACTCTTAGCTTTCAAACGAGCTATTGCACGACAAAATCCGTCCACTAGAAGCCAAGATCGAAGCGAGCTCTCCAGAGGGGGGGGACGTCAGCCAAAAATTTTTTCTCTCCGATTGCGTTCAAATTCACCATACCGATGCAGAATTTCACGCTGAATCCGAATCTGGCCTCCGTTTTCTCATCCGATGCTTCTTTTTGGTGCTATACACCAAAACGTCCCAAATTCTAACTCTGTCGTTTTTCACCAATCTCCCAAAATCTTAAATGGCGTGTCACATCTAAACGAAGACAGATATGAACAAGCCGATTCTTTCAGTGAATTTGTCTCACTCTTAGCTTTCAAACGAGCTATTGCACGACAAAATCCGTCCACTGGAAGCCAAGATCGAAGGTAGCTCTCCCGAGGGGGGGACGTCAGCGAAAATTTTTTCTCGCCGATTGACTTGAAACTCACCATACAGATGCAGAATTTCACGCTGATTCCAAATCTGAAATCCGTTTTCCAATCCGATGCTTCGTTTTGAAGCTACAGCCCAAAACGTCCCAAATTCTAACTCTGTCGTTTTTCACCAATCTCCCAAAATCTTAAATGGCGTGTCACATCTAAACGAAGACAGATATGAACAAGCCGATTCTTTCAGTGAATTTGTCTCACTCTTAGCTTTCAAACGAGCTATTGCACGACAAAATCCGTCCACTGGAAGCCAAGATCGAAGGTAGCTCTCCCGAGGGGGGGGGACGTCAGCGAAAATTTTTTCTCTCCGATTGACTTGAAACTTACCATACAGATGCAGAATTTCATGCTGATTCCAAATCTGAAATCCGTTTTCTAATCCGATGCTTCGTTTTGAAGCTACAGCCCAAAACGTCCCAAATTCTAACTCTGTCGTTTTTCACCAATCTCCCAAAATCTTAAATGGCGTGTCACATCTAAACGAAGACAGATATGAACAAGCCGATTCTTTCAGTGAATTTGTCTCACTCTTAGCTTTCAAACGAGCTATTGCACGACAAAATCCGTCCACTAGAAGCCAAGATCGAAGCGAGCTCTCCAGAGGGGGGGGACGTCAGCCAAAAATTTTTTCTCTCCGATTGCGTTCAAATTCACCATACCGATGCAGAATTTCACGCTGAATCCGAATCTGGCCTCCGTTTTCTCATCGGATGCTTCTTTTTGGTGCTATACACCAAAACGTCCCAAATTCTAACTCTGTCGTTTTTTCGAAAAATGTTGAAAATTTTTTCTCGCCGATTGACTTGAAACTCACCATACAGATAGAGAATTTCACGCTGATTCCAAATCTGAAATCCGTTTTCCAATCCGATGCTTCGTTTTGGCGCTACACACCAAAACGTCCCAAATTCTAACTCTGTCGTTTTTTTCGAAAAATGTTGAAAATTTTTTCTCGCCGATTGACTTGAAACTCACCATACAGATGCAGAATTTCACGCTGATTCCAAATCTGAAATCCGTTTTCCAATCCGATGCTTCGTTTTGAAGCTACAGCCCAAAACGTCCCAAATTCTAACTCTGTCGTTTTTCACCAATCTCCCAAAATCTTAAATGGCGTGTCACATCTAAACGAAGACAGATATGAACAAGCCGATTCTTTCAGTGAATTTGTCTCACTCTTAGCTTTCAAACGAGCTATTGCACGACAAAATCCGTCCACTGGAAGCCAAGATCGAAGGTAGCTCTCCCGAGGGGGGGGGACGTCAGCGAAAATTTTTTCTCTCCGATTGACTTGAAACTTACCATACAGATGCAGAATTTCATGCTGATTCCAAATCTGAAATCCGTTTTCTAATCCGATGCTTCGTTTTGAAGCTACAGCCCAAAACGTCCCAAATTCTAACTCTGTCGTTTTTCACCAATCTCCCAAAATCTTAAATGGCGTGTCACATCTAAACGAAGACAGATATGAACAAGCCGATTCTTTCAGTGAATTTGTCTCACTCTTAGCTTTCAAACGAGCTATTGCACGACAAAATCCGTCCACTGGAAGCCAAGATCGAAGCGAGCTCTCCCGAGGGGGGGGACGTCAGCGAAAATTTTTTCTCTCCGATTGACTTGAAACTCACCATACAGATGCAGAATTTCACGCTGATTCCAAATCTGAAATCCGTTTTCTAATCCGATGCTTCGTTTTGAAGCTACAGCCCAAAACGTCCCAAATTCTAACTCTGTCGTTTTTCACCAATCTCCCAAAATCTTAAATGGCGTGTCACATCTAAACGAAGACAGATATGAACAAGCCGATTCTTTCAGTGAATTTGTCTCACTCTTAGCTTTCAAACGAGCTATTGCACGACAAAATCCGTCCACTAGAAGCCAAGATCGAAGCGAGCTCTCCAGAGGGGGGGGACGTCAGCCAAAAATTTTTTCTCTCCGATTGCGTTCAAATTCACCATACCGATGCAGAATTTCACGCTGAATCCGAATCTGGCCTCCGTTTTCTCATCGGATGCTTCTTTTTGGTGCTATACACCAAAACGTCCCAAATTCTAACTCTGTCGTTTTTTCGAAAAATGTTGAAAATTTTTTCTCGCCGATTGACTTGAAACTCACCATACAGATAGAGAATTTCACGCTGATTCCAAATCTGAAATCCGTTTTCCAATCCGATGCTTCGTTTTGAAGCTACAGCCCAAAACGTCCCAAATTCTAACTCTGTCGTTTTTTTCGAAAAATGTTGAAAATTTTTTCTCGCCGATTGACTTGAAACTCACCATACAGATGCAGAATTTCACGCTGATTCCAAATCTGAAATCCGTTTTCCAATCCGATGCTTCGTTTTGAAGCTACAGCCCAAAAGGTCCCAAATTCTAACTCTGTCGTTTTTCACCAATCTCCCAAAATCTTAAATGGCGTGTCACATCTAAACGAAGACAGATATGAACAAGCCGATTCTTTCAGTGAATTTGTCTCACTCTTAGCTTTCAAACGAGCTATTGCACGACAAAATCCGTCCACTGGAAGCCAAGATCGAAGGTAGCTCTCCCGAGGGGGGGGACGTCAGCGAAAATTTTTTCTCTCCGATTGACTTGAAACTTACCATACAGATGCAGAATTTCATGCTGATTCCAAATCTGAAATCCGTTTTCTAATCCGATGCTTCGTTTTGAAGCTACAGCCCAAAACGTCCCAAATTCTAACTCTGTCGTTTTTCACCAATCTCCCAAAATCTTAAATGGCGTGTCACATCTAAACGAAGACAGATATGAACAAGCCGATTCTTTCAGTGAATTTGTCTCACTCTTAGCTTTCAAACGAGCTATTGCACGACAAAATCCGTCCACTAGAAGCCAAGATCGAAGCGAGCTCTCCAGAGGGGGGGACGTCAGCCAAAAATTTTTTCTCTCCGATTGCGTTCAAATTCACCATACCGATGCAGAATTTCACGCTGAATCCGAATCTGGCCTCCGTTTTCTCATCGGATGCTTCTTTTTGGTGCTATACACCAAAACGTCCCAAATTCTAACTCTGTCGTTTTTTCGAAAAATGTTGAAAATTTTTTCTCGCCGATTGACTTGAAACTCACCATACAGATAGAGAATTTCACGCTGATTCCAAATCTGAAATCCGTTTTCCAATCCGATGCTTCGTTTTGGCGCTACACACCAAAACGTCCCAAATTCTAACTCTGTCGTTTTTTTCGAAAAATGTTGAAAATTTTTTCTCGCCGATTGACTTGAAACTCACCATACAGATGCAGAATTTCACGCTGATTCCAAATCTGAAATCCGTTTTCCAATCCGATGCTTCGTTTTGAAGCTACAGCCCAAAACGTCCCAAATTCTAACTCTGTCGTTTTTCACCAATCTCCCAAAATCTTAAATGGCGTGTCACATCTAAACGAAGACAGATATGAACAAGCCGATTCTTTCAGTGAATTTGTCTCACTCTTAGCTTTCAAACGAGCTATTGCACGACAAAATCCGTCCACTGGAAGCCAAGATCGAAGGTAGCTCTCCCGAGGGGGGGGGACGTCAGCGAAAATTTTTTCTCTCCGATTGACTTGAAACTTACCATACAGATGCAGAATTTCATGCTGATTCCAAATCTGAAATCCGTTTTCTAATCCGATGCTTCGTTTTGAAGCTACAGCCCAAAACGTCCCAAATTCTAACTCTGTCGTTTTTCACCAATCTCCCAAAATCTTAAATGGCGTGTCACATCTAAACGAAGACAGATATGAACAAGCCGATTCTTTCAGTGAATTTGTCTCACTCTTAGCTTTCAAACGAGCTATTGCACGACAAAATCCGTCCACTAGAAGCCAAGATCGAAGCGAGCTCTCCAGAGGGGGGGACGTCAGCCAAAAATTTTTTCTCTCCGATTGCGTTCAAATTCACCATACCGATGCAGAATTTCACGCTGAATCCGAATCTGGCCTCCGTTTTCTCATCGGATGCTTCTTTTTGGTGCTATACACCAAAACGTCCCAAATTCTAACTCTGTCGTTTTTTCGAAAAATGTTGAAAATTTTTTCTCGCCGATTGACTTGAAACTCACCATACAGATAGAGAATTTCACGCTGATTCCAAATCTGAAATCCGTTTTCCAATCCGATGCTTCGTTTTGGCGCTACACACCAAAACGTCCCAAATTCTAACTCTGTCGTTTTTTTCGAAAAATGTTGAAAATTTTTTCTCGCCGATTGACTTGAAACTCACCATACAGATGCAGAATTTCACGCTGATTCCAAATCTGAAATCCGTTTTCCAATCCGATGCTTCGTTTTGAAGCTACAGCCCAAAACGTCCCAAATTCTAACTCTGTCGTTTTTCACCAATCTCCCAAAATCTTAAATGGCGTGTCACATCTAAACGAAGACAGATATGAACAAGCCGATTCTTTCAGTGAATTTGTCTCACTCTTAGCTTTCAAACGAGCTATTGCACGACAAAATCCGTCCACTGGAAGCCAAGATCGAAGCGAGCTCTCCCGAGGGGGGGGACGTCAGCGAAAATTTTTTCTCTCCGATTGACTTGAAACTCACCATACAGATAGAGAATTTCACGCTGATTCCAAATCTGAAATCCGTTTTCTAATCCGATGCTTCGTTTTGAAGCTACAGCCCAAAACGTCCCAAATTCTAACTCTGTCGTTTTTCACCAATCTCCCAAAATCTTAAATGGCGTGTCACATCTAAACGAAGACAGATATGAACAAGCCGATTCTTTCAGTGAATTTGTCTCACTCTTAGCTTTCAAACGAGCTATTGCACGACAAAATCCGTCCACTGGAAGCCAAGATCGAAGGTAGCTCTCCCGAGGGGGGGGACGTCAGCGAAAATTTTTTCTCTCCGATTGACTTGAAACTTACCATACAGATGCAGAATTTCATGCTGATTCCAAATCTGAAATCCGTTTTCTAATCCGATGCTTCGTTTTGAAGCTACAGCCCAAAACGTCCCAAATTCTAACTCTGTCGTTTTTCACCAATCTCCCAAAATCTTAAATGGCGTGTCACATCTAAACGAAGACAGATATGAACAAGCCGATTCTTTCAGTGAATTTGTCTCACTCTTAGCTTTCAAACGAGCTATTGCACGACAAAATCCGTCCACTAGAAGCCAAGATCGAAGCGAGCTCTCCAGAGGGGGGGACGTCAGCCAAAAATTTTTTCTCTCCGATTGCGTTCAAATTCACCATACCGATGCAGAATTTCACGCTGAATCCGAATCTGGCCTCCGTTTTCTCATCGGATGCTTCTTTTTGGTGCTATACACCAAAACGTCCCAAATTCTAACTCTGTCGTTTTTTCGAAAAATGTTGAAAATTTTTTCTCGCCGATTGACTTGAAACTCACCATACAGATAGAGAATTTCACGCTGATTCCAAATCTGAAATCCGTTTTCCAATCCGATGCTTCGTTTTGGCGCTACACACCAAAACGTCCCAAATTCTAACTCTGTCGTTTTTTTCGAAAAATGTTGAAAATTTTTTCTCGCCGATTGACTTGAAACTCACCATACAGATGCAGAATTTCACGCTGATTCCAAATCTGAAATCCGTTTTCCAATCCGATGCTTCGTTTTGAAGCTACAGCCCAAAACGTCCCAAATTCTAACTCTGTCGTTTTTCACCAATCTCCCAAAATCTTAAATGGCGTGTCACATCTAAACGAAGACAGATATGAACAAGCCGATTCTTTCAGTGAATTTGTCTCACTCTTAGCTTTCAAACGAGCTATTGCACGACAAAATCCGTCCACTGGAAGCCAAGATCGAAGCGAGCTCTCCCGAGGGGGGGGACGTCAGCCAAAAATTTTTTCTCTCCGATTGCGTTCAAATTCACCATACCGATGCAGAATTTCACGCTGATTCCAAATCTGAAATCCGTTTTCTAATCCGATGCTTCGTTTTGAAGCTACAGCCCAAAACGTCCCAAATTCTAACTCTGTCGTTTTTCACCAATCTCCCAAAATCTTAAATGGCGTGTCACATCTAAACGAAGACAGATATGAACAAGCCGATTCTTTCAGTGAATTTGTCTCACTCTTAGCTTTCAAACGAGCTATTGCACGACAAAATCCGTCCACTGGAAGCCAAGATCGAAGGTAGCTCTCCCGAGGGGGGGGGACGTCAGCGAAAATTTTTTCTCTCCGATTGACTTGAAACTTACCATACAGATGCAGAATTTCATGCTGATTCCAAATCTGAAATCCGTTTTCTAATCCGATGCTTCGTTTTGAAGCTACAGCCCAAAACGTCCCAAATTCTAACTCTGTCGTTTTTCACCAATCTCCCAAAATCTTAAATGGCGTGTCACATCTAAACGAAGACAGATATGAACAAGCCGATTCTTTCAGTGAATTTGTCTCACTCTTAGCTTTCAAACGAGCTATTGCACGACAAAATCCGTCCACTAGAAGCCAAGATCGAAGCGAGCTCTCCAGAGGGGGGGACGTCAGCCAAAAATTTTTTCTCTCCGATTGCGTTCAAATTCACCATACCGATGCAGAATTTCACGCTGAATCCGAATCTGGCCTCCGTTTTCTCATCGGATGCTTCTTTTTGGTGCTATACACCAAAACGTCCCAAATTCTAACTCTGTCGTTTTTTCGAAAAATGTTGAAAATTTTTTCTCGCCGATTGACTTGAAACTCACCATACAGATAGAGAATTTCACGCTGATTCCAAATCTGAAATCCGTTTTCCAATCCGATGCTTCGTTTTGGCGCTACACACCAAAACGTCCCAAATTCTAACTCTGTCGTTTTTTTCGAAAAATGTTGAAAATTTTTTCTCGCCGATTGACTTGAAACTCACCATACAGATGCAGAATTTCACGCTGATTCCAAATCTGAAATCCGTTTTCCAATCCGATGCTTCGTTTTGAAGCTACAGCCCAAAACGTCCCAAATTCTAACTCTGTCGTTTTTCACCAATCTCCCAAAATCTTAAATGGCGTGTCACATCTAAACGAAGACAGATATGAACAAGCCGATTCTTTCAGTGAATTTGTCTCACTCTTAGCTTTCAAACGAGCTATTGCACGACAAAATCCGTCCACTGGAAGCCAAGATCGAAGCGAGCTCTCCCGAGGGGGGGGACGTCAGCGAAAATTTTTTCTCTCCGATTGACTTGAAACTCACCATACAGATAGAGAATTTCACGCTGATTCCAAATCTGAAATCCGTTTTCTAATCCGATGCTTCGTTTTGAAGCTACAGCCCAAAACGTCCCAAATTCTAACTCTGTCGTTTTTCACCAATCTCCCAAAATCTTAAATGGCGTGTCACATCTAAACGAAGACAGATATGAACAAGCCGATTCTTTCAGTGAATTTGTCTCACTCTTAGCTTTCAAACGAGCTATTGCACGACAAAATCCGTCCACTGGAAGCCAAGATCGAAGGTAGCTCTCCCGAGGGGGGGGGACGTCAGCGAAAATTTTTTCTCTCCGATTGACTTGAAACTTACCATACAGATGCAGAATTTCATGCTGATTCCAAATCTGAAATCCGTTTTCTAATCCGATGCTTCGTTTTGAAGCTACAGCCCAAAACGTCCCAAATTCTAACTCTGTCGTTTTTCACCAATCTCCCAAAATCTTAAATGGCGTGTCACATCTAAACGAAGACAGATATGAACAAGCCGATTCTTTCAGTGAATTTGTCTCACTCTTAGCTTTCAAACGAGCTATTGCACGACAAAATCCGTCCACTAGAAGCCAAGATCGAAGCGAGCTCTCCAGAGGGGGGGACGTCAGCCAAAAATTTTTTCTCTCCGATTGCGTTCAAATTCACCATACCGATGCAGAATTTCACGCTGAATCCGAATCTGGCCTCCGTTTTCTCATCGGATGCTTCTTTTTGGTGCTATACACCAAAACGTCCCAAATTCTAACTCTGTCGTTTTTTCGAAAAATGTTGAAAATTTTTTCTCGCCGATTGACTTGAAACTCACCATACAGATAGAGAATTTCACGCTGATTCCAAATCTGAAATCCGTTTTCCAATCCGATGCTTCGTTTTGGCGCTACACACCAAAACGTCCCAAATTCTAACTCTGTCGTTTTTTTCGAAAAATGTTGAAAATTTTTTCTCGCCGATTGACTTGAAACTCACCATACAGATGCAGAATTTCACGCTGATTCCAAATCTGAAATCCGTTTTCCAATCCGATGCTTCGTTTTGAAGCTACAGCCCAAAACGTCCCAAATTCTAACTCTGTCGTTTTTCACCAATCTCCCAAAATCTTAAATGGCGTGTCACATCTAAACGAAGACAGATATGAACAAGCCGATTCTTTCAGTGAATTTGTCTCACTCTTAGCTTTCAAACGAGCTATTGCACGACAAAATCCGTCCACTGGAAGCCAAGATCGAAGCGAGCTCTCCCGAGGGGGGGGGACGTCAGCCAAAAATTTTTTCTCTCCGATTGCGTTCAAATTCACCATACCGATGCAGAATTTCACGCTGAATCCGAATCTGGCCTCCGTTTTCTCATCCGATGCTTCTTTTTGGTGCTATACACCAAAACGTCCCAAATTCTAACTCTGTCGTTTTTCACCAATCTCCCAAAATCTTAAATGGCGTGTCACATCTAAACGAAGACAGATATGAACAAGCCGATTCTTTCAGTGAATTTGTCTCACTCTTAGCTTTCAAACGAGCTATTGCACGACAAAATCCGTCCACTGGAAGCCAAGATCGAAGGTAGCTCTCCCGAGGGGGGGACGTCAGCGAAAATTTTTTCTCGCCGATTGACTTGAAACTCACCATACAGATGCAGAATTTCACGCTGATTCCAAATCTGAAATCCGTTTTCCAATCCGATGCTTCGTTTTGAAGCTACAGCCCAAAACGTCCCAAATTCTAACTCTGTCGTTTTTCACCAATCTCCCAAAATCTTAAATGGCGTGTCACATCTAAACGAAGACAGATATGAACAAGCCGATTCTTTCAGTGAATTTGTCTCACTCTTAGCTTTCAAACGAGCTATTGCACGACAAAATCCGTCCACTGGAAGCCAAGATCGAAGGTAGCTCTCCCGAGGGGGGGACGTCAGCCAAAAATTTTTTCTCGCCGATTGACTTGAAACTCACCATACAGATGCAGAATTTCATGCTGATTCCAAATCTGAAATCCGTTTTCTAATCCGATGCTTCGTTTTGAAGCTACAGCCCAAAACGTCCCAAATTCTAACTCTGTCGTTTTTCACCAATCTCCCAAAATCTTAAATGGCGTGTCACATCTAAACGAAGACAGATATGAACAAGCCGATTCTTTCAGTGAATTTGTCTCACTCTTAGCTTTCAAACGAGCTATTGCACGACAAAATCCGTCCACTAGAAGCCAAGATCGAAGCGAGCTCTCCAGAGGGGGGGGACGTCAGCCAAAAATTTTTTCTCTCCGATTGCGTTCAAATTCACCATACCGATGCAGAATTTCACGCTGAATCCGAATCTGGCCTCCGTTTTCTCATCGGATGCTTCTTTTTGGTGCTATACACCAAAACGTCCCAAATTCTAACTCTGTCGTTTTTTCGAAAAATGTTGAAAATTTTTTCTCGCCGATTGACTTGAAACTCACCATACAGATAGAGAATTTCACGCTGATTCCAAATCTGAAATCCGTTTTCCAATCCGATGCTTCGTTTTGGCGCTACACACCAAAACGTCCCAAATTCTAACTCTGTCGTTTTTTTCGAAAAATGTTGAAAATTTTTTCTCGCCGATTGACTTGAAACTCACCATACAGATGCAGAATTTCACGCTGATTCCAAATCTGAAATCCGTTTTCCAATCCGATGCTTCGTTTTGAAGCTACAGCCCAAAACGTCCCAAATTCTAACTCTGTCGTTTTTCACCAATCTCCCAAAATCTTAAATGGCGTGTCACATCTAAACGAAGACAGATATGAACAAGCCGATTCTTTCAGTGAATTTGTCTCACTCTTAGCTTTCAAACGAGCTATTGCACGACAAAATCCGTCCACTGGAAGCCAAGATCGAAGCGAGCTCACCCGAGGGGGGGACGTCAGCGAAAATTTTTTCTCTCCGATTGCGTTCAAATTCACCATACAGATGCAGAATTTCATGCTGATTCCAAATCTGAAATCCGTTTTCTAATCCGATGCTTCGTTTTGAAGCTACAGCCCAAAACGTCCCAAATTCTAACTCTGTCGTTTTTCACCAATCTCCCAAAATCTTAAATGGCGTGTCACATCTAAACGAAGACAGATATGAACAAGCCGATTCTTTCAGTGAATTTGTCTCACTCTTAGCTTTCAAACGAGCTATTGCACGACAAAATCCGTCCACTGGAAGCCAAGATCGAAGGTAGCTCTCCCGAGGGGGGGGGACGTCAGCGAAAATTTTTTCTCTCCGATTGCGTTCAAATTCACCATACAGATGCAGAATTTCATGCTGATTCCAAATCTGAAATCCGTTTTCTAATCCGATGCTTCGTTTTGAAGCTACAGCCCAAAACGTCCCAAATTCTAACTCTGTCGTTTTTCACCAATCTCCCAAAATCTTAAATGGCGTGTCACATCTAAACGAAGACAGATATGAACAAGCCGATTCTTTCAGTGAATTTGTCTCACTCTTAGCTTTCAAACGAGCTATTGCACGACAAAATCCGTCCACTAGAAGCCAAGATCGAAGCGAGCTCTCCAGAGGGGGGGACGTCAGCCAAAAATTTTTTCTCTCCGATTGCGTTCAAATTCACCATACCGATGCAGAATTTCACGCTGAATCCGAATCTGGCCTCCGTTTTCTCATCGGATGCTTCTTTTTGGTGCTATACACCAAAACGTCCCAAATTCTAACTCTGTCGTTTTTTCGAAAAATGTTGAAAATTTTTTCTCGCCGATTGACTTGAAACTCACCATACAGATAGAGAATTTCACGCTGATTCCAAATCTGAAATCCGTTTTCCAATCCGATGCTTCGTTTTGGCGCTACACACCAAAACGTCCCAAATTCTAACTCTGTCGTTTTTTTCGAAAAATGTTGAAAATTTTTTCTCGCCGATTGACTTGAAACTCACCATACAGATGCAGAATTTCACGCTGATTCCAAATCTGAAATCCGTTTTCCAATCCGATGCTTCGTTTTGAAGCTACAGCCCAAAACGTCCCAAATTCTAACTCTGTCGTTTTTCACCAATCTCCCAAAATCTTAAATGGCGTGTCACATCTAAACGAAGACAGATATGAACAAGCCGATTCTTTCAGTGAATTTGTCTCACTCTTAGCTTTCAAACGAGCTATTGCACGACAAAATCCGTCCACTGGAAGCCAAGATCGAAGCGAGCTCTCCCGAGGGGGGGGGACGTCAGCCAAAAATTTTTTCTCTCCGATTGCGTTCAAATTCACCATACAGATGCAGAATTTCACGCTGATTCCAAATCTGAAATCCGTTTTCTAATCCGATGCTTCGTTTTGAAGCTACAGCCCAAAACGTCCCAAATTCTAACTCTGTCGTTTTTCACCAATCTCCCAAAATCTTAAATGGCGTGTCACATCTAAACGAAGACAGATATGAACAAGCCGATTCTTTCAGTGAATTTGTCTCACTCTTAGCTTTCAAACGAGCTATTGCACGACAAAATCCGTCCACTGGAAGCCAAGATCGAAGGTAGCTCTCCCGAGGGGGGGGACGTCAGCGAAAATTTTTTCTCTCCGATTGACTTGAAACTCACCATACAGATAGAGAATTTCACGCTGATTCCAAATCTGAAATCCGTTTTCTAATCCGATGCTTCGTTTTGAAGCTACAGCCCAAAACGTCCCAAATTCTAACTCTGTCGTTTTTCACCAATCTCCCAAAATCTTAAATGGCGTGTCACATCTAAACGAAGACAGATATGAACAAGCCGATTCTTTCAGTGAATTTGTCTCACTCTTAGCTTTCAAACGAGCTATTGCACGACAAAATCCGTCCACTAGAAGCCAAGATCGAAGCGAGCTCTCCAGAGGGGGGGACGTCAGCCAAAAATTTTTTCTCTCCGATTGCGTTCAAATTCACCATACCGATGCAGAATTTCACGCTGAATCCGAATCTGGCCTCCGTTTTCTCATCCGATGCTTCTTTTTGGTGCTATACACCAAAACGTCCCAAATTCTAACTCTGTCGTTTTTTCGAAAAATGTTGAAAATTTTTTCTCGCCGATTGACTTGAAACTCACCATACAGATAGAGAATTTCACGCTGATTCCAAATCTGAAATCCGTTTTCCAATCCGATGCTTCGTTTTGAAGCTACACACCAAAACGTCCCAAATTCTAACTCTGTCGTTTTTTTCGAAAAATGTTGAAAATTTTTTCTCGCCGATTGACTTGAAACTCACCATACAGATGCAGAATTTCACGCTGATTCCAAATCTGAAATCCGTTTTCCAATCCGATGCTTCGTTTTGAAGCTACAGCCCAAAACGTCCCAAATTCTAACTCTGTCGTTTTTCACCAATCTCCCAAAATCTTAAATGGCGTGTCACATCTAAACGAAGACAGATATGAACAAGCCGATTCTTTCAGTGAATTTGTCTCACTCTTAGCTTTCAAACGAGCTATTGCACGACAAAATCCGTCCACTGGAAGCCAAGATCGAAGGTAGCTCTCCCGAGGGGGGGGACGTCAGCGAAAATTTTTTCTCTCCGATTGACTTGAAATTCACCATACAGATGCAGAATTTCACGCTGATTCCAAATCTGAAATCCGTTTTCTAATCCGATGCTTCGTTTTGAAGCTACAGCCCAAAACGTCCCAAATTCTAACTCTGTCGTTTTTCACCAATCTCCCAAAATCTTAAATGGCGTGTCACATCTAAACGAAGACAGATATGAACAAGCCGATTCTTTCAGTGAATTTGTCTCACTCTTAGCTTTCAAACGAGCTATTGCACGACAAAATCCGTCCACTAGAAGCCAAGATCGAAGGTAGCTCTCCCGAGGGGGGGGGACGTCAGCGAAAATTTTTTCTCTCCGATTGCGTTCAAATTCACCATACAGATGCAGAATTTCATGCTGATTCCAAATCTGAAATCCGTTTTCTCATCCGATGCTTCTTTTTGGTGCTATACACCAAAACGTCCCAAATTCTAACTCTGTCGTTTTTCACCAATCTCCCAAAATCTTAAATGGCGTGTCACATCTAAACGAAGACAGATATGAACAAGCCGATTCTTTCAGTGAATTTGTCTCACTCTTAGCTTTCAAACGAGCTATTGCACGACAAAATCCGTCCACTGGAAGCCAAGATCGAAGGTAGCTCTCCCGAGGGGGGGGGACGTCAGCGAAAATTTTTTCTCTCCGATTGCGTTCAAATTCACCATACAGATGCAGAATTTCATGCTGATTCCAAATCTGAAATCCGTTTTCTAATCCGATGCTTCGTTTTGAAGCTACAGCCCAAAACGTCCCAAATTCTAACTCTGTCGTTTTTCACCAATCTCCCAAAATCTTAAATGGCGTGTCACATCTAAACGAAGACAGATATGAACAAGCCGATTCTTTCAGTGAATTTGTCTCACTCTTAGCTTTCAAACGAGCTATTGCACGACAAAATCCGTCCACTAGAAGCCAAGATCGAAGCGAGCTCTCCAGAGGGGGGGACGTCAGCCAAAAATTTTTTCTCTCCGATTGCGTTCAAATTCACCATACCGATGCAGAATTTCACGCTGAATCCGAATCTGGCCTCCGTTTTCTCATCGGATGCTTCTTTTTGGTGCTATACACCAAAACGTCCCAAATTCTAACTCTGTCGTTTTTTCGAAAAATGTTGAAAATTTTTTCTCGCCGATTGACTTGAAACTCACCATACAGATAGAGAATTTCACGCTGATTCCAAATCTGAAATCCGTTTTCCAATCCGATGCTTCGTTTTGGCGCTACACACCAAAACGTCCCAAATTCTAACTCTGTCGTTTTTTTCGAAAAATGTTGAAAATTTTTTCTCGCCGATTGACTTGAAACTCACCATACAGATGCAGAATTTCACGCTGATTCCAAATCTGAAATCCGTTTTCCAATCCGATGCTTCGTTTTGAAGCTACAGCCCAAAACGTCCCAAATTCTAACTCTGTCGTTTTTCACCAATCTCCCAAAATCTTAAATGGCGTGTCACATCTAAACGAAGACAGATATGAACAAGCCGATTCTTTCAGTGAATTTGTCTCACTCTTAGCTTTCAAACGAGCTATTGCACGACAAAATCCGTCCACTAGAAGCCAAGATCGAAGCGAGCTCTCCAGAGGGAGGGACGTCAGCCAAAAATTTTTTCTCTCCGATTGCGTTCAAATTCACCATACAGATGCAGATTTTCATGCTGATTCCAAATCTGAAATCCGTTTTCTAATCCGATGCTTCGTTTTGAAGCTACAGCCCAAAACGTCCCAAATTCTAACTCTGTCGTTTTTCACCAATCTCCCAAAATCTTAAATGGCGTGTCACATCTAAACGAAGACAGATATGAACAAGCCGATTCTTTCAGTGAATTTGTCTCACTCTTAGCTTTCAAACGAGCTATTGCACGACAAAATCCGTCCACTGGAAGCCAAGATCGAAGGTAGCTCTCCCGAGGGGGGGGACGTCAGCGAAAATTTTTTCTCTCCGATTGACTTGAAACTTACCATACAGATGCAGAATTTCATGCTGATTCCAAATCTGAAATCCGTTTTCTAATCCGATGCTTCGTTTTGAAGCTACAGCCCAAAACGTCCCAAATTCTAACTCTGTCGTTTTTCACCAATCTCCCAAAATCTTAAATGGCGTGTCACATCTAAACGAAGACAGATATGAACAAGCCGATTCTTTCAGTGAATTTGTCTCACTCTTAGCTTTCAAACGAGCTATTGCACGACAAAATCCGTCCACTAGAAGCCAAGATCGAAGCGAGCTCTCCAGAGGGGGGGACGTCAGCCAAAAATTTTTTCTCTCCGATTGCGTTCAAATTCACCATACCGATGCAGAATTTCACGCTGAATCCGAATCTGGCCTCCGTTTTCTCATCGGATGCTTCTTTTTGGTGCTATACACCAAAACGTCCCAAATTCTAACTCTGTCGTTTTTTCGAAAAATGTTGAAAATTTTTTCTCGCCGATTGACTTGAAACTCACCATACAGATAGAGAATTTCACGCTGATTCCAAATCTGAAATCCGTTTTCCAATCCGATGCTTCGTTTTGGCGCTACACACCAAAACGTCCCAAATTCTAACTCTGTCGTTTTTTTCGAAAAATGTTGAAAATTTTTTCTCGCCGATTGACTTGAAACTCACCATACAGATGCAGAATTTCACGCTGATTCCAAATCTGAAATCCGTTTTCCAATCCGATGCTTCGTTTTGAAGCTACAGCCCAAAACGTCCCAAATTCTAACTCTGTCGTTTTTCACCAATCTCCCAAAATCTTAAATGGCGTGTCACATCTAAACGAAGACAGATATGAACAAGCCGATTCTTTCAGTGAATTTGTCTCACTCTTAGCTTTCAAACGAGCTATTGCACGACAAAATCCGTCCACTGGAAGCCAAGATCGAAGGTAGCTCTCCCGAGGGGGGGGGACGTCAGCGAAAATTTTTTCTCTCCGATTGACTTGAAACTTACCATACAGATGCAGAATTTCATGCTGATTCCAAATCTGAAATCCGTTTTCTAATCCGATGCTTCGTTTTGAAGCTACAGCCCAAAACGTCCCAAATTCTAACTCTGTCGTTTTTCACCAATCTCCCAAAATCTTAAATGGCGTGTCACATCTAAACGAAGACAGATATGAACAAGCCGATTCTTTCAGTGAATTTGTCTCACTCTTAGCTTTCAAACGAGCTATTGCACGACAAAATCCGTCCACTAGAAGCCAAGATCGAAGCGAGCTCTCCAGAGGGGGGGACGTCAGCCAAAAATTTTTTCTCTCCGATTGCGTTCAAATTCACCATACCGATGCAGAATTTCACGCTGAATCCGAATCTGGCCTCCGTTTTCTCATCGGATGCTTCTTTTTGGTGCTATACACCAAAACGTCCCAAATTCTAACTCTGTCGTTTTTTCGAAAAATGTTGAAAATTTTTTCTCGCCGATTGACTTGAAACTCACCATACAGATAGAGAATTTCACGCTGATTCCAAATCTGAAATCCGTTTTCCAATCCGATGCTTCGTTTTGGCGCTACACACCAAAACGTCCCAAATTCTAACTCTGTCGTTTTTTTCGAAAAATGTTGAAAATTTTTTCTCGCCGATTGACTTGAAACTCACCATACAGATGCAGAATTTCACGCTGATTCCAAATCTGAAATCCGTTTTCCAATCCGATGCTTCGTTTTGAAGCTACAGCCCAAAACGTCCCAAATTCTAACTCTGTCGTTTTTCACCAATCTCCCAAAATCTTAAATGGCGTGTCACATCTAAACGAAGACAGATATGAACAAGCCGATTCTTTCAGTGAATTTGTCTCACTCTTAGCTTTCAAACGAGCTATTGCACGACAAAATCCGTCCACTGGAAGCCAAGATCGAAGGTAGCTCTCCCGAGGGGGGGGACGTCAGCCAAAAATTTTTTCTCTCCGATTGCGTTCAAATTCACCATACCGATGCAGAATTTCACGCTGATTCCAAATCTGAAATCCGTTTTCTAATCCGATGCTTCGTTTTGAAGCTACAGCCCAAAACGTCCCAAATTCTAACTCTGTCGTTTTTCACCAATCTCCCAAAATCTTAAATGGCGTGTCACATCTAAACGAAGACAGATATGAACAAGCCGATTCTTTCAGTGAATTTGTCTCACTCTTAGCTTTCAAACGAGCTATTGCACGACAAAATCCGTCCACTAGAAGCCAAGATCGAAGCGAGCTCTCCAGAGGGGGGGGACGTCAGCCAAAAATTTTTTCTCTCCGATTGCGTTCAAATTCACCATACCGATGCAGAATTTCACGCTGAATCCGAATCTGGCCTCCGTTTTCTCATCCGATGCTTCTTTTTGGTGCTATACACCAAAACGTCCCAAATTCTAACTCTGTCGTTTTTCACCAATCTCCCAAAATCTTAAATGGCGTGTCACATCTAAACGAAGACAGATATGAACAAGCCGATTCTTTCAGTGAATTTGTCTCACTCTTAGCTTTCAAACGAGCTATTGCACGACAAAATCCGTCCACTGGAAGCCAAGATCGAAGGTAGCTCTCCCGAGGGGGGGGGACGTCAGCGAAAATTTTTTCTCTCCGATTGACTTGAAACTTACCATACAGATGCAGAATTTCATGCTGATTCCAAATCTGAAATCCGTTTTCTAATCCGATGCTTCGTTTTGAAGCTACAGCCCAAAACGTCCCAAATTCTAACTCTGTCGTTTTTCACCAATCTCCCAAAATCTTAAATGGCGTGTCACATCTAAACGAAGACAGATATGAACAAGCCGATTCTTTCAGTGAATTTGTCTCACTCTTAGCTTTCAAACGAGCTATTGCACGACAAAATCCGTCCACTAGAAGCCAAGATCGAAGCGAGCTCTCCAGAGGGGGGGACGTCAGCCAAAAATTTTTTCTCTCCGATTGCGTTCAAATTCACCATACCGATGCAGAATTTCACGCTGAATCCGAATCTGGCCTCCGTTTTCTCATCCGATGCTTCTTTTTGGTGCTATACACCAAAACGTCCCAAATTCTAACTCTGTCGTTTTTTCGAAAAATGTTGAAAATTTTTTCTCGCCGATTGACTTGAAACTCACCATACAGATAGAGAATTTCACGCTGATTCCAAATCTGAAATCCGTTTTCCAATCCGATGCTTCGTTTTGAAGCTACACACCAAAACGTCCCAAATTCTAACTCTGTCGTTTTTTTCGAAAAATGTTGAAAATTTTTTCTCGCCGATTGACTTGAAACTCACCATACAGATGCAGAATTTCACGCTGATTCCAAATCTGAAATCCGTTTTCCAATCCGATGCTTCGTTTTGAAGCTACAGCCCAAAACGTCCCAAATTCTAACTCTGTCGTTTTTCACCAATCTCCCAAAATCTTAAATGGCGTGTCACATCTAAACGAAGACAGATATGAACAAGCCGATTCTTTCAGTGAATTTGTCTCACTCTTAGCTTTCAAACGAGCTATGGCACGACAAAATCCGTCCACTGGAAGCCAAGATCGAAGCGAGCCATCCCGAGGGGGGGACGTCTGCCAAAATTTTTTCTCTCCGATTGACTTGAAACTCACCATGTTGATAGAGAATTTCACGCTGATTCCAAATCTGAATTCCGTTTTCCAATCCGATACTTCGTTTTGAAGCTACAGCCCAAAACGTCCCAAATTCTAACTCTGTCGTTTTTCACCAATCTCCCAAAATCTTAAATGGCGTGTCACATCTAAACGAAGACAGATATGAACAAGCCGATTCTTTCAGTGAATTTGTCTCACTCTTAGCTTTCAAACGAGCTATTGCACGACAAAATCCGTCCACTGGAAGCCAAGATCGAAGGTAGCTCTCCCGAGGGGGGGGGACGTCAGCGAAAATTTTTTCTCTCCGATTGACTTGAAACTTACCATACAGATGCAGAATTTCATGCTGATTCCAAATCTGAAATCCGTTTTCTAATCCGATGCTTCGTTTTGAAGCTACAGCCCAAAACGTCCCAAATTCTAACTCTGTCGTTTTTCACCAATCTCCCAAAATCTTAAATGGCGTGTCACATCTAAACGAAGACAGATATGAACAAGCCGATTCTTTCAGTGAATTTGTCTCACTCTTAGCTTTCAAACGAGCTATTGCACGACAAAATCCGTCCACTAGAAGCCAAGATCGAAGCGAGCTCTCCAGAGGGGGGGACGTCAGCCAAAAATTTTTTCTCTCCGATTGCGTTCAAATTCACCATACCGATGCAGAATTTCACGCTGAATCCGAATCTGGCCTCCGTTTTCTCATCGGATGCTTCTTTTTGGTGCTATACACCAAAACGTCCCAAATTCTAACTCTGTCGTTTTTTCGAAAAATGTTGAAAATTTTTTCTCGCCGATTGACTTGAAACTCACCATACAGATAGAGAATTTCACGCTGATTCCAAATCTGAAATCCGTTTTCCAATCCGATGCTTCGTTTTGGCGCTACACACCAAAACGTCCCAAATTCTAACTCTGTCGTTTTTTTCGAAAAATGTTGAAAATTTTTTCTCGCCGATTGACTTGAAACTCACCATACAGATGCAGAATTTCACGCTGATTCCAAATCTGAAATCCGTTTTCCAATCCGATGCTTCGTTTTGAAGCTACAGCCCAAAACGTCCCAAATTCTAACTCTGTCGTTTTTCACCAATCTCCCAAAATCTTAAATGGCGTGTCACATCTAAACGAAGACAGATATGAACAAGCCGATTCTTTCAGTGAATTTGTCTCACTCTTAGCTTTCAAACGAGCTATTGCACGACAAAATCCGTCCACTGGAAGCCAAGATCGAAGGTAGCTCTCCCGAGGGGGGGGACGTCAGCGAAAATTTTTTCTCTCCGATTGACTTGAAACTTACCATACAGATGCAGAATTTCATGCTGATTCCAAATCTGAAATCCGTTTTCTAATCCGATGCTTCGTTTTGAAGCTACAGCCCAAAACGTCCCAAATTCTAACTCTGTCGTTTTTCACCAATCTCCCAAAATCTTAAATGGCGTGTCACATCTAAACGAAGACAGATATGAACAAGCCGATTCTTTCAGTGAATTTGTCTCACTCTTAGCTTTCAAACGAGCTATTGCACGACAAAATCCGTCCACTAGAAGCCAAGATCGAAGCGAGCTCTCCAGAGGGGGGGGACGTCAGCCAAAAATTTTTTCTCTCCGATTGCGTTCAAATTCACCATACCGATGCAGAATTTCACGCTGAATCCGAATCTGGCCTCCGTTTTCTCATCGGATGCTTCTTTTTGGTGCTATACACCAAAACGTCCCAAATTCTAACTCTGTCGTTTTTTCGAAAAATGTTGAAAATTTTTTCTCGCCGATTGACTTGAAACTCACCATACAGATAGAGAATTTCACGCTGATTCCAAATCTGAAATCCGTTTTCCAATCCGATGCTTCGTTTTGGCGCTACACACCAAAACGTCCCAAATTCTAACTCTGTCGTTTTTTTCGAAAAATGTTGAAAATTTTTTCTCGCCGATTGACTTGAAACTCACCATACAGATGCAGAATTTCACGCTGATTCCAAATCTGAAATCCGTTTTCCAATCCGATGCTTCGTTTTGAAGCTACAGCCCAAAAGGTCCCAAATTCTAACTCTGTCGTTTTTCACCAATCTCCCAAAATCTTAAATGGCGTGTCACATCTAAACGAAGACAGATATGAACAAGCCGATTCTTTCAGTGAATTTGTCTCACTCTTAGCTTTCAAACGAGCTATTGCACGACAAAATCCGTCCACTGGAAGCCAAGATCGAAGCGAGCTCTCCCGAGGGGGGGGACGTCAGCGAAAATTTTTTCTCTCCGATTGACTTGAAATTCACCATACAGATGGAGAATTTCACGCTGATTCCAAATCTGAAATCCGTTTTCCAATCCGATGCTTCGTTTTGAAGCTACAGCTCAAAAGGTCCCAAATTCTAACTCTGTCGTTTTTCACCAATCTCCCAAAATCTTAAATGGCGTGTCACATCTAAACGAAGACAGATATGAACAAGCCGATTCTTTCAGTGAATTTGTCTCACTCTTAGCTTTCAAACGAGCTATGGCACGACAAAATCCGTCCACTAGAAGCCAAGATCGAAGCGAGCTCTCCCGAGGGGGGGGGACGTCAGCCAAAAATTTTTTCTCTCCGATTGCGTTCAAATTCACCATACCGATGCAGAATTTCACGCTGAATCCGAATCTGGCCTCCGTTTTCTCATCCGAAGCTTCTTTTTGGTGCTATACACCAAAACGTCCCAAATTCTAACTCTGTCGTTTTTCACAAATCTCCCAAAATCTTAAATGGCGTGTCACATCTAAACGAAGACAGATATGAACAAGCCGATTCTTTCAGTGAATTTGTCTCACTCTTAGCTTTCAAACGAGCTATGGCACGACAAAATCCGTCCACTGGAAGCCAAGATCGAAGGTAGCTCTCCCGAGGGGGGGACGTCAGCGAAAATTTTTTCTCGCCGATTGACTTGAAACTCACCATACAGATGCAGAATTTCACGCTAATTCCAACTCTGAAATCCGTTTTCCAATCCGATGCTTCGTTTTGAAGCTACAGCCCAAAACGTCCCAAATTCTAACTCTGTCGTTTTTCACCAATCTCCCAAAATCTTAAATGGCGTGTCACATCTAAACGAAGACAGATATGAACAAGCCGATTCTTTCAGTGAATTTGTCTCACTCTTAGCTTTCAAACGAGCTATTGCACGACAAAATCCGTCCACTGGAAGCCAAGATCGAAGCGAGCTCTCCCGAGGGGGGGGACGTCAGCGAAAATTTTTTCTCTCCGATTGCGTTCAAATTCACCATACAGATGCAGAATTTCATGCTGATTCCAAATCTGAAATCCGTTTTCTAATCCGATGCTTCGTTTTGAAGCTACAGCCCAAAACGTCCCAAATTCTAACTCTGTCGTTTTAAGCCAATGTCCCAAAATTTTAAATGGCGTGTCACATCTAAACGAAGACAGATATGAACAAGCCGATTCTTTCAGTGAATTTGTCTCACTCTTAGCTTTCAAACGAGCTATGGCACGACAAAATCCGTCCACTAGAAGCCAAGATCGAAGCGAGCACTCCCGAGGGGGGGGACGTCAGCCAAAAATTTTTTCTCTCCGATTGCGTTCAAATTCACCATACCGATGCAGAATTTCACGCTGAATCCGAATCTGGCCTCCGTTTTCTCATCCGATGCTTCTTTTTGGTGCTATACACCAAAACGTCCCAAATTCTAACTCTGTCGTTTTTTCGAAAAATGTTGAAAATTTTTTCTCGCCGATTGACTTGAAACTCACCATACAGATAGAGAATTTCACGCTGATTCCAAATCTGAAATCCGTTTTCCAATCCGATGCTTCGTTTTGGCGCTACACACCAAAACGTCCCAAATTCTAACTCTGTCGTTTTTTTCGAAAAATGTTGAAAATTTTTTCTCGCCGATTGACTTGAAACTCACCATACAGATGCAGAATTTCACGCTGATTCCAAATCTGAAATCCGTTTTCCAATCCGATGCTTCGTTTTGAAGCTACAGCCCAAAACGTCCCAAATTCTAACTCTGTCGTTTTTCACCAATCTCCCAAAATCTTAAATGGCGTGTCACATCTAAACGAAGACAGATATGAACAAGCCGATTCTTTCAGTGAATTTGTCTCACTCTTAGCTTTCAAACGAGCTATTGCACGACAAAATCCGTCCACTGGAAGCCAAGATCGAAGCGAGCTCTCCCGAGGGGGGGGACGTCAGCCAAAAATTTTTTCTCTCCGATTGCGTTCAAATTCACCATACCGATGCAGAATTTCACGCTGATTCCAAATCTGAAATCCGTTTTCTAATCCGATGCTTCGTTTTGAAGCTACAGCCCAAAACGTCCCAAATTCTAACTCTGTCGTTTTTCACCAATCTCCCAAAATCTTAAATGGCGTGTCACATCTAAACGAAGACAGATATGAACAAGCCGATTCTTTCAGTGAATTTGTCTCACTCTTAGCTTTCAAACGAGCTATTGCACGACAAAATCCGTCCACTGGAAGCCAAGATCGAAGGTAGCTCTCCCGAGGGGGGGACGTCAGCGAAAATTTTTTCTCTCCGATTGACTTGAAACTCACCATACAGATGCAGAATTTCACGCTGATTCCAAATCTGAAATCCGTTTTCCAATCCGATGCTTCGTTTTGGCGCTACACACCAAAACGTCCCAAATTCTAACTCTGTCGTTTTTTTCGAAAAATGTTGAAAATTTTTTCTCGCCGATTGACTTGAAACTCACCATACAGATGCAGAATTTCACGCTGATTCCAAATCTGAAATCCGTTTTCCAATCCGATGCTTCGTTTTGAAGCTACAGCCCAAAACGTCCCAAATTCTAACTCTGTCGTTTTTCACCAATCTCCCAAAATCTTAAATGGCGTGTCACATCTAAACGAAGACAGATATGAACAAGCCGATTCTTTCAGTGAATTTGTCTCACTCTTAGCTTTCAAACGAGCTATTGCACGACAAAATCCGTCCACTGGAAGCCAAGATCGAAGCGAGCTCTCCCGAGGGGGGGGACGTCAGCCAAAAATTTTTTCTCTCCGATTGCGTTCAAATTCACCATACCGATGCAGAATTTCACGCTGATTCCAAATCTGAAATCCGTTTTCTAATCCGATGCTTCGTTTTGAAGCTACAGCCCAAAACGTCCCAAATTCTAACTCTGTCGTTTTAAGCCAATGTCCCAAAATCTTAAATGGCTAGTCACATCTAAACGAAGACAGATATGAACAAGCCGATTCTTTCAGTGAATTTGTCTCACTCTTAGCTTTCAAACGAGCTATTGCACGACAAAATCCGTCCACTAGAAGCCAAGATCGAAGCGAGCACTCCCGAGGGGGGGGACGTCAGCCAAAAATTTTTTCTCTCCGATTGCGTGCAAATTCACCATACCGATGCAGAATTTCACGCTGAATCCGAATCTGGCCTCCGTTTTCTCATCCGATGCTTCTTTTTGGTGCTATACACCAAAACGTCCCAAATTCTAACTCTGTCGTTTTTTCGAAAAATGTTGAAAATTTTTTCTCGCCGATTGACTTGAAACTCACCATACAGATAGAGAATTTCACGCTGATTCCAAATCTGAAATCCGTTTTCCAATCCGATGCTTCGTTTTGGCGCTACACACCAAAACGTCCCAAATTCTAACTCTGTCGTTTTTTTCGAAAAATGTTGAAAATTTTTTCTCGCCGATTGACTTGAAACTCACCATACAGATGCAGAATTTCACGCTGATTCCAAATCTGAAATCCGTTTTCCAATCCGATGCTTCGTTTTGAAGCTACAGCCCAAAACGTCCCAAATTCTAACTCTGTCGTTTTTCACCAATCTCCCAAAATCTTAAATGGCGTGTCACATCTAAACGAAGACAGATATGAACAAGCCGATTCTTTCAGTGAATTTGTCTCACTCTTAGCTTTCAAACGAGCTATTGCACGACAAAATCCGTCCACTGGAAGCCAAGATCGAAGCGAGCTCTCCCGAGGGGGGGGGACGTCAGCCAAAAATTTTTTCTCTCCGATTGCGTTCAAATTCACCATACCGATGCAGAATTTCACGCTGATTCCAAATCTGAAATCCGTTTTCTAATCCGATGCTTCGTTTTGAAGCTACAGCCCAAAACGTCCCAAATTCTAACTCTGTCGTTTTTCACCAATCTCCCAAAATCTTAAATGGCGTGTCACATCTAAACGAAGACAGATATGAACAAGCCGATTCTTTCAGTGAATTTGTCTCACTCTTAGCTTTCAAACGAGCTATTGCACGACAAAATCCGTCCACTAGAAGCCAAGATCGAAGCGAGCTCTCCCGAGGGGGGGGGACGTCAGCGAAAATTTTTTCTCTCCGATTGCGTTCAAATTCACCATACCGATGCAGAATTTCACGCTGAATCCGAATCTGGCCTCCGTTTTCTCATCCGATGCTTCTTTTTGGTGCTATACACCAAAACGTCCCAAATTCTAACTCTGTCGTTTTTCACCAATCTCCCAAAATCTTAAATGGCGTGTCACATCTAAACGAAGACAGATATGAACAAGCCGATTCTTTCAGTGAATTTGTCTCACTCTTAGCTTTCAAACGAGCTATGGCACGACAAAATCCGTCCACTGGAAGCCAAGATCGAAGGTAGCTCTCCCGAGGGGGGGGACGTCAGCGAAAATTTTTTCTCGCCGATTGACTTGAAACTCACCATACAGATGCAGAATTTCACGCTGATTCCAAATCTGAAATCCGTTTTCCAATCCGATGCTTCGTTTTGAAGCTACAGCCCAAAACGTCCCAAATTCTAACTCTGTCGTTTTTCACCAATCTCCCAAAATCTTAAATGTCGTCTCACATCTAAACGAAGACAGATATGAACAAGCCGATTCTTTCAGTGAATTTGTCTCACTCTTAGCTTTCAAACGAGCTATTGCACGACAAAATCCGTCCACTGGAAGCCAAGATCGAAGCGAGCTCTCCCGAGGGGGGGGACGTCAGCCAAAAATTTTTTCTCTCCGATTGCGTTCAAATTCACCATACCGATGCAGAATTTCACGCTGAATCCGAATCTGGCCTCCGTTTTCTAATCCGATGCTTCGTTTTGAAGCTACAGCCCAAAACGTCCCAAATTCTAACTCTGTCGTTTTAAGCCAATGTCCCAAAATTTTAAATGGCTAGTCACATCTAAACGAAGACAGATATGAACAAGCCGATTCTTTCAGTGAATTTGTCTCACTCTTAGCTTTCAAACGAGCTATGGCACGACAAAATCCGTCCACTAGAAGCCAAGATCGAAGCGAGCACTCCCGAGGGGGGGGACGTCAGCCAAAAATTTTTTCTCTCCGATTGCGTGCAAATTCACCATACCGATGCAGAATTTCACGCTGAATCCGAATCTGGCCTCCGTTTTCCAATCCGATGCTTCTTTTTGGTGCTATACACCAAAACGTCCCAAATTCTAACTCTGTCGTTTTTCACCAATCTCCCAAAATCTTAAATGGCGTGTCACATCTAAACGAAGACAGATATGAACAAGCCGATTCTTTCAGTGAATTTGTCTCACTCTTAGCTTTCAAACGAGCTATTGCACGACAAAATCCGTCCACTGGAAGCCAAGATCGAAGGTAGCTCTCCCGAGGGGGGGGACGTCAGCGAAAATTTTTTCTCGCCGATTGACTTGAAACTCACCATACAGATGCAGAATTTCACGCTGATTCCAAATCTGAAATCCGTTTTCCAATCCGATGCTTCGTTTTGAAGCTACAGCCCAAAACGTCCCAAATTCTAACTCTGTCGTTTTTCACCAATCTCCCAAAATCTTAAATGTCGTCTCACATCTAAACGAAGACAGATATGAACAAGCCGATTCTTTCAGTGAATTTGTCTCACTCTTAGCTTTCAAACGAGCTATTGCACGACAAAATCCGTCCACTGGAAGCCAAGATCGAAGCGAGCTCTCCCGAGGGGGGGGACGTCAGCCAAAAATTTTTTCTCTCCGATTGCGTTCAAATTCACCATACCGATGCAGAATTTCACGCTGAATCCGAATCTGGCCTCCGTTTTCTAATCCGATGCTTCGTTTTGAAGCTACAGCCCAAAACGTCCCAAATTCTAACTCTGTCGTTTTTCACCAATCTCCCAAAATCTTAAATGGCGTGTCACATCTAAACGAAGACAGATATGAACAAGCCGATTCTTTCAGTGAATTTGTCTCACTCTTAGCTTTCAAACGAGCTATTGCACGACAAAATCCGTCCACTAGAAGCCAAGATCGAAGCGAGCTCTCCCGAGGGGGGGGACGTCAGCCAAAAATTTTTTCTCTCCGATTGCGTTCAAATTCACCATACCGATGCAGAATTTCACGCTGAATCCGAATCTGGCCTCCGTTTTCTCATCCGATGCTTCGTTTTGAAGCTACAGCCCAAAACGTCCCAAATTCTAACTCTGTCGTTTTTCACCAATCTCCCAAAATCTTAAATGGCGTGTCACATCTAAACGAAGACAGATATGAACAAGCCGATTCTTTCAGTGAATTTGTCTCACTCTTAGCTTTCAAACGAGCTATGGCACGACAAAATCCGTCCACTGGAAGCCAAGATCGAAGGTAGCTCTCCCGAGGGGGGGACGTCAGCGAAAATTTTTTCTCTCCGATTGACTTGAAACTCACCATACAGATGCAGAATTTCACGCTGATTCCAAATCTGAAATCCGTTTTCCAATCCGATGCTTCGTTTTGAAGCTACAGCCCAAAACGTCCCAAATTCTAACTCTGTCGTTTTTCACCAATCTCCCAAAATCTTAAATGGCGTGTCACATCTAAACGAAGACAGATATGAACAAGCCGATTCTTTCAGTGAATTTGTCTCACTCTTAGCTTTCAAACGAGCTATTGCACGACAAAATCCGTCCACTGGAAGCCAAGATCGAAGCGAGCTCTCCCGAGGGGGGGGGACGTCAGCCAAAAATTTTTTCTCTCCGATTGCGTTCAAATTCACCATACCGATGCAGAATTTCACGCTGAATCCGAATCTGGCCTCCGTTTTCTAATCCGATGCTTCGTTTTGAAGCTACAGCCCAAAACGTCCCAAATTCTAACTCTGTCGTTTTTCACCAATCTCCCAAAATCTTAAATGGCGTGTCACATCTAAACGAAGACAGATATGAACAAGCCGATTCTTTCAGTGAATTTGTCTCACTCTTAGCTTTCAAACGAGCTATGGCACGACAAAATCCGTCCACTGGAAGCCAAGATCGAAGGTAGCTCTCCCGAGGGGGGGGACGTCAGCGAAAATTTTTTCTCTCCGATTGACTTGAAACTCACCATACAGATGCAGAATTTCACGCTGATTCCAAATCTGAAATCCGTTTTCCAATCCGATGCTTCGTTTTGGTGCTACACACCAAAACGTCCCAAATTCTAACTCTGTCGTTTTTTTCGAAAAATGTTGAAAATTTTTTCTCGCCGATTGACTTGAAACTCACCATACAGATGCAGAATTTCACGCTGATTCCAAATCTGAAATCCGTTTTCCAATCCGATGCTTCGTTTTGAAGCTACAGCCCAAAACGTCCCAAATTCTAACTCTGTCGTTTTTCACCAATCTCCCAAAATCTTAAATGTCGTCTCACATCTAAACGAAGACAGATATGAACAAGCCGATTCTTTCAGTGAATTTGTCTCACTCTTAGCTTTCAAACGAGCTATTGCACGACAAAATCCGTCCACTGGAAGCCAAGATCGAAGCGAGCTCTCCCGAGGGGGGGGACGTCAGCCAAAAATTTTTTCTCTCCGATTGCGTTCAAATTCACCATACCGATGCAGAATTTCACGCTGAATCCGAATCTGGCCTCCGTTTTCTAATCCGATGCTTCGTTTTGAAGCTACAGCCCAAAACGTCCCAAATTCTAACTCTGTCGTTTTAAGCCAATGTCCCAAAATCTTAAATGGCGTGTCACATCTAAACGAAGACAGATATGAACAAGCCGATTCTTTCAGTGAATTTGTCTCACTCTTAGCTTTCAAACGAGCTATGGCACGACAAAATCCGTCCACTAGAAGCCAAGATCGAAGCGAGCTCTCCCGAGGGGGGGGGACGTCAGCCAAAAATTTTTTCTCTCCGATTGCGTGCAAATTCACCATACAGATGCAGAATTTCACGCTGAATCCGAATCTGGCCTCCGTTTTCCAATCCGATGCTTCGTTTTGGCGCTACACACCAAAACGTCCCAAATTCTAACTCTGTCGTTTTTCACCAATCTCCCAAAATCTTAAATGGCGTGTCACATCTAAACGAAGACAGATATGAACAAGCCGATTCTTTCAGTGAATTTGTCTCACTCTTAGCTTTCAAACGAGCTATTGCACGACAAAATCCGTCCACTGGAAGCCAAGATCGAAGCGAGCTCTCCCGAGGGGGGGGACGTCAGCGAAAATTTTTTCTCTCCGATTGCGTTCAAATTCACCATACCGATGCAGAATTTCACGCTGATTCCAAATCTGGCCTCCGTTTTCCAATCCGATGCTTCGTTTTGAAGCTACAGCCCAAAACGTCCCAAATTCTAACTCTGTCGTTTTTTCGCCAATGTCCCAAAATCTTAAATGGCGTGTCACATCTAAACGAAGACAGATATGAACAAGCCGATTCTTTCAGTGAATTTGTCTCACTCTTAGCTTTCAAACGAGCTATGGCACGACAAAATCCGTCCACTAGAAGCCAAGATCGAAGCGAGCTCTCCAGAGGGGGGGGACGTCAGCGAAAATTTTTTCTCTCCGATTGACTTGAAACTCACCATACCGATGCAGAATTTCACGCTGATTCCAAATCTGAAATCCGTTTTCCAATCCGATGCTTCGTTTTGAAGCTACACACCAAAACGTCCCAAATTCTAACTCTGTCGTTTTTTTCGAAAAATGTTGAAAATTTTTTCTCGCCGATTGACTTGAAACTCACCATACAGATGCAGAATTTCACGCTGATTCCAAATCTGAAATCCGTTTTCCAATCCGATGCTTCGTTTTGAAGCTACAGCCCAAAACGTCCCAAATTCTAACTCTGTCGTTTTTCACCAATCTCCCAAAATCTTAAATGGCGTGTCACATCTAAACGAAGACAGATATGAACAAGCCGATTCTTTCAGTGAATTTGTCTCACTCTTAGCTTTCAAACGAGCTATTGCACGACAAAATCCGTCCACTGGAAGCCAAGATCGAAGCGAGCTCTCCCGAGGGGGGGGACGTCAGCGAAAATTTTTTCTCTCCGATTGCGTTCAAATTCACCATACAGATGCAGAATTTCACGCTGATTCCAAATCTGAAATCCGTTTTCCAATCCGATGCTTCGTTTTGAAGCTACAGCCCAAAACGTCCCAAATTCTAACTCTGTCGTTTTAAGCCAATGTCCCAAAATCTTAAATGGCGTGTCACATCTAAACGAAGACAGATATGAACAAGCCGATTCTTTCAGTGAATTTGTCTCACTCTTAGCTTTCAAACGAGCTATAGCACGACAAAATCCGTCCACTAGAAGCCAAGATCGAAGCGAGCACTCCCGAGGGGGGGGACGTCAGCCAAAAATTTTTTCTCTCCGATTGCGTGCAAATTCACCATACCGATGCAGAATTTCACGCTGAATCCGAATCTGGCCTCCGTTTTCCAATCCGATGCTTCTTTTTGGTGCTATACACCAAAACGTCCCAAATTCTAACTCTGTCGTTTTTCACCAATCTCCCAAAATCTTAAATGGCGTGTCACATCTAAACGAAGACAGATATGAACAAGCCGATTCTTTCAGTGAATTTGTCTCACTCTTAGCTTTCAAACGAGCTATTGCACGACAAAATCCGTCCACTGGAAGCCAAGATCGAAGCGAGCTCTCCAGAGGGGGGGGACGTCAGCGAAAATTTTTTCTCGCCGATTGACTTGAAACTCACCATACAGATGCAGAATTTCACGCTAATTCCAACTCTGAAATCCGTTTTCCAATCCGATGCTTCGTTTTGGCGCTACACACCAAAACGTCCCAAATTCTAACTCTGTCGTTTTTTTCGAAAAATGTTGAAAATTTTTTCTCGCCGATTGACTTGAAACTCACCATACAGATGCAGAATTTCACGCTGATTCCAAATCTGAAATCCGTTTTCCAATCCGATGCTTCGTTTTGAAGCTACAGCCCAAAACGTCCCAAATTCTAACTCTGTCGTTTTTCACCAATCTCCCAAAATCTTAAATGTCGTCTCACATCTAAACGAAGACAGATATGAACAAGCCGATTCTTTCAGTGAATTTGTCTCACTCTTAGCTTTCAAACGAGCTATTGCACGACAAAATCCGTCCACTGGAAGCCAAGATCGAAGCGAGCTCTCCCGAGGGGGGGACGTCAGCGAAAATTTTTTCTCTCCGATTGCGTTCAAATTCACCATACCGATGCAGAATTTCACGCTGAATCCGAATCTGGCCTCCGTTTTCTAATCCGATGCTTCGTTTTGAAGCTACAGCCCAAAACGTCCCAAATTCTAACTCTGTCGTTTTAAGCCAATGTCCCAAAATTTTAAATGGCTAGTCACATCTAAACGAAGACAGATATGAACAAGCCGATTCTTTCAGTGAATTTGTCTCACTCTTAGCTTTCAAACGAGCTATAGCACGACAAAATCCGTCCACTAGAAGCCAAGATCGAAGCGAGCACTCCCGAGGGGGGGGGACGTCAGCCAAAAATTTTTTCTCTCCGATTGCGTGCAAATTCACCATACCGATGCAGAATTTCACGCTGAATCCGAATCTGGCCTCCGTTTTCCAATCCGATGCTTCTTTTTGGTGCTATACACCAAAACGTCCCAAATTCTAACTCTGTCGTTTTTCACCAATCTCCCAAAATCTTAAATGGCGTGTCACATCTAAACGAAGACAGATATGAACAAGCCGATTCTTTCAGTGAATTTGTCTCACTCTTAGCTTTCAAACGAGCTATTGCACGACAAAATCCGTCCACTGGAAGCCAAGATCGAAGCGAGCTCTCCCGAGGGGGGGGGACGTCAGCCAAAAATTTTTTCTCTCCGATTGACTTGAAACTCACCATACAGATGCAGAATTTCACGCTGATTCCAACTCTGAAATCCGTTTTCCAATCCGATGCTTCGTTTTGGCGCTACACACCAAAACGTCCCAAATTCTAACTCTGTCGTTTTTTTCGAAAAATGTTGAAAATTTTTTCTCGCCGATTGACTTGAAACTCACCATACAGATGCAGAATTTCACGCTGATTCCAAATCTGAAATCCGTTTTCTAATCCGATGCTTCGTTTTGAAGCTACAGCCCAAAACGTCCCAAATTCTAACTCTGTCGTTTTTCACCAATCTCCCAAAATCTTAAATGGCGTGTCACATCTAAACGAAGACAGATATGAACAAGCCGATTCTTTCAGTGAATTTGTCTCACTCTTAGCTTTCAAACGAGCTATGGCACGACAAAATCCGTCCACTAGAAGCCAAGATCGAAGCGAGCTCTCCCGAGGGGGGGGGACGTCAGCGAAAATTTTTCTCTCCGATTGCGTTCAAATTCACCATACCGATGCAGAATTTCACGCTGAATCCGAATCTGAAATCCGTTTTCCAATCCGATGCTTCGTTTTGAAGCTACAGCCCAAAACGTCCCAAATTCTAACTCTGTCGTTTTTTCGAAAAATGTTGAAAATTTTTTCTCGCCGATTGACTTGAAACTCACCATACAGATGCAGAATTTCACGCTGATTCCAAATCTGAAATCCGTTTTCCAATCCGATGCTTCGTTTTGAAGCTACAGCCCAAAACGTCCCAAATTCTAACTCTGTCGTTTTTCACCAATCTCCCAAAATCTTAAATGTCGTCTCACATCTAAACGAAGACAGATATGAACAAGCCGATTCTTTCAGTGAATTTGTCTCACTCTTAGCTTTCAAACGAGCTATTGCACGACAAAATCCGTCCACTGGAAGCCAAGATCGAAGCGAGCTCTCCCGAGGGGGGGGGACGTCAGCCAAAAATTTTTTCTCTCCGATTGCGTTCAAATTCACCATACCGATGCAGAATTTCACGCTGAATCCGAATCTGGCCTCCGTTTTCTAATCCGATGCTTCGTTTTGAAGCTACAGCCCAAAACGTCCCAAATTCTAACTCTGTCGTTTTAAGCCAATGTCCCAAAATCTTAAATGGCGTGTCACATCTAAACGAAGACAGATATGAACAAGCCGATTCTTTCAGTGAATTTGTCTCACTCTTAGCTTTCAAACGAGCTATGGCACGACAAAATCCGTCCACTAGAAGCCAAGATCGAAGCGAGCACTCCCGAGGGGGGGGGACGTCAGCCAAAAATTTTTCTCTCCGATTGCGTGCAAATTCACCATACCGATGCAGAATTTCACGCTGAATCCGAATCTGGCCTCCGTTTTCCAATCCGATGCTTCGTTTTGAAGCTACAGCCCAAAACGTCCCAAATTCTAACTCTGTCGTTTTTCACCAATCTCCCAAAATCTTAAATGGCGTGTCACATCTAAACGAAGACAGATATGAACAAACCGATTCTTTCAGTGAATTTGTCTCACTCTTAGCTTTCAAACGAGCTATTGCACGACAAAATCCGTCCCCTAGAAGCCAAGATCGAAGCGAGCTCTCCAGAGGGGGAGGGACGTCAGCGAAAATTTTTTCTCGCCAATTGACTTGAAACTCACCATACAGATGCAGAATTTCACGCTGATTCCAAATCTGAAATCCGTTTTCCAATCCGATGCTTCGTTTTGGCGCTACACACCAAAACGTCCCAAATTCTAACTCTGTCGTTTTTTTCGAAAAATGTTGAAAATTTTTTCTCGCCGATTGACTTGAAACTCACCATACAGATGCAGAATTTCACGCTGATTCCAAATCTGAAATCCGTTTTCCAATCCGATGCTTCGTTTTGAAGCTACAGCCCAAAACGTCCCAAATTCTAACTCTGTCGTTTTTCACCAATCTCCCAAAATCTTAAATGGCGTGTCACATCTAAACGAAGACAGATATGAACAAGCCGATTCTTTCAGTGAATTTGTCTCACTCTTAGCTTTCAAACGAGCTATTGCACGACAAAATCCGTCCACTGGAAGCCAAGATCGAAGGTAGCTCTCCCGAGGGGGGGGGACGTCAGCGAAAATTTTTTCTCTCCGATTGACTTGAAATTCACCATACAGATGCAGAATTTCACGCTGATTCCAAATCTGAAATCCGTTTTCCAATCCGATGCTTCGTTTTGGCGCTACACACCAAAACGTCCCAAATTCTAACTCTGTCGTTTTTTTCGAAAAATGTTGAAAATTTTTTCTCGCCGATTGACTTGAAACTCACCATACAGATGCAGAATTTCACGCTGATTCCAAATCTGAAATCCGTTTTCCAATCCGATGCTTCGTTTTGAAGCTACAGCCCAAAACGTCCCAAATTCTAACTCTGTCGTTTTTCACCAATCTCCCAAAATCTTAAATGGCGTGTCACATCTAAACGAAGACAGATATGAACAAGCCGATTCTTTCAGTGAATTTGTCTCACTCTTAGCTTTCAAACGAGCTATTGCACGACAAAATCCGTCCACTGGAAGCCAAGATCGAAGCGAGCTCTCCCGAGGGGGGGGACGTCAGCCAAAAATTTTTTCTCTCCGATTGACTTGAAACTCACCATACAGATGCAGAATTTCACGCTGATTCCAAATCTGAAATCCGTTTTCTAATCCGATGCTTCGTTTTGAAGCTACAGCCCAAAACGTCCCAAATTCTAACTCTGTCGTTTTTCACCAATCTCCCAAAATCTTAAATGGCGTGTCACATCTAAACGAAGACAGATATGAACAAGCCGATTCTTTCAGTGAATTTGTCTCACTCTTAGCTTTCAAACGAGCTATTGCACGACAAAATCCGTCCACTAGAAGCCAAGATCGAAGCGAGCTCTCCCGAGGGGGGGGGACGTCAGCGAAAATTTTTTCTCTCCGATTGCGTTCAAATTCACCATACCGATGCAGAATTTCACGCTGAATCCGAATCTGGCCTCCGTTTTCCAATCCGATGCTTCGTTTTGGCGCTACACACCAAAACGTCCCAAATTCTAACTCTGTCGTTTTTCACCAATCTCCCAAAATCTTAAATGGCGTGTCACATCTAAACGAAGACAGATATGAACAAGCCGATTCTTTCAGTGAATTTGTCTCACTCTTAGCTTTCAAACGAGCTATTGCACGACAAAATCCGTCCACTGGAAGCCAAGATCGAAGCGAGCTCTCCCGAGGGGGGGACGTCAGCGAAAATTTTTTCTCGCCGATTGACTTGAAACTCACCATACAGATGCAGAATTTCACGCTAATTCCAACTCTGAAATCCGTTTTCCAATCCGATGCTTCGTTTTGGCGCTACACACCAAAACGTCCCAAATTCTAACTCTGTCGTTTTTTTCGAAAAATGTTGAAAATTTTTTCTCGCCGATTGACTTGAAACTCACCATACAGATGCAGAATTTCACGCTGATTCCAAATCTGAAATCCGTTTTCCAATCCGATGCTTCGTTTTGAAGCTACAGCCCAAAACGTCCCAAATTCTAACTCTGTCGTTTTTCACCAATCTCCCAAAATCTTAAATGGCGTGTCACATCTAAACGAAGACAGATATGAACAAGCCGATTCTTTCAGTGAATTTGTCTCACTCTTAGCTTTCAAACGAGCTATTGCACGACAAAATCCGTCCACTGGAAGCCAAGATCGAAGCGAGCTCTCCCGAGGGGGGGGGACGTCAGCGAAAATTTTTTCTCTCCGATTGCGTTCAAATTCACCATACAGATGCAGAATTTCATGCTGATTCCAAATCTGAAATCCGTTTTCTAATCCGATGCTTCGTTTTGAAGCTACAGCCCAAAACGTCCCAAATTCTAACTCTGTCGTTTTTCACCAATCTCCCAAAATCTTAAATGGCGTGTCACATCTAAACGAAGACAGATATGAACAAGCCGATTCTTTCAGTGAATTTGTCTCACTCTTAGCTTTCAAACGAGCTATTGCACGACAAAATCCGTCCACTAGAAGCCAAGATCGAAGCGAGCTCTCCCGAGGGGGGGGGGACGTCAGCCAAAAATTTTTTCTCTCCGATTGCGTTCAAATTCACCATACCGATGCAGAATTTCACGCTGAATCCGAATCTGGCCTCCGTTTTCTCATCCGATGCTTCGTTTTGGCGCTACACACCAAAACGTCCCAAATTCTAACTCTGTCGTTTTTCACCAATCTCCCAAAATCTTAAATGGCGTGTCACATCTAAACGAAGACAGATATGAACAAGCCGATTCTTTCAGTGAATTTGTCTCACTCTTAGCTTTCAAACGAGCTATTGCACGACAAAATCCGTCCACTGGAAGCCAAGATCGAAGCGAGCTCTCCAGAGGGGGGGGACGTCAGCGAAAATTTTTTCTCTCCGATTGACTTGAAACTCACCATACAGATGCAGAATTTCACGCTGATTCCAAATCTGAAATCCGTTTTCCAATCCGATGCTTCGTTTTGAAGCTACAGCCCAAAACGTCCCAAATTCTAACTCTGTCGTTTTTTTCGAAAAATGTTGAAAATTTTTTCTCGCCGATTGACTTGAAACTCACCATACAGATGCAGAATTTCACGCTGATTCCAAATCTGAAATCCGTTTTCCAATCCGATGCTTCGTTTTGAAGCTACAGCCCAAAACGTCCCAAATTCTAACTCTGTCGTTTTTCACCAATCTCCCAAAATCTTAAATGGCGTGTCACATCTAAACGAAGACAGATATGAACAAGCCGATTCTTTCAGTGAATTTGTCTCACTCTTAGCTTTCAAACGAGCTATTGCACGACAAAATCCGTCCACTGGAAGCCAAGATCGAAGCGAGCTCTCCAGAGGGGGGGGGACGTCAGCCAAAAATTTTTTCTCTCCGATTGCGTTCAAATTCACCATACCGATGCAGAATTTCACGCTGAATCCGAATCTGGCCTCCGTTTTCTAATCCGATGCTTCGTTTTGAAGCTACAGCCCAAAACGTCCCAAATTCTAACTCTGTCGTTTTTTTCGAAAAATGTTGAAAATTTTTTCTCGCCGATTGACTTGAAACTCACCATACAGATGCAGAATTTCACGCTGATTCCAAATCTGAAATCCGTTTTCCAATCCGATGCTTCGTTTTGAAGCTACAGCCCAAAACGTCCCAAATTCTAACTCTGTCGTTTTTCACCAATCTCCCAAAATCTTAAATGGCGTGTCACATCTAAACGAAGACAGATATGAACAAGCCGATTCTTTCAGTGAATTTGTCTCACTCTTAGCTTTCAAACGAGCTATTGCACGACAAAATCCGTCCACTGGAAGCCAAGATCGAAGCGAGCTCTCCCGAGGGGGGGACGTCAGCGAAAATTTTTTCTCTCCGATTGCGTTCAAATTCACCATACAGATGCAGAATTTCACGCTGATTCCAAATCTGAAATCCGTTTTCTAATCCGATGCTTCGTTTTGAAGCTACAGCCCAAAACGTCCCAAATTCTAACTCTGTCGTTTTTCACCAATCTCCCAAAATCTTAAATGGCGTGTCACATCTAAACGAAGACAGATATGAACAAGCCGATTCTTTCAGTGAATTTGTCTCACTCTTAGCTTTCAAACGAGCTATTGCACGACAAAATCCGTCCACTGGAAGCCAAGATCGAAGCGAGCTCTCCCGAGGGGGGGGGGACGTCAGCGAAAATTTTTCTCTCCGATTGCGTTCAAATTCACCATACCGATGCAGAATTTCACGCTGAATCCGAATCTGGCCTCCGTTTTCTCATCCGATGCTTCGTTTTGGCGCTACACACCAAAACGTCCCAAATTCTAACTCTGTCGTTTTTATCTCGCCGATTGACTTGAAACTCACCATACAGATGCAGAATTTCACGCTGATTCCAAATCTGAAATCCGTTTTCCAATCCGATGCTTCGTTTTGAAGCTACAGCCCAAAACGTCCCAAATTCTAACTCTGTCGTTTTTCACCAATCTCCCAAAATCTTAAATGGCGTGTCACATCTAAACGAAGACAGATATGAACAAGCCGATTCTTTCAGTGAATTTGTCTCACTCTTAGCTTTCAAACGAGCTATTGCACGACAAAATCCGTCCACTGGAAGCCAAGATCGAAGCGAGCTCTCCCGAGGGGGGGGACGTCAGCGAAAATTTTTTCTCGCCGATTGACTTGAAACTCACCATACAGATGCAGAATTTCACGCTGATTCCAAATCTGAAATCCGTTTTCTCATCCGATGCTTCTTTTTGGTGCTATACACCAAAACGTCTCAAATTCTAACTCTGTCTTTTTTTTCGAAAAATGTTGAAAATTTTTTCTCGCCGATTGACTTGAAACTCACCATACAGATGCAGAATTTCACGCTGATTCCAAATCTGAAATCCGTTTTCCAATCCGATGCTTCGTTTTGAAGCTACAGCCCAAAACGTCCCAAATTCTAACTCTGTCGTTTTTCACCAATCTCCCAAAATCTTAAATGGCGTGTCACATCTAAACGAAGACAGATATGAACAAGCCGATTCTTTCAGTGAATTTGTCTCACTCTTAGCTTTCAAACGAGCTATTGCACGACAAAATCCGTCCACTGGAAGCCAAGATCGAAGGTAGCTCCCGAGGGGGGACGTCAGCGAAAATGTTTTCTCTCCGATTG